>CM031670.1:1817724-1951031 GCA_006182925.3 Reinhardtius hippoglossoides
AAATGCAGATGTTTCTTTTCTCTGAAAACACTTCCTGCTCCTAAACATCACATACGAGGCTTCAACTCTCACCGGGGTCTCCACCAGCCGCCAGAGACAACCATTCACTTCTTCACAGGTGCAAACATGAACTAAACTCAACTTAAGTTGGCTCGGCTCAGCTCGGCCCACTTTCCTTCTGTCTCTCATCTTCCTCACGTGTCTCTCTTCTTCCTCACGTGTCTCCTGCTGCCTAACCAAGAGTTCATTGGCCAACTAACCTCAGCTGTGCCAGTCACCTCCCCCTGGTTCACCCGGAGGTTCGCTGAGCGACCGCCACACCGATCATCTCAAATCTTATGTCCCTAAAGTCTGAAGTGTCAAAGATAGACTCATTTCCCTGAGCTGACTATTTTATCTTCATATCTTTAATTAAAAACTGGAACCAGAAAATGCTCAGTTGAGAAACGAAAGAAAATAAGAATAATTTGATATAAAGTTTGTGAGGCCGATCGTTGTCCTGCACCAGGAGGAGCCCAGCGTCCACTGAGGGTTTGATCCCGGACCACCCCTGACCCACCACCCAACCGGTCCCAGGTGATGTCACAGCAGCATCACGTTCACCGCGGCGTCTCCCATGTGCTCGGTGTGAACCTGACTCATCTGTGGCCACGCCCTGTTTGGAGCTGGGCTGGATTTGCCTCCATTGCACCTGTTGTCACTTTCATTTGCACCAAAACAGGTGAAACTGATTCACCATCACTTCCTTAATGCACAGATTGAAGTTTCACTGACTTGGTTTTATACTGGGACCATTAAGCGTTGCCTTAATATTTTTGAGCAGTTCATTTAAGTAAACACTATTTCTCACCTTGTTGCTCTGGCGCCCCCAGGTGGCTCCTCCACGTCGTGAACCGGACTGAGTTTTCCTCCACAGCCCTGGACTCTTTAACACACACACACACACACACACACACACACACACACACACACACACACACACACACACACACACACACACACACACACACACACACACACACACACACACACACACACACACACACCATGCATCATGGGAAATGTAGTAATGTAATTTCTACTGTGCTTCAGTGTTTGAAATAAATAACATTTACATTTTTTTAAAAACAGGACAATGACGTACCAGCAGCAGGAGATGTTTCCATCACTGCTACACTGCCATTGGTCCGAACATCTGCACACACACGCACACAGCACACACACACACACACACACACACACACACACACACACACACACACACACACACACACACACACACACACACACACACATGAAGTTATGGAGAATGTCGTGGATGATTGATTGATTGATTGATTGATTGATTGATTGATTGGCGTTTACAGCAGCCAATAGCCCAGAAACATCCTTATTATAGAGAAACCCTGCTCTCTGATTGGCTGTCGGGTGTCCGTTAACACCAATCATGTGATCACGTGTTTTAACCTGCAGGTAACCACGGCAACAGCCTCAGTTGGCAGAAAGTTTCCTTTTACCCTGAACTGAGGAACATGGGGGGGGGGGTTATTCTAACAAACCTTGGTCGTTCTGTGGCGCCCCCAGGTGGCTCTTCCAGGGAGTGAACGAGACTGAGTTTCCTTCAGGAGGACGGAAATCTGGAAAGAGAAAATTCAAATGAAAAATCTATTTATTATTAATACAAGTCCCAGTGTTTTCTAAAGTTTCCGTAGTGTTTTTATAAAAAAAATAAAAGCTCAATATTATATATATATATATTTTAAATACAATGTGAGTGCTGTTCACTGTAACCAGTTAAAATACAGTCTGTCTGTGACCTTTGTGCTGGATTTTCTTTATTGTCTTCAAGAGAAACATCTCGACTTTTCTGTTTCTGTTTCTTTTCTTGTTTCAGAGTTTCTCAGGTTTCAGGTTTTGAAGATTGAAAACCACAGAAATGAAATGTGTTTTCATGTCAGAGAGCAGGAGACGTGTCTGAAACCTGGTTTGAACTTTGATCTCCGTCTCTTTCTCCTCACTCTGATTCACACGTTCATCTTTTCGTGGTCACTCACCTTTTTCATCGTTTTGAATCTCGCTGATCGCAGGGTTTTCTCTCGCTGTTAAAGTTTCCCCAAGTTTCACCTTTTGATAAACACGACATCAAACATTCACTCTGATCTGTCTTTCATGTTAACAGACACAGGCTCAGGGGTCAAAGGTCAAAGGTCTCTTACCACACTGATAAGAGTCGAAGGATGTGTGTCCCTCTCTGAATCTTGAAGCTCAAACGAACGTCTAGGAAATGAAAGAAAGAAGAACAAATGAGGTTAAAGTTTTAAAAAGAAACAGAACAAACATCATCACGGATTCACATTTTACATTTAAAGTACAAATGTAATTTAATCTGTGGTCGAGGATTAAAAACTAACGTCCGTCACGTGTTAGAAACCTCGTCAACACGTCTGCTCGGACATTTTCCAAATTTAGGTGTAAAGCTGAACTGTTAAAACACTTAGAAATGTATCTCCAATATTCAGTGTGAAACTTTTAAAATATGAAGAATTCCAAACAGACGTCTGGTCCAGGAAGCAGAGGATCATGGGTAATCACTGGGTCACACAGACTCTTTTCAGTGCCGTGTTAATCCACATTCGATGCTGTAGTGATCTGTGTGAATGTTTTCTTGGTGCAGTTCTGAGGCGTTTGAACGATCACGCTTTGGTTTGGACTCTGCTCGTGTCGACAGTGACAGAAACAAACAAATGATCGGATTCAGCTGTGACGACACAGACGTGTGGAGATCAGACCTGCTGCACTTGCTGCACAGAGCCGAGAGGAGGATGGAGAGGAGGAGGAGGAGGATGAAGGACCCGACGACTCCTGATGACAGGAACCACGACCCGATGACCCCACTGACCCCGGCTCCGACTGCCGCCATGATCCCTGAGAGGAGAGACAGAGAGAGAGAGAGAGAGAGAGAGAGAGAGAGAGAGAGAGAGAGAGAAGAGAGGTAGAGATGAGAGAGAGATGAGAGAGCATGTAACAGATCATCATCCAGAATAAAACTGGACAAATAAAGTGTGAGTCACTGACTGTCTTTATATAAAGTCATCAATCGTCTGTGGAGTTTTAATCTGATCTAATATCACTGAT
This sequence comes from Reinhardtius hippoglossoides, assembly GCA_006182925.3. Taxonomy (NCBI): domain Eukaryota; kingdom Metazoa; phylum Chordata; class Actinopteri; order Pleuronectiformes; family Pleuronectidae; genus Reinhardtius; species Reinhardtius hippoglossoides. The sequence goes on from CM031670.1 coordinate 1,820,860, forward strand.
GAGTTTACATGAAGTGAGAAACTTCAGCATCACAAGCGACGACTTTGACGAGAGCGCGGAGGTTTCCACGGTGATTCTGTAACTGTTTTGAGATTTGAAAATGCAAAGACGTTAAACCAGTTTGAACAATAATTCCTCAGCCACTCGGGAGACATGAGACCGAAGAAGAAAATGAGCTTCAGGCTGTTTGGTTTGAGTTTTTTCAAGCGGAGAGAACAACGTTTTAAACAGGAAACAGCTGACGTCCTTTAAAAAAACACCAGAGACTCAAACACTGTCTGATGAGGTACTTTTACATTTATTGATCCAGGAAACTGCTTCAGCTCTGCTCATTAAGATGACTGATGACTGCAGGAGGTCAAAGTTCAAACACGAGAACAGTTTACGACTCGTGTTTCTGCTGCAGCTCCATCCCGAAACATGTGAACGAACAGAAGTGACTGAACATGAGGTCCTTTGTTTTCACCGTTAAATTAAAAACACGTTTACATAAAGAGAAGAAGAAGAAGAAGAATTCTGGATCAGACGAGAAGACGCTGAGCTCTGCGTGCGTCGGTACTTCCTGTTTAAAGAAACGTGACGGAGCTGCGTGTTTACCTCGTTCAGATAAGCAACAAAACAAACACGTCCAGAGAGCTGCGATAAATTTACATCAATAGTACACGATGTTGATTTATGTAAAATTTGATAAACAGGCGACCAGGCGTCTTCTTCTAGGTCCTCAGATATACTACAGCAGTGGTCGACAACCGGGTCAAACCTCGGGTTTTTGATATTTAATCATTTTGATATTTAGTTTTGATTTTTGATTTTTTTTTCATTTCACCATATCAGACTGACACAGACGGGTTCTATCTCCACCAGGCAACAACACTCACACACTCTGAAGTATCGACACAGGACAAGAGAACACAACGTTACACACACACACGTTTACAACAGGGACTCAACTGATTAGTGACAAGACATCACAATCTACTACGTCATAATCGAACTAATCTTAAATTGACAAATTTGAATGGTCAAAATTACGATTCAGTACTCTGACAGTATAAAGAAGTTCAGCTCATGAGATATGAAACCTTAGTATTAACAAGAGTAGTGCATGTGGAGCAACTGGTTCTGTTCACTCGCTCTTTGAAAGTAAATAACAAAACAATAATCGGCACCCGACAGAAATGTGATCGTCCAAAATACATTTAACTACAGAGTTAATAACTTATATGAACGTATGAATAAAGAAATAAAGTGGGAACGTACCTGTGACAGCTGTGAGCTCAGAGTCTGTGTGTGTGTGTGCGTGTGTGGGTGTGTGTGTGGGTGGGTGTGTGTGTGGGGTGTGTGGTGTGTGTGTGTGTGGTGTGTGTGGGGAGGTGTTCCTTCTGCAGGTTTACTCATTGACAGACTGAACAAACACTGAGCTGTTTGAGCTGCTTAAAGAACACACACACAACACACACACACACACCACACACACACACACACACACACACCACACACAACACACACACACACACACACACACACAGCAGGGACACTCCTCTTGTCTTGTGAACTGTAAAGTCAACACCGATGGTTTCGTGTCATTCTGAATTTTATTTCCTAGTATTTGCATTTCCACACATCCTCTGCTGCTGTTTCTTATGTTTTTATTCTCAGGTCTTGAAGAAGCTGTTGAATGTTGTTACTGGCCACACGGGGGCGCTATCCAAATGACATTTGACCGTGAAAAGCAAATCGCAAGCGGTCAGCCGTTTCAACTCTTTATGGTTTGTATGCACTTCTCGTGTAAATAAGAGAAACCTTACGAGCAGCTTCGAGCTAACGTGGCCTCGTTATGCTCAACAATTTAAAAGCGTAACCATGTTTGTTACCCAATAATATACACGTTGTGTTGGCAACAGCAACACAAATGGCAAATAACGCAACGTAGTCTCATGGAACGGTTCGTATTATATCTCATGAAAAGTTACGCACAGATGTTTGTGTGAACCACAGCTAACAGCTCAGCAAGCTAGCAGCACCGAAATGAATGACTTCAGCTGTGTCCCGTTAGCTTCTGTCGACTAACCTCATCCACATTTACGTATTTTAGTCACTTGTATATATTTATGTAGTTTTTAAAATCACATTCAGTATTTTATCTCAGACACTGTGTATGTCCTGCAGTTGTTTTACTGCCTCACTCAGTCATGAAGGACTTTGACACTAACTTCTATGAAAGATGTTATAAATAAAGTCTGATTAAGTGACAGTGTCCCAACCACATTCCAGCTCCGAGCCTTTGATCCTTTCTCTAGCGCCACCCACTGGACAAACAATAAACTGCGTAAAAAGAAAACTGTGACGTAATGTTGATTACAGAAACTTAAAGAAGAAGAATTATAACAGTTCACAGAACAAACAGCTGTGATCCTCTTATTAAAGTCCAACTCAAACTGAAACTCAAACATGATCTGCGGCTCCGCCCGAACACCGCAACTGTCGCTTACTGCTTGACTGGCCGAGCGAGGCCGGTAGGGAACTGGGAGAGAGAGAGATAACAGCGTCGAGGCTTCAGTTCAGTGATGTGTTGATCTTTTCTTCTCAGTTTCCTGTTTTGTTAGATTTATTTTTAGATCCACATAAGATAGTTTTTTTGGGGCCCCAGAGCGTCTTCAGCCAATGAGAAGCCTTCAAGCTGGACGATCATCTATTGGTTCCAGCCGAGTTCTTCGTTATGAGCAGACCAATCACCTGTGAGTTGTTCAGACAGAAAGGTATAAATACACAAAGGGGTACGCAGGACTACTAACAAAGCTAACAAATAACAATAGGAACAGATTTCTCAAAATAAAACAGGAAATAAAAGGAAGAATGTTCTCAAGGGAGCAGATCATGACTCAGTCTTTGTCTTTTGTCTCGTCCTGCTGAATGTCCAAATCATTTTAACATGAGTTAACATGTCGTCCAAACAAATAGATAAACTGGTGATAAATCCTTTTTTGAAACAATAAAAAAAGAAAACTACAATATTTACGCAGGAATTTATGATGTTTTTATTATATCTTTATTTATCCATCGGTCCAGTATCTTTTTCCACTGGGTCACAGGGGAACTGGAGCCGGTCCCAGCTGCCACAGGGTGAGAGCGCCACCTGCAGGTCGCCAGTGGACAAACAACCATTCACTCTCACAACAGGCTGCATGTGTTTGGACTGTGGGAAGAAGCTGGAGTACAAAGTGAAAACTCAAAACAGGTAAAATCCCCTTTGAAGTTAGATTGCATGACGTCACACCTTCCTCTTCTTCTATCTTCCATCTTTTAGTAGCTGAATATGAGTTCTCCTCTTTATGACGAGCGCCGTCATCACGCAGCAGAGCGTCAGGCCGAGGAAGGAGGCGCAGGCCAGCAGGAGGCGCTCTTCTCCGAACTCCCTGACCAGCGCCTGCCGCCGCCACAGGAAGTCCTCAAACAGCGCCTCCTGCTGGACGAGTGTGCAGATAGACAGGAGGATGTGGAAGAGCTGGCGGCTGTGGCCGATGATGTCGTAGCGGCCGGGGGAGAAGCACTCAGGGACGGGGCAAGAGAAAAAGACGGCTGAGAGCAGAAATAGTGCCACCTGGTGTAGAAAAGATAGAAGTGCGTTTATTGCACTGACATTTTGACCAGTTGTTTTCAGTCGAAACAAGAAGTGAATTTAAGTTTATATGTTGACTAGGAAGCGTCACCTGCAGGAAGTGAAGAGGAAGAGTAGAAGTGTTGGTCCAGTTGTGGCTGGCGAGGCGGTGGGTGACAGGGCTGATGACCAGCAGGTAGGCCACGCCCATCGGGACCACCTGGCAGATCCTCCTGTGCCACAGGTCGGTCGGTGGAAATGAAGGTCAGCGTAGCAGCAGACGATGCAGGAGAGCCAGACGACTACGGCGACAACTGGGAGGAAGATCTGCGGAAAACCTGCCTCATCAGTGTCAACGCATCATGTCAGCGACCGAGGAAGGACGTAAGACACGTGAACTGACCTGTCCCAGCATGCTTTGCGTCCAGCCGGTGTCGGAGCTGTAGAGACACAGAGCCAGAGCGCAGCCGTACTGGTACACGGCCACGCCCACGTGTTCCAGGAAGAAGAGCGAGTGGTGCGTCTGCTCGGAGTGAAGCAGGTGAGCTGCAGCGCTGCAACGAGCAAGTCATCAATCACTTTCTATCCTAATAGAGCACATGACTGTAAACATCTGTAATCAGCGTCTGTCCATTCAACCCACAGCTGCAGACTCAGAACAGCTGGAGAACATGTGGAGCATCGCAGAGCCTGACTTCAGGAGGTGGAGACCAAACACAGAGATAAAAGAGAGAGTCACCTCACATCTGCCGGCTGGACTCAAGATGACTGTTCACATCCCAACTTAAAACATCTGTTTAGTTCAGTCTACCACAGAGAACATCTGTATCCATCCTTCACTAATCCGATTTCCAACCTTGGTTTTAAAACTTGAATACTCTTGTGTCACATATGTTGCATTAATGAGTCTCTGACTCATATCTGATTTGAATAATTCTGTATTTATTCATGTTTATTTATGATGTATTGTAATGTGTCCTTGGGTGTCTAAAATATTATCATTATTATTAGAACATTGGATTCAAACGTCAAATGAAGCGTCGTGTTGACCTGTCGCTGGTGGAGGTGAAGTTACTAAATCCATGAATTCAGTTCTAAACTCAGATGAAGCAGAAGAATGAACATTAATCACAAACTGCTGGTGGACGTCAGCGTGAGCAGATTCAAATGAAGGTTTATTCATCAGTGAAAACCAGAACCTGTTTTCTGTTCTGACACTTGAAGGTTCCTCGTGGACTCACCTGCAGCTCAGGTACGTGACGGCGGAGAAGACGTAGAGAACCAGAGGCAGCGACGCCACGTCCACAGAGAAGCCCTGACCTTCAGGGCCCTGCAGCCCAACTCCCAGGATCCCCTGAGGAGGTCAGAGGTCAAAGAGGTCAGACATGTGGCGGACAAACCTGAGGAGGTCCAACACAACAGCACAGGACGGTGTCAGTACCCCCCCCTGCAGGACGGCGAACACGAGGAACCTCACTAACACGTAGACTGCGGCCAGCAGGTGGCTCCACACGCTCAGCGTCTCGTTGTGGATCTGGAAGAGACTGAGGACGTAACAGCGCCAGGACAAGTCCACCGGACGATACCCGGACAGGATGAACCGCTCCCGGAACCGAGGGGGGACGTCCACGTCTCGCACCGTCGGGGGAAGGGAGGGGAGGAGGCGCTCCAGCAGAGGGAGAACAGTGAGGCACAGAGAGGGAGGGGCGAGCGACACCCGAGGCATGATGGGAGATGATCCTGAGTTCTGATCCTTTTTCTGTGTGAAAGCGGTCACATGACCACGGAGGAGGATCAGTACCACATGGAATTGTTTTAGTTTTTAAAACTAAAACAATTTTGAAAAATTTGAAAACTCCACATAGGTCAGAGCAAATCGAAACCTACCTGAGATGTTTCTGTTCTGTTTTACAGAAACTGTTTCGGTCCTGCTGCACAGCCACAACTGTCACATGTCACACACACACACACACCACAGACACACACACACACACACACACAACACACACACACACACCACAGGCACACAAACACACACAAACACACACACACACACACCACAGACACACACACACACACACACCACACACACACAACACACACACACACACTACATACTCTTGTTTTCAAATCTAATCAGAGCTAATTTAATCTGAATGACTTTTTCTCTGCTGAGGTTTTCAGACGTCATGAGACTCGACACACTGCTGACACACACACACACACACACACACACACACACACACACACACACACACACACACACACACACACACACACACACACACACACACACACACACACACACACACACACACACACAGGGTGAAGACAGTTTGTTCTGAGGCTTTTCACTAAACAAAGTAAAGTCGACTGGTTTCATTTTGTGGGTTTTCATTTAATTGAGTTGTCAGAGGATCAAACACAATCACACAAATCAACACAACCAATCAGCAGATGTTAAATGTTCTCCTCTCTGAGCTGTAGCTTCAGTTCTGGCTGGTTTGGGCCCAGACGCAGGTGCAGCCCACGGCCACCGACAGGTACGACGCGGTGTAGCAGCGCGCCCCCTGCTGCCGGTTCAGGACCAGGACGCTCTGGTAGACGGGAACTGACATCAGGCTGTGTTTGTTCAGCCCCGAGCAGAAGGTGTCGATGCACTCGGCCTCCCAGAGGGTGGAGGGGACCCGGTTCTTCACGGTGGACGACCTGAAGACAGCAACAGCAGAACCATCAGGTCACAGTGGAAATACAGACACTGTGTGTGTGTGTGTGTGTGTGTGTGTGTGTGTGTTGTGTGTTGTGTGTGGTGTCGAGTCTCATCGTCGAAACCTCACAGAGAAAGTCTTCAATTCAATAGCTCTGATTAGATTGAAAACAAGAGTATGTGTGTGTGTGTGTGTGTGTTGTGTGTGTGTGTGGTGTGTGTTGTGTGTGTGTGTGTGTGTGTTGTCAAACCAACCTCCATCTCCACGGAGACAGAGACCTCCTGTTGACGTTGGTCTGTCCGACAGAAAAGGAGGAGGCCTCAGAGGAGAACGACAACATGGAGTCACATCCAGGAGGAGGAGGAGCTTTAACCCCAGAGGAGGAGGGAGGAGGACACAACTACCCACAATGCAATGCAACACACCTGTGGACAGGACGACAGATGATAACTCAGTGTGTGTTGTGAACGTGTGTGTGTTGTAATGTTGTGTTCTCTTGTCCGTGTCGATACTTCAGAATGTGTCCTTGTTGTCAGTGAGTCGTCCTCAAACTCTTCTACAATATTCTGTCACTTCTGATAGTTTGTGTTCAGAGCTTTTTATAAACAGTTTATTGTGCAGAGCGAAGTAAGAAAGCTTTGTGTTCATCCTACCTGGTTTATCTGCACTGAAGAGTTTATATGAAACTGACTTCATCACTGTTCACGTGTGTGGTTTATATATAAGATCGAATGATTCACTGAGCTGATGTGGTTTTTTTTCATATATCACATGTCGACTATTTCTGTTAAACAACCGACACAATCTTCACACGCAAAAATCTCAACTTTTCAAAATAAAATTACTTAAAATAATCCCGATTATTCCACATACAGACAAACGAATGTGGAATTAGAAAGTAGATGTCTTGCGCTTCAGTTTTCATTCATTTCACAGAATCTCAGATGAAAGCAGACGACCTGTCGAACAAGTCATCGGCTGGTGTCAGTTTTCATGAAGGTGATGCTCACCAGCAGTTCTCCGACGCTGCGTCTCAGCCTCATGTTGTGGTTCGTTGTCCGGCTTCTGAGAGCGACGGCTCTGAGATCAGCTCCATTTATGAAGATGTGCGACCCTCAAATCACAGCGATGTCAGAGCTGATAAGCAGATGCAGAGACGACAGGGAGATTCCTGTTATCAGGTTCATCTGTGTTGGAGGGGAAGAGTCTGCGAGCGGCACTTTGTAGAATCAAAGGTTCACTGATAACATCAAACAACAGAAATGACTCAGCTCAAAAGGCTGGGAACCGTCACACACTTTCATTTACAGAAGATGCTGAGTAACGATGAATTTGACTGAATTATTCTGAGATTAATATGAATAATTTCTCACATAGATATTAATCCTGTTCTGTAGATTTCAACCTGACTCAACACTCACAGCCCATTTGTCGTTTGTGTTGTTAAATTTTCTTTTTTATCACGACTTTAAACCCAGAATCCACAGATTTCATATGGTTCTAATCCTCCTCCACAGAATTTGGAGAAAAGTGTAGAATATTTTCATTTGTCTTATCAAGTCTTGGATTTACACATTTTACAATATTTAAAAATCATAAAATAATATCTGATTTTATCATCTGTTGGTCTCAACAACAGCTTCACTGTTTCTTGTAATAATTTAACTTTGTTTGACACTTTTCTCACTTTGCTCTCGACCTTCTATATCGAGACAAATACAATTTTATTGAATTGAACAACCAAAGTCAAGAGTTAAAATATATGGAGAGGTATGGATCCAATCATTACTACAGCCATAGCTGTGTCAGTCTAAAATATCGAACTTGTCTCAAGGGTGTGAGCCAATCACAACTCTGGTAGTCTGCTGCTAGCCGTCGGTTAGCATCTCTGTTAGCATGGTGCTAGCTGTGTATGTCTGGAGGTGGAGGCCGCAGAGCGCCGTGTGAGCAGCAGAGCTGAATCAGTGTTTCCTCCGGGTCCAAGTATTTACTGATTCACATCCGTCGTATAGAAACGTCATTCGTTGGTTCAGGACAAATCTAAGACTTTTTACAACCAGTCATCAACCAGCTGTTGGCTTTAATAGATACTGTGACATATGGAATGAAAATTGAAAAATAAAAAGTACACTTTACACTTTAAGAACACTCGACACAAAAAGGTAAGCTTTAAAATATATTTTTTCTAGTTTTAACTGTTTCTAAGAATTTCGAAGTGGATTTCTATGAATATTATACTGAATAGCCAATTATAGATGATTTGAAATGAATGAAACAATATGACAGAGCTTCCTGTTAAGTGTGTAGAGGTTCTGGTGCTGTGACATCACAGCGGGGGCGTGGGCTGTGGTTCGCTTGTGATGTGGTCGACGCTGAGATCTGAACCGTCAGCATCTTTCCTCTGACCTGATTTGGTCGACAGAGGAAACCTGCGGCAGCTCTGATTAATCTCCAGTTTTTGATCTGGTTACTGTCAACGCCGTCAGCGCTTTTCAGTCTGAGCAGGAAACTCATCGCATTCGACAGCAGCAGCTTCCCCTGCGACGCCTGCAGGCTGCAGAGGAGACATCGCGGCTCTGCTTGTACGCTGTTTGAAGTTTGTCCTGTGGGGGGCGCCAGAGGAAACAGCTACATCTAAGATTTCCACTCAGCCGGACCTTGTTCCCTCACAGGCTCCGTCACAGACCTGATGGAAGCTCGTCAGCTTGTCTCGTCAGTCTCATCATAAAATAAAGAAAATGACGAAAGGTTACGATGAGTTTCATGTGGATGGAACAAATCAAGGCCGGACATTCAGGCAGGGGGCGCTGCTCTGAGTGTTTTACCTGATTGGCCTAAATCTTTATTTACAGTGTAGTTATGACCCATAGCAGCATTTTGGTATTTATCAGTATAATTTATGTTGTGTGAGATGCTCAGTGATATTAATATTTAAAAAGCAGCAGCTGAAGACGTCACATGTTCAGTCGTCACTGTTTTAAAAAACATTTAGAAGGTTATTTTAACCTGAATCGGAGAAATGAGTTAGTATAACAGTAAAGAAGTAAAACATATAGTTTATAAAGGCTACGGAAATCTGCATCTTGTGAGCGAGACACACACACACACACACACACACACACACACACACACACACACACACACACACACACACACACACACACACACACACACACACACACACACACACACACACACCAACCCACCACACATACACCTAACCACACACACACACTTCACCTACTTACAATCGTGTGTGTTTCCCGTCGAGTAGTGAGAATCTTAGAAAGTCAAACATCTTCCAACAAACCTCAGTGTTATTGATCTACAATAAAAACATTTCAGTGCGGTCACACTTTTCCTTCCATAAATGGCCTGTAAGCGTTTTTTGAAGACGCGGGAAATCTCCCTCAGATCCACGTCAAGCATCGACCCGTCAATCAAACCAGGTCAGGGGCGAGCCGGCAGCGTGGGCTGGAGAACACACGAAGCGACCTGAGTCACATCGTGACTGTAAACCAGGTCAGACGCTCACTTCCTGCATCACATGACTGATGCTACCGAAACAAGTCGGTCGGGATGAAGAAAGAGGGGACGAGCCCCGAGTGAGTCAGGGGCCCGGAGCGACCCGGGGCCCGGAGCGACCCGGGGCCCGGAGCGACCCGGGGCCCCCCCGCACCAGAACACCGTGATGTCAGAGAAGTTTCTCCTGTTGCATCATCGAAGACGTTAAAGCAGCTGAAACGTAAAATCTGAACCAAACTGTAATTTGTATTTACAAAAATAAACAAACAAAAACTCAAAGTCGTGATAGAAAATCACTTGAGTTGTGCTCATTATGTTTGAATTTCTCATTTTAAAGTTTAACATACTAATAATTCAAACTATTGTTAATCCTCAGCATCGTGGTGCGGCCATCACTTTAAAAAAAAAATCGAATATGTGTGAATCGGTCAGTGCAACTTTACGTGCTAACGTCATTCGTTTTCATGCAAAACAATATAACATGGACTGTTTTACTTTCCTGGTCGGTCAGGAGGTCGTGTTAAAGGTCAAGCTGGTCGTGAGCGCCCCCTGTTGGATCAGTCAAACTCCCCCAGACAGACAGATTCAATTCAAACAGGTTGAATATGAACTTCTTCCCTCCACGATCGATCGAGTGTTTGAATTTCAGCGTGACGTAGTGGACGAACTGCGGTGACTCCATGGAAGCCCCGAACAGAAACCATCACACTCACTGCAACCCGAAATAAGAAAGGATTCTGAAAGTTAAATGTAAAATGCATCTTTCAGTGTTTCACCGAGAGACCGAGGAAGAAAAGACGACCTATTTAAAAATTTGCTGCAACTTTTCATTGCAGAATAATTTCACCCAAGTATGAATCATGAAAGTGGGAAAGTGGGTCAACCAGCATCATGCAGTTTGGTTTGTGTGGTTTAGAAAGAAAGAAGGTGACATCATCAGAGGACGTCCGATATCAGTACCGATCAGGATAAAAAGCCTCAATCGACGTCCACCAGAGCATCAGCGAAGAAGAAGAACCAAGAGCAGTCGACAAGACATCGAACCTGCACCTCCATCCGAACCCTGGGAACCGAACCGGCAACCGAAAAGAAGCCAAACGAACACAGAGGACGTGTGAAGCAGAAGAACTCAGAATGTTTCCAACATCCAACTCGAACAAAGTGACGGTAAGTGAAGCGGATTCTTCCTTCCAGAGGTTTTAGAAGTCGTAAATCACGACGCTAGTTCTGAACTACGTGTTTGATGTCGAATATACGAATAGAATAGAATAATACTACAAATACAAACACATTTCAACAGCTTTTTATTGACGTTAATAATTTTATTTCACTTTTGAAACATTAATGCCCGGAGGCTGAACGAGTCCTGAGGGAGAAGTGAACGAGACATTTTCTATTTTTTAACAATTTCTACAATTAAATAAAAGTGAATTTAAATAAAACCCTGAATAATGTAACGACATTCAACAATAAATTGAGCCTCAAAACTTTACTGGATTAGTTTACAATTTACTTATATATTTCAAATAATCTTTAATTCGCTATATTTTATTTCAATTGAACTTCAGGTTTTTATTTTTCTGAAAGTAAAGAGAAATTATAAAGCTTAATTTAAATTTTATATTAATTACATTTATACATTTATAATTTAAGTATATTTGTGATATTGTATCATTATGTAGTTAATATTAATGTGTTATATTAAGTTTATTTATATGACTTTATAGTATATTTGGATTATTATATTAATATATCTTGAATGTTGCATATATTTATTCAATAGTTAATGTGGTTTAAATCTTTTACTTTATTGATTTATCAAAGTTAATGATTTAGTAAAAACATTCTGTGCTGCTCTTGAAGATGTTTTTAATTTTATCTTCGGAAACTTTAACTATATTTTAAATATGAAGCAGCTTTTTATATTTTCTCCTGATGAAGATTATTTTATTTCTTACACGAGAACTAAAGTAAAACTTCTTCACCTTCCTCCTCAGGCTGCCTGTGTTGTAGCGATGATGATGATGATGATGATGAGCAAGGCGGGAGCGATGCCGAGAGCAGGCGGCCAATCGAAACACTCAGCAAGGACTCGCAATAAGACGAATGACGCGGCGGCAGGAATGGTCCCCCTGCAACTGGACCCCAGATCTTTGGTTCCTACCACCAACATCAGACCACTGGAGAACGCCTCCATCTCCCCATGGACGTACAAGTAAGAACACACACACACACACACACACACACACACACACACACACACACACACACACACACACACACACACACACACACACACACACACACACACACACACACACACACAAACCAAGTCTTGACCCTCAAACAAGCCTTTGAAGACAGTGTCCCCACTCTGTCGGGTCTGTGCTCACGTGGTCCTCACAAAGACACAAGTACAAACACTCACAGTGTTATGCTCCTGTAAAACATTCAAACTAAAACTTTTTGTTCTTCCTCCTCCGTCCTCAGGGATTCCCACGATGACTCTCTCCTCCCCCCGGTGGTGTCGGAGGCCCGCTGCCTGCTGCAGGGTTGTCTCAACCTGGAGGGCGTGGAGGACCAGAGCCTGGAGTCCCGACCCATAATGCACCAGGTGATGATGCTGCGGCGGGTCAAGTCGGCGGCGGCGGAGAACTACCACTACAAGCTGGAGTCCCGCATCATCGCCGTGGGCTGCACCTGCGTCCGACCCACGATCCAACAGCAGCAATGAGTCCGGACCGGGTCACGGGTCAGACTGGGGCTTCAGCCAGAGGAGCAATAACACCAGAGAAAACAACTTTCAATTCATAAAGAAAATATGATCGTACATTAGTATCTAAAAGGCTAACTGACTTTTTGAACGACACAATATCATCAATTATCTCATTGATAAAATAACTACACATCCTTATTATAATTGGCAGCTAATATCTTGTGGTTTAGACTTTTATTTGTGTATTTGATTAGAACTGAAGAGGCGACGCCTTCATGCTGCTCTGTGTATCCTATATTTATTGAATTTAATCTTATTTTATTTATCTGGAGAAACTACCCAACTTAATATTATTATTGGATGTGTTTCATGTATTTATGCTTTAAGTTATTTTTTAAAGAAATTCTATTTAAGTGATTTTTCAAATGTGTTGATTCAATAAAGAAACTGACCGATGAAAATTGTCATTGTTTTATTGTTGAGTTTAAAATATAATGTGATTTCTGTACATCATCATCATCTATCATCATCATCATCATCATCATCATCATCATCATCATCATCATCATCATCATCATCACGCTCTGACTCCTTTACACTTACGTTGCCAGGGAAACACACTGACACACACACCACACACACACACACACACACACACACACACACACACACACACACACACGCTGCAGCTGTAAACACTTGACTCATCAGTAGGATTCATTCATCCCCAGAGTGTTTGGTGAGATGTAACCTGATGATGTCTGTTTGTTGTTAATGCTTCAAAATCAAGTTCGACCATATTTAGAGGAGCGGGGGGGGGGGGGGGGGGGGGGGGGGGGGTGGAGCCTGACTGAGAGCTTGAGGTCACGCCCACCTACAACTGGCACCCATTGGATGGTACTAGCTGTCAATCACACGGTGGTATCCTCTCATTTTCTCATGGACTTCGATAGAAACAACAGGTGGAGTCGCCCCCTGCTGGTCATTACACAGAAGACAGGATTCAGATTTACGACTGCTAATCTCATGAAGCTGTCTTCACGTGTTTTGTCTCGGTATCGTCTGTGAACCGAGCTCATCAGCATCTAATCGTCTTTTTGTCGTGTGTGGTTTCACTCGAGCTTGGGATGGACTCAGATTTGGTTCTGTGGCCTACAGCCGTGATTGGATGTCACTAAAAATAAAACCACACTTCAGAGATTAAACCATTGAACGGTGGATGAAATGAATGAAAGTGTCCAGCAGATGGAGCTGTTTCACTCGGGTGAGCTGTATTTCCAGGTGCAGACGGTCCAGTTGAATCAGGTAAAACGTCCTTTGGCTTGTTTGGGTTTGAGTCCGGCTTCTGTCGGAGTGATGTCGGGTCAGCGGGTTGGTCGTGTACAAATTTTCAGTCTCGTGACGATTCCTTGATGCACAATCACACGCACATGAACACATTGGCACTGTTGGCATGGCAACACAGCACAGTAAAACTCCTGTGAACCATCGAATGATGAAGCGTCCTGTCGTTCATCTCATTCAAAGTTCATCTCCTGGTTGTTTCAGAGGAAGTCGACCGTTCGGACCCGCCCTCGGTCCTCCTCCTTGCTTTCTCCTTCTCTTATGTTCCAGGGTCTCTTCCTGTTGACCTCCCAGTCGGAGCAGCGCCGGGTTCGATCCTCAGCTCATCCGGCCCCTAAAATGGCTTCCAAAGAAAGTTCAGCTTGTGTTGTGATCAGGCCATCAAGACACCTGGAAGAAGAGAAGAGGAAGTAGAGTTAACGAATTGATCCTGTTGGTTTCTGGACTCTCTGTTGCTTTGTTGGACACTTTTGATTATGGACTCTTTTTTTGGTTTATTGACTTTTACCTGCAATTCCTTTTGTTTAAGTTTGTGTTCCCCTGAGTTCTCCGCTTCCTGTTTTATTTTGAAATGATATTCCTTTTGTATCGGTAACTCGACTTCCTGCCTTTGTCCTCTTTCCCGCTCTTGTAATCGTCTGCACATCACGTGTTTCACCTGTTCAGTCCAACCACCTTGTGTATATCAGTCTCTGTGCTTCCTCTGTGCTTCATCCTGGTTTCAGTGGCATCTCTATGTTGTTTTAGTCGAGCTGTGTTGGAGTCTTTTCTGCTTTCCACTGTTTGTCTATTTTTCGGACTTTTGTGTTTTGTAGTTTTATTTTTGCCTTATTAAAAGACACCTTTCCGTCCACCTGCACCCCCCATCCTGACAGATCTGACAGTTAGCTCAGAAATGATGGTAAAAGATTCAAATAATTATTAATTAGCTCACGATTCTGGCTTTTTTTTGTTCTAAAATCACGTTCGATTAAGTCTCTGGATTTGTGGCTCGGACATCGTTCACTGTTGCTTCCTGCATCTCAACTGCTGTTCTTATGATTACTGTGTAATAGATTACACTTTGTAATGGACTACCACCAATACTGACCCCAGATCTTACCCCTGTTCCAAACTATTTTGTCTTCTTCCATTGTCCATTTATTTTAGTGCGAGTCCATTACTGACCTCTAGAGGTGTTGGTAGGTTTATTTGTGAACCAACTGTTTCCAGTCTTTATGCTAAGCTAAGCTAGCCACATTTCCCACCAACCCTCCTCCTCCTCCTCCTCCTCCTCCCTCTTCGTCGTCCTCACCTCCACACTGTGCTTGTCCTGAAACACAAAGCAACACAAACTTAGTCACAGATTCATGAATCGTCTCAGTGAGCGAGTGAACGTGACAGAACCTCCTGAGTCCTCACCTCCTCCTGCAGCCGCTCCTGTGAGGCGCTCAGGTGCATCTGCCGCTGCTGCTTGTTGGCTTCGGCGCGGTGCTCCTGCCGCTCTTTGGTCAGAGCTTTCTGAGCGACCTCCCGCTCGTGCTCCCTCCTCTCGGCCAGATGTTTAAGCAGCTCCGCCTCCTGACACTAGAGGGAGAAAGAGTTTACAGTGACTTTCTATCCTTTTATTTCTCTACCAAAAGAACTCGGGTTGTAGTTTGGTTCGTTTGAATATCAATCAAAAGTTTCCAATCACATCAGACGACAGAGAGTTGGCAGCTGGTTTTGTCTGAACAGATGATGATCACTCAAAACCCTGTAAAATAACTGGAGGTGTTCCTCAGGGATCAACTCTAGTGCCACTACTTTTCTGTCAGTCTCTCCATCACACTGAATCTCAACAAATCAGAATGAAATACATGAATATTCCCCTCACGCACCTTTCTTCTCTCCTGAGCGGCGTCCAGTTTCTTCTGAATCTCCTCCAGCGATGGTTTCTGGCGAGGAGGCGTGGTCGCCCTGAGCTCGGGGCCACCGTCGAAGGTGGGCGGCTTCAGGATGACCTCGAAGGCCTGGCCGCTCGCCCGCTTGCTCAGCTCGATCACCTCCATGTCCCGGATGTTGCACAGGTTCAAGTCCACCACGCCCGCTGCAGGAAGAACAGGAGAACGTGAAATGAAGCATTTTCTGCAGCAGGATGAGCATAATTCTAAAATGTTGTCAGCGTCTTTTCTCTGATGATTAAAGACAAAATAATGAATTTGCAAATGACAAATGATCGAAAGCTTTTTAAAACCAGGGTTGTTTACAGGTATCACAGCTGACTTCATGAATCAGAAACTACTGATCCGATTTGGTTCTGTATTCGTTACTTTCACTATATCGCAGTTGAAATACAAATCTTGTTTGTGAAGAACTTTTTTTTATTGTAACCTAATTAATTAATATTCCCATGAATAATGTAATAATAATGTATTGTGTCCAATCTTCTGTTCAGGTTTTAAGTCACATGAACCTTTAGAGGAAGAAGAAGGAGTAAATAATGTTTCCTGCTTTAATGTCCTCAGTTTTTAATAAGAGTATTTATCTGATTTTAAGCTTCACTAGAAATCCACTTGTTTTGATTATAGGAAATTAGAAAATTGTGATGTTTTGTTTTTATTACTCTGCAGGAAAATGGAGGATGATGGTTTTGTTTATTCAGATGATTCTAAGTGAAAGACAAATAGAATAGAATAGAAAACGAATAGAATAGAATAGAGTGGGACTGACCTTCCTTCTTGTCAACTGTGGCGTCTCTGTGCTGGAAAGATGCAGGAGCAGAAGAGAGACACCAGGGGGAGCTCTCGCATCTTCTCTCTGTATGCTGAAACGAGCAAGATGCAAACTGCAGGTGACACATTTAATAAAACAAAATCAACTCGAACAATTCAGTCAGGAAATCAATAATCAATGATCAGGGATTGGTTTTACCTGCTAGAGTCATGGTGCTGCAGTTTCCAGTCAAAGACACTGTGGTGAGGTAGAGTCACGTCCTGAGTCCTGAGGACAGAGACAATCACACGAGTCAAACTCAGGAGAAACTGATGTAAGCTGCAGGAAACACTGAGATGCTTCAGTTTGAGTGAAGCCTCTGAAGGCGAGATTCAATCCTGATCTAATCTCACTTCTCGTTATGGTTCTTAGCTCGCAAACGTATTGATTCAGGTCAAATATTCTGAGGTTTAATTCAACAACAGAGGTTCTGAGCGATGTTCAATCCAGAACCGAGCTGCAGCTGCACAGACACTGATTCAGTTCCAAATCCTCCCTGAGGTTTGATTCTAAAGACACGAGTCAGAAGTTAACAAACTGAGCTAACTGAAAACTGATGTTCCAACCAGAGTGAAGCATTCCTCATAACTCGAGTCACAAATAACTAATGAGTTAAAACATTAAATGATGTTTAATCAAAAAGTCAAACTTGTTGTTTCTTATTTTCATTTTTGATGGAAAAAAAACCGCAAATAAAATTTTTTTTTGCAGAAACAAATAAAAAATATCAATCTGTTAAAATCATCAGATTGATTCTTCTCTAACTGAACACTGTGTGTCTATGTGTGTGTTGTGTGTGTGTGTGTGTGTGTGTGTGTGTGTGTGTGTGTGTGTGTGTGTGTGCGCGGCTGCATGAGGACTGAGCGATGATGTCATTGTTGCCAGTGAGCGCATCACCTTCTGCAGAGCCGAGCTCCAGAACTAAACTCGTCAAAAATTACAAAAGAATAAAATAAAAGATGCAACAAAACAACAAACTAAGAAAAGATGAAATGAAGAACAGAAGCTGCAGATGAACAAACGACAGAAGAAGAACAACAGAAAAACATGTTGATGTGTTCGTCTGTGCTGCTGGAATCTGAGGAAAAGCTGCTGCTGCAAACATGTACACAACTCAAGATCAAATACACATCAACAGCAAATAAACAACAAATACAAGTCAAACTGAGTGTGTGTGTCTGTGTGTGTTGTGTGTCTGTGTGCGCGGCTCACTCACCCTGCAGTGATGCTGGTCTCTCTGTTCACACTGAGGATCTGCAGCTCAGCAGCATCAGCACCTAGGCTGCCTGCTGCATGACATCACCCAGCAGCCATCCGATTGGCCGCCGGGGATACTGGGCTGCGATTGGTCCAACAGGGCAGAGCAGAGGGAGGAGGAGGGCGAGGAGGAGGAGGAGGAAAGGAGGAAGAGGGAGGAAGAAGAGGAAGAGTGGGTTCAGAGGAATAATCCTGTTCTTTAGAATCATGATCATTTTACTGAGCACAAACACACACACACACACACAACACACACACACACACACACACACACACACACACACACACACCACACACACACACACACACACACACACACACACACACACAAAGATCATTGTGTGAGAAACTGAATTTTATATTAAAAGATAAAAACGTTAAAAATCAATATGTGTTAATTTCATCCTGGTGAAGAAACGATATGAATAAATTATATTTATTCATGAAGGGAACCAAGTCTAAAAACAACCACACACACACACACACACACACACACACACACACACACACACACACACACACACACACACAAACAGTAAATATATATACTGTGATTTTAAGTCTTATTACTTATTTAGTTTCATATAATTTGAACGTCTGCTCACCTCCTGCTCACCTGTGGAACATTCTCCCAATCAGCTGCCGTTGCCTCACATCAGCTGCCGGTGCCTCACATCAGCTGCCGGTGCCTCACATCAGCTGCCGGTGCCTCTACCGGCCCAGTTTCATACTTTTCTTTGTCAGTGTTTCTCATCCGTTGCTTTACATCGTCTGTACCTGTGATGGACCTGTGATTGACCTGTGATTGACCTGTGATTGACCTGTGATTGACCTGTGATGGACCTGTGATGGACCTGTGATGGACCTGTGATGGACCTGTGATGGACCTGCTCTCCTCGTGTGCAGGTCACATCCCTGACCTGTTCCTCCAGTTCTCAGCTGCTGTGACACAAACACATGCAAAGAAAAAACATCCACACAGAATTTAAACGTATTAAATATGATGAACTGCTTTGATCCAGTTTGATCTGGTTTGTCAGTTTGATGTTTCTGAGGAAATGTCAGCTGACAATGAACAGTTACTCATCCTGACTGTGTGTGTGTGTGTGTGTGTGTGTGTGTGTGTGTGTGTGTGTGTGTGTGTGTGTGTGTGTGTGTGTGTGTGTGAACGCCTCCATCTGTTGCTGGCAGCTGAACTCGCTCTGTCTGTCACTCTTCATTGAAACGCTGCAGCGTCGTCCTTTTTCTTAACAACAGCAGAAATAAAGTTTGATTTGAACACTTTCATCTTGATGCTGTTTTCCAGAGGAAACGTTTTGCAAAACAATCGTTGTGACCATTTGTAGTTGCCATCATGTCCAAAATCTGAAGATGGACGATATGACAGCTCCTGGAAAAGAGGCCAAAGTATTGAACTGCAGTTTGGGTCATTAACCCCCCCTCCTCCATGTTAGCAGATGGGAAATGGACCAAAACACACTTGAGGATTTTAAACTGTAAAAGATTTTAAAAACGTGGGAGACGACAGACATAATGAAAGATTTAACCGAAAAACAAAAAAGAAAAGAAACTACAATGTCCTGGCTTAGAAGACGGAATTGGCTGAAACATCTTTGCAGGTTTATTGTTGTTTTAGTTTCAGCTGTACAAGTACACAACCTCTGGAGAGGGACACTTCCTGGTCGGCTGACTGGCTTCTGAAGGTTTCTGAAGGTTTCTGAAGGTTTCTGAAGGTTTCTGAAGGTTTCTGAAGGCTTCTGAAGGTTTCTGAAGGTTTCTGAAGGTTTCTGAAGGCTTCTGAAGGTTCTGAAGGTTTCTGAGGTCTGAAGGTTCTGAAGGTTCTGAAGGCTTCTGAAGGTTCTGAAGGTTTCTGAAGGTTCTGACCTGATGATCAAACATGTTCCTCAAGTGAGCAGCAGCTTCAAGATGTTTCTGTGGTTTCAGGTCGTTCTCATCTCACTGATGTTCATGTTTCTGATCAGTTTGGTTTTAATTACAGTCTGAAGATTAAAGTAATTATCATTATATTAGCTTTATATTTTCAATTTTATTTGTATGTGTTTTACAACAGAGTAACCGTGACAATGACTACAATCATCAAAACTGCACATGTGAGAAACATGACAGCAGAGAACTACAGCTCCCATCATGCACCAGAGTAGAACACCCCTCCTCACACTGAACCAAATGATGTAATGCAGCTGCAGCTGCAGTGTGTGCGTGTGTGTGTTGTGTGTGTGTGTGTGTGTGTGTGTGTGTGTGTGTGTGTGTGTGTGTGTGTGTGTGTGTGTGTGTGTTAGATTCTATCTCTGTGAGAACCAAGCTCAGTTTCAGACATGTTGGATGCTGAGCAGCTGTAACACACATGGGTCATGTATGCAACTGTAATGTTTAAAGTGTGTGTGTGTGTGTGTGTGTGTGTGTGTGTGTGTGTGTGTGGTGTGTGTGTGTGTGTGTGTGTGTGTGTGTGCATGTGTGTGTGCACGTGGAGGTGAGTGAGATGCTGCAGCAAAGAGCAAGAGAAACCTCCACATACCAACTGATGATGTCACCTGCAGCCAATCAGCTGAGAGCTCTGAGCCACACTGTGTGTGTGTGTGTGTGTGTGTGTGTGGTGTGTGTGTGTGTGTGTGTGTGTGTGTTCAGCAGAAACAACACATCTCCTGCAGAATGTTTTATTTACGTGTTTTGCTTCTGTCCAATGGATGTAAAACAGAGTAGATTAAATCAGAATAGAATAGAATAGAATAGAACAGCAGTGTGTTATGAACGGGGGGTTGCAGGGGGCGGGGTTTGTAGCAGAGCACTAACGGGAAGCCATAATCATGACATCACCTCTGGAGTCTCAGCAATGATGTCACTTTGAATGAGGTCAGTGCACCGAGCTCAACACAGTGATGTCATCATAATGTGACAGATAGAGAGACAGAGAGAAAGACATGACTCATGATGTTGATCAGGTGTGTTTATTAAATATCTTAAACAGAGAATCTGTTGAGGTCGTGCATAATATGATATCTGATCTTATTGTCTTATATAAATATCTTGGCACAACAACAGACGGACCTTTGAGTCCCACGTGGATTCTGTTTGTAAACAAATGTACTTTTATCGGAAGCTCCGTAGATTCATCGTTGATTTTACTTCCACGTAAAATGTGTTATTCTTGTTTTATTGAGTCAGTGCTGACGTTTACTTTTATCTGTTGGTTTGGGTCATTGTCCATAAGAGATGAAAACTGAATGCAGGGCTTCATTAGAGTGTTTAGTGACATCACTGACTGACCCTCCTCATCCTCACAGGACGAGATCTTTGAAGAAGGCCCGGATTCATCCCTGTTCCCTCGGCCTGAATGCAGGACGGATAGATTTTTGTTTTATATTGTATTTATTAACATTGTACTTTTTTGATCGTCTGCTCTGTCACGCTCTGACCGGGTTAATAAAGATTTCTTGATGTGAATCATTCATTTATCACCTCCCAGGTGACAGAGACTATGTTTCCCCCGAGTTTCATCTGTCAGGCAGCTCTGACGCTCACTCACTGATTTGTGGTGGAAGATGGACGACGTGTCTCTGCTTCCTGCCGTTCAGATACGGACGCTGCCATCTCACTTCCATAACGTAGTCGAGTGTGTGACATAGGGATCGTGGAGTGGAGACTTGAATAAACATCAGTGTGATAAGAACTACCTACAATGACAAGAAACCATCTTTTGAGAAACATTTATTTAGTCTGCTTTGATTTGTTTTGTTTGGTCCATGAGCCATCTGCTAACATGGATGAGGCGGGGTATATATACAGCAGCCGGCCACCAGGGGGCGATCCAGGGGAATTGGGAGGTGTCGTGTCATCCATCGTTATTCAGTCAACAGTCCAGACACGTTGAGCAGCAGCCACTGAACTTTAATTTAAGACTGTTGTTGATCCTCTAGTGGAACAGACTATAACTCAGCTGGTGGAGGAACCATGTGACTCTGTGCTAAGGGGGTAGAGCGGGTCGTCCACTAACCAGAGGTGTGCTGTCTCAATACCCGGCTCTGGTGTTGTTGGGCCTTGCTGCTGATGGCCAGGCCTCCAGTGGGAGAAGGATCAGTGATCAGAATAGACGAGCACATAAGAACTTTAGAAGAAGTTTTTACAAGTAAAGACTCTGAGGAATCCCAGATTAACAGATGGTTCATGTGAGACAAAGGTGCGAGTTCAATCCCAACTCATGAGCACTGCTGAGGGGCCCCTGAGCAAGACACTCGCAGTTCAGGAGGAATTTAAAACCAGTGTATCTGTGTGTGTGTGTGTGTGTGTGTGTGTGTGTTGTTTTATTTGTGTCGGCGAGACGTCGTGACTCTGTGTGTTTCTGTTGCTGGTCGTGTCTGGAGCCCACTGCAGAAGAGAGAGGGAGGGGCGAGCGAGGAGGAGAGAGAGAGAGAAGAGACAGCAGTGTGGGCTGAATGTTAGCGGAGGTGATTCACTGCTGCAGCGGGGGGGGAGGGGGAGAGAGAGAGAGAGAGAGAGAGAGAGAGAGAGAGAGAGAGAGAGAGAGAGAGAGAGAGAGAGAGAGAGCATCTCAAAGTGCTTCACAAAAGGATGAAACAATACATTTTAATAATTTACAACGCAGTGTGAAAGGTCTTTTATAAAACTGCAAAAATGGCAGAATATTTCAAAAACACCACGAGGAGTTTCCAGGAGCTGTTGCTGATCAAATATTGAAGAAAAAGCTGAAACAGTAAAACGCTGCTTCAGCTTTCACGTTGTTTATCAACACATTTTTCCACCATCTTCGTTTCCGAGATTGATTTCGTCTCATTTCTTCGCTCTGAGGATCAGTGAACCTGGTTCCACCAGCATCACACTACACGTTAGCGACTGAGTGACACATGCTGTCGAACACGTGACATACGTGTCCGCTGCGTTTGGATCTTTGAATAAAACTTAAACTTTGTGGATCGGCAGAGAAAACATCCGATGTAGAATTTACTGCAGATTAAAGTCGGACTCTTTATGTTCCTCAGTAAACAATAAACATAATAAACTATAAAAACTGAATAAAATGGTTTTCAGTCTAATTCTCTCTGGTCTTAAAAACAAGTTCTGGTGTTTTTCTCTTCTGTAACGTTTCATCGTCTCTTTCTCACGGAACCGTCTAAAGGACACAAGCAGTTTTGAGTTTTGCACGTTGAACGTCTTTTGAACGTTCAAAGCGTGGAAAGTTAAAATCTGACATGTTCTTGTCCGCGGGAGATTTTCCTTTGTTACAAATAAACCTGAATAAAAGTTTTCACTGAAGATTTCTTGTTGTGTCAGTATTTTATGAATTTGTTGATTTTCTTTTCAGCAGCTTTTTTCCCCACTCACAGAACAAAGTGAGGAGAAAGTGACTCAGCCGCTGTTCAGACCGACCACGCTGCCGGAGTGTGGAGGCGACACAGCGGAGCGGAGCGCTGGCAGAGCGCTGGCAGATGGTCGGCAGGCGGACAATCTGGCTCCATTCACAGAGCTCAGACATGAATGGAGACAAAGACAGAACCACAGCCTCCGTCTGTGTGGACGCTCGGCTTCTGTCTGAGCTCTGATCAGAGCCTCGCTGATCAGTAACATCACAAACAGCACAGATCAAATCAAACGTCTCCTGATGTGATAGTTTCCTTTCATCCCATGGTCTTCTGAGTCTTTAAGATAATACAAAAATTCAGATAATTGGATTTTCCACTTTTCAAGGAGCCATGAAACAGTGTGCACAGTGTAGAACTTTCATAACAAGGATCAGATGTTGATCAGGTTTATTTGATATTAACCCTTCAGTCCTGTTATTGATCGTTAGGATTATCGATCAGTGAACTGTCCGTCGCCGAATCAAGTCGAGTCTCAAACAAGCGTCTGAACTAAAAGTTTTATTCGATTCCTTCAGTTCTTTTACAAACGTCAACAGTGGAGAAAAACAAAAAGAATAGAAGATTCTGCTTTGATATAAAAATATAACTTATACAATGAGGAAGGACTGAGGAGCAGCCAATCACAGGGTCAGAGGCCACCCGGTCAGACAGGAAGCTCCGTTCAGACAAAGCTCGTCCAACATCTGTACATCCACAGGATCTGCTCCAGGTAATAGTCTGTACCGCAGCGAGGGAAACCGTTCCCTCACAGGTCAGGTCACATTCATGTTGCAGAGGTCAGAGGTCAGTATCCATCTGGTATCGCACCCTTCCTGTTTCGGACCTGAACCACTTCCTTCCTCTCCTTCAGGAAGTTTCCGAAAGCGTCGCCCTCTTTGCTCTCCTCCGTCACTGAAAGATTGAAAAGGAAGATTCAGAGCTGACGGAGGTTCTTCATCTTTTCTGTTTATTCAGGTGAATCAATGAGGTTTGGTTTATAACAGTGTACATCGCCCTCTGCAGGAGGGGAGCAGCAACCACAGTGAATGATTTCATTTTTTCATTTCATGTCGTTTGAGGTTGATTATTATTGGTTATTATTTTAGACTGACAGAAACCGCAGAACCATTTTAACTCTGTTTTAACTTTTCAGTCTCATCATCACTTACAGTCAAGAAATAGAAATAAAAAACTGATTTATTTACAATATAATACAATTAAAATCTAAATAACATTTCTAGGTCGTCATATTTTTTTTCATACGGTGAAACATGAGTCAGGTTATGAATTGTTTCTGTATCATTTCAGGTGTTTTCTCTCTCTCACCGTTGTGGTCAATATCGTCCGTGTCGCTGTCCTCGTCTTCTTCTTCCTCGTCATCGTCACGGCTACCACGGGTCATGATGAGGTCACTGGGTCCGGCGATGTCAGGGTCCTCTGTGGACAGGAAGTCAACCCGTCGATTAGATCAAAGAAGTGAAGTGTACGACTTGAAACGAGAAAGTTCTGTTTGTCTGCGTCAGAAAATTCTGTTTAATTTTAGAAGTCTCGTCTTTCTTTGTATGAGAAATCTGAGAAACTAAAATACAGACACTGTGATTCAGAAGCTCTTGGTGTCAGCGGGATAAAGAAGATGTTTTATATGATTTCACAATTTTATATAATAATGTCAGAGAAAACAAATATTATTTTCAAACGCGACTTTTAAAATTAGTTTTCAACTACAAAGAAAATCTTTTCTCGACCAGTTCATTAATTCCAATAACACAAGTAAAACATAAAGTCTGGAGAGTTTGTGTGAAGAATAACATTTTCAATAAAGAATAATTATGAACTCCTCGATGAAATGACAGGAACTTGTGAGGAAATAATAACCCCAGTGTTCCTCTGAGCTGCTGCTCTACCTGTAGCAGGTGTCTTCGTGATGTTGACGGCTCCGAGGTCCTTCCTGAGACGCTCCAGCTGCTGCTGCTGCTTCAGGCTCTGAGCCTCGGCCTGATGGACAGAACGTCAGGTAACACATGGACACACAGACGGAAAGAAAACACACAAACACACAAACACACTCACCAGCTGTTTGCGGAGTCTCTCGTATTCTGGACGATAGTCTCTGAGGAAGAGAAACGTGAGATGTGACGTTAGTCTGAAATGTCTCCAGTCATTTTAACCAGGCTGCAGGGATAATAATAATAATAATAACAAATGTGTTATAATTAATTATAGATTATTTTATAATAATTGTAAATTACTGTATTATTTAGTAAAAACATTTATTGATGGGTAAAACTTAATTTCTAACAGTGCTGTGACGAGCAGGAGCGTGAGCCCCGCCCACTGACCTATCATACTCCTTGGCGGCGTCCTCCACCTGAACGAACAGCTCGTCCAATCCCGTTCCTGCCACTGCGGACACGCCCACCACCTGCAGACACAGGGACAACGCTGTCAGCTGTTAACACAATGATCAGATCCAGTGACCTGATTGGATGTTTTCAAAAAGAAGCTGACTTCCTGTTCGGACCTTTAAGTTATTTCCATTTACTTCTTTTTTAATTCTTCCTGAGTTTGTGTTGTTATGAATAAAGTTAGGAGTCTATAAGTTGATAAAGTTCTGTGGCCTGAGCCGCTCCTCTTACCCTGAGGTTGGTGTAGAACTCGTCCAGCACCAGACTCATGGATCGCGTCAGGTTGCTCACATACGACGTTTCCTGGTTCAGAGCGTCCTGAAAAACCTCAAAGTCCTGCATCCACTCCACCGCGAAGCTGTGGTCGATGATGTCAGTCTGCAAACGACGAGTTGACGAGTCAAGATAAACTCTACGTCAAAAGTGCAACAGCGGACAGGAAGTGACCTCACCTTGTTCATGGCGACGATGAAGGGCAGCTTGGTCTTGTAGAGAATACTGAAGGAAAGAAACAGCAGCCGAGACTCAGTTCTGAGCTCGTGTCCATTTGAAATTACAACAACATCTAAGCCTCTGTAGTTAGTTCAGTGTGGTACCTGCAGGCGTAGAGCATGTTGGACATGAAGGTGACGGGGCTGACGCTGCGGGACGTGTCCATCACATAGATCACGACACACGGGAAAGACGACGCCTGTAACACACACACAAGGATTTTTAAATGACTGTCACATGATCAGTAAAGAATAAAAACCCAGTGTGCAGCGTGCAGACCAACCAGAGCCTCTGTGATGATGGTTCCAGACGCCGACCACGTGAAGACTTCAATCTGACCCGGGGTGTCAATCAACACGTACCTGCAGAGGTCGAAGATCATCAGACACAACAATAAACAAGATACTAAATCTACTGGGCGTTTACAACCACTGAGTCAAACAGGAAACTGTCACTAGACGAGGATGATGAGGATGAATCTGTGCACGTGATTGGATGTTGAAAACGTCAGAAGCTTCACAGAAACCAGATCTGTACAGATACGACACAGACTGTCACTGACCTGTGATTGTGCTGCTTATTCTCTATGAACTGCATCACCTGCACAACATAAACACACACGTTTAATCACATTTATAATCTCAGTCGGTCGGTTGTTTGTCATGATTTGATAGAAACTAAACTTTGGGTGAAACTCTACAAGGACTGTATTTTAAATTCAGTTAATTCAAGTCGTTAATCTCGTCACCTGATCAAAGCGCGTGGCAAACAGGTTGAGTGACGTCACGATGCCTCCGTTCGGTCCGAGGCCGTACTGCTTCATCACCTCCTTGTAGTTCACAGTGTCCCGGATGTCTGGAGGACACACACACACACACACACACACACACACACACTGAAGGTTACAGCGACCAGGAGGGACCCTCTCTGTATGTTCGGTCCAGGAAATAGACGGGTCCTCACCAATGTTTGCGGGGAAGGGGACCTCGTGGACGGCCGGGTCCAGGTTGATGACGTACGGAGGAGCTTTCCGAGCGTGAAGGTAAGCCGTCAGCCTCTGGAGAAAAGAAAAGTAACTGAGCATAAAACTGGAACAACAGCCTTCCAAGGTGAAAGCATCTCTATCACCCCCTGGTGGCTGGCTGCAGTCATAAAACACTCCTCCAGGTTAACAGATGGGACATCGACCAAACTGAAAAGCCAAAGTAGACGCAAGACAAATGCTTCAAAGATGGTTTCTGTCATTTCAGGTAGTTCTCATCACACTGATGTTTGTTCAAGTGTTTATGTTTCTGATAGGTTTGGCTAACGGATTCATACCAGCTAACCTGTTAAACTGTAGCTAGCCTATTAATAACCTGTAGCTAGCATATTAATAACCTGTAGCTAGCCTATTAATAACCTGTAAATAGTATATTAATAACCTGTAGCTAGTATATTAATAACCTGTAGCTAGCATATTAATAACATGTAGCTAGTATATTAATAACATGGAGCTAGCCTATTAATAACATGTAGCTAGTATATTAATAACATGTAGCTAGTATATTAATAACATGTAGCTAGCCTATTAATAACCTGTAGCTAGCATATTAATAACATGTAGCTAGTATATTAATAACATGGAGCTAGCCTATTAATAACATGTAGCTAGTATATTAATAACATGTAGCTAGTATATTAATAACATGTAGCTAGTATATTAATAACATGTAGCTAGTATATTAATAACCTGTAGCTAGCATATTAATAACATGTAGCTAGTATATTAATAACATGTAGCTAGCATATTAATAACATGTAGCTAGTATATTAATAACATGTAGCTAGTATATTTATAACATGTAGCTAGTATATTAATAACATGTAGCTAGTATATTAATAACCTGTAGCTAGCCTATTAATAACATGTAGCTAGTATATTAATAACCTGTAGCTAGCCTATTAATAACATGTAGCTAGTATATTAATAACATGTAGCTAGCATATTAATAACATGTAGCTAGTATATTAATAACCTGTAGCTAGTATATTAATAACATGTAGCTAGTATATTAATAACATGTAGCTAGCATATTAATAACATGTAGCTAGTATATTAATAACATGTAGCTAGTATATTTATAACATGTAGCTAGTATATTCATAACATGTAGCTAGTATATTAATAACCTGTAGCTAGCCTATTAATAACATGTAGCTAGTATATTAATAACCTGTAGCTAGCCTATTAATAACATGTAGCTAGTATATTAATAACATGTAGCTAGCATATTAATAACATGTAGCTAGTATATTAATAACCTGTAGCTAGTATATTAATAACATGTAGCTAGTATATTAATAACCTGTAGCTAGCATATTAATAACATGTAGCTAGTATATTAATAACATGTAGCTAGCATATTAATAACATGTAGCTAGTATATTAATAACATGTAGCTAGCATATTAATAACATGTAGCTAGTATATTAATAACATGTAGCTAGTATATTAACATGTAGCTAGTATATTAATAACATGTAGCTAGTACATTAATAACCTGTAGCTAGTATATTGATAACCTGTAGCTAGTATATTAATAACCTGTAGCTAGTATATTAATAACATGTAGCTAGCATATTAATAACATGTAGCTAGTATATTGATAACCTGTAGCTAGTATATTAATAACATGTAGCTAGCATATTAATAACATGTAGCTAGCATATTAATAACATGTAGCTAGCATATTAATAACATGTAGCTAGTATATTAATAACATGTAGCTAGTATATTAATAACCTGTCGGTGATACATGAACAGTCTCCTGCTGACAGATTCATACATGCTAACCCATTTACCCACAGTTAGCATATTACCGACCCGCAGCTAACAGACTAACAGAACACACCGACAGCTGCCGGTAAGACAAGGAGCACGCGAACAGCAGCTTCCGGTCGCACCGGGTCTTTTCGGTGTAGAACTTTTGAAACCACCATCTTCCCGAACCTGACTCGTGCAGCTAGCCGCCGCTAGCCGCCGCTAGCCGCGCTAGCTAACTGACCTGAACGAAGGTGGTTTTCCCGGACCCCGCCATCCCCAGCACGATCAGACACACGGGCAGGTCCCGCGCAGCAGCCGCCGGTGCTTCGCCGTCTCCTGCCGCCGCCGAACCCCCCTGGTTCCCCGCTGAAGCCTCCTCTGGACCGGGACCACACACATCCGCCATGTTGCTGGATGTTGTAGCAACTGCCTGCCGTCAACACACTGGTACTGTCGTAAAACGGGAGGCAGTGGGCGGATGAAGAGGAGTACACGTCAGTGAGTACACGTCGGTGAGTACACGTCAGTGAGTACATACTACTACAGTGAGTACACGTCAGTGAGTACACGTCAGTGAGTACACGTCAGTGAGTACACGTCAGTGAGTACACGTCAGTGAGTACACGTCAGTGAGTACACATCAGTGAGTACATACTACTACAAGTATACCATCAAGTTATCAGACAGACAGACAGATAGATTCTAGAATAGAGTTCTTCATTAGCCTCATCGCTGGATAGATCCGCATATGACATTACAGTATTTAATTATTAGATAGATAAATGGATATATACAGTATATATATATATAGAGAGAGGAAGTACTAGTACTAGAACTGTATTAATCCTGACAGTCATCATCATCATAAGATAAGATCAACCTTGATCCACACGCCAGGGAAATTCAGTTGTTACAGAAGCAGGTAGGTCAGAATGAGGTAAACAAGAAAATGTAATCTTAAAATTAAATAAAAAATGCTGCGTATGTAGTAGAAATGTTATAAAGTAAAGTGCAGGGGCACAGGTTGTGAACGTTATAATAAATCTGTGTTTAGGAAAATTAAAAACCATCCTTGATCAGCCCCCTTTATCAAATCTGCTCCACAAATACATTTGTTTTCTCTCGGTCAATATGTCGTCCTTACTGACCAGAAATAACCAGATCAAACACTCTATATACTTCATATTTCTATTCTGCGACAATTCAAATATGAAGCTTTTACTCCACTACAGCCTTTAACGTTCATCTTCTGTGACCCACAAACAATTATCAAATACATGAGGAGGAAGATATACAAAAAGAAACTTCATCATGACAGTATTTACTGTTTTATTTAAGATATAAAAATAACTCAATAATAATATTAACATCCTTCAAAGTGTGTGTTCTGTGATGTTGTTATTTTCATGGACACAGGAGGCCACCAGGTGGTGCTACAACACCAGGAAGTAGAGCACAGCTTTCTCTCCTCACTCCCTAACAGCACGGAAGACCATTTTAATTATTCAAATTATTCATTTACAATATCAATAAAAACACTGTGAGGTTCAATATGAACATATTAATCACATGGAAATTCTGTCTTGCTGTAAGTGACATGGGGCCTAAGAGGAAGCTGCAATCAGACTCTTCAACAAGATCTGTGAATAAAGTCTCACTTCATAGAGTGAAGACGAGATGAAGACGAGATGAAGACGAGATGAAGACGAGATGAAGACGAGATGAAGACGAGATGAAGACGAGATGAAGACGAGATGAAGACGAGATGAAGAGATAGAAACGAAATGTGTTTCAGATTCTTCGACCTCTGTGGTGAAGTCACAGAGAAGATGTGTTCAGAAACGAGGAGGCGTGACCCTCGGACTCCAAAGTTCATCGGATGGCTTCGTGCTACACTTTCATGAAAAGTACGATATGTAACTTCGGCCACAAGGGGTCCCTCCATCAAATCAACTAGAAACCTATAACATCGTGAAGCAGCATGAAGCACCAAATCTTCCTGAAGCAACTCGGGCCAATCACATTCACAGACGAGGTCATATATTTGAGTTCTATTCACGATGCGTAACAAATGGCGATGAATAATCGTGATCATTTCCAAGTAACCAATACAGACGGTGGAAGGAAGGAACCGTCGACTGGGTAACTGGCTGACCGCGTGTCTTTCCTTCGTCACCGTCGTGGTCCAGTAAGTAAGTATAACATGGGTCTAATTGTATTTAGACATTTTAACAAATAATTTGTACATATAAAATCGTTAATTGCAGGATGAAATGTTCGGAGCCACTCGTTGTGTCACTGGGGCTGTTTCCACATGTGAGCACGTTGTTTTCCAGTAGCAGAGATCGTGAGGTGAAGGAGACACAACAACAACAGAGAGTTCATAGTTTGATTCTGATCCACAGACACTTCATGAGGTTCATCTCTCTTCATTCTGAAGTGCGTATGCTGTGTTTTTATCGCTGTAATAATACAAAGTCAAATAGTGAGACAGTCGCTCGCTCGTCAAGTTGAATTTCGAGACTTTGGAGGCGGGGACAGTGGCTGTCACCTCCTTCGATGGGTCATGTTAAACGCCTCCCTTATCATCTAACCCCCTCCTCTTCATTTTTCTGTAAAGGTTGTAAACGTGATGGATCATATCACCTGATGATTCTGCCTCCAGGAAGTGTGGCGCCCTCGTGGATACTGATCCGTGAACTCTTATCAATTGATGTGCAGATGTGACTTTTTACGTGCATGAATTTTGAGACTAAATCGAGGCCACATGCGTCTGCATCCCAGTGGTAGGTGGGCTGCACAGCTACTGGGCCCCAGATGAACCAGGCAGTGTGAGCCTGTCAGACTGAGCTCAGGGCACAGAAACACAAGCGTACAACAACAAACTGAGAAGAACATCAGGAGAGGAAATGAGAGTGACCTGTTAATACAGTTCTACCCTCCAGACAGTTGGCGCTTCCTTTATGTGAACCTTAGTCAGTCGCTGTTCTTTCTTTATGTTGAGGCACAGGAAGTTGGCATCATCATCATCGTTAATCTCACCAACAAAGATCTGATTGTCATCATTTAAAAAAAATTAACACAACATTGGACCTTTAAATCAGATGTAGGCAGCGAACCTGTCTGAAATCCACCAGGGGGCGATCATGTCAAATATAACATGGTTCTAGTAGGAAACTACATCATCACATGACTGTGGACATTAAAACGCAGCAGAGTTAAATGACAATAAGCAACAGTCGAGTTTCCTCAGCCTCCTTCCTCACATGCGTCCGTGTTCAACTCTCCTCCTCCTCCTCCGACACAGAGTTTTCAGAAAATGCAAATTTATGCAGCACGTCTTATTAAAATGCATCCGGCTAAGAAGGAAAGAAAATATTCAGTGAGTGCTAATGTGCAGCATTATAATTTAAAACTTCCCTTTGTAGTTTGTGTTTCATCAGGGCTGAGTGTGATGAAATGATTGTGACACTCTATTAGCGATGCGTGTGAAGATGATAAGAGGGTGGGGTGCAGATGGTTCCGTCTCGTTACAGGAACGTCAGAACGGCTTTTCATCTGAATCTCACGGAGTTTAACTCCAGCTCCGGCCTGTGGAGCTTCAACAAGAAACCGTCCTTCACGTCTTCACCTTACAACAAACCTTTAATATCATATAGCATTTTAATATCATCCTTCCTGTGCTGGATTCATATTGCTCACACATTCGATTCACAGGAAACACTTCCTTCAACCTAACTGTTCATGATTTGATCTCATTAACGCCTCAGATTACTGACTCAGATTATCTTCAAGTATTTCCTCTGAAACTAGAATGTGACTCAGTTCAAACCTGCAACACAAACAAATTCAATCACACACATATATCAGCCCCCTTCTTAATATGTCTGATTGTTTTACTCCCTGAGAAATCAATGAAAATGTCCCCTCTCACAATATTAAAGAAAGTGATTTTAAATCCCTGGACCCGCCCCCTGATTCAGCGAGTTCTTTCTGGACCAACATCCTTCTACAGTGAAAGTTACAGATTGAGTTTCACATTTCTCCTGATGAACTTTGACGTTCTTCTTCGAGAACCAGACATGCTGCGGATTCTCAGGTGAGATCATCAGGACCTGTGTGTTTATTCCTCACTGTAAATTCCACCTTCACTGTTGTTCTTGATCTCTCCAATGTTCCTCAACATAAATCTGTACGACAGTTTAATGTGTCGTTCATCAGCTTTAATCACTTCTGAGAAACTGCATTTCTTCTGAGTAGTGGCTCTGGATACAACAGTACCTGGTACCACAGGCGTCATCGTATCAAAGGACGCCAAAGGCACTTTTTCAGATGAATGTATTCACATTTAAATATTCAGTCGAGTGGTTTCACAGAGCAGGACACCGTCTCCAGACTCAATAATTCATGCTTACAGAGGAGCGTTGAATTATTGAACTGAGCTGCTAATCTGACGATGACTCACGCTCTGTTATTGTGAGAGGACGAAGCTGCAGCAGCTTCAGTTTCCTCTGATCACTGCTCTTCTATCAGCTCAGCTTTTATTTATCACAGCAGATGATCAGAGCAGGAAACGGGCTCGGATGTGAGAGACGGATGAGCCGTGTTGTATTTAATGAACTGAGCCTCATCAGGATGATTCATGAAGTTGTACAGAAAAGAATCCCATCTTTTATCTCTTTAACTCTTAAGTGTGTAAAACACAGAGAGTGAGACGCAGGACAGTTTCTCCACCAGCAGGAAAAAGGACATGGGATGAAAATGCAGTGACGGCAAAAACTACAACTTAACACCATCTTCTAGAAATTAGGTTCATATGTAACTCAACTGTTTTTAATAACCAATGTTGACTTTGTCTGCTGCTGGAGACAAAAATCAGCTACTGTCAATGACGAGTACAAGCAGTGGTTCCATGGTGTAGTGGTGATCACGTCTGCTATACACGCAGAAGGTCCTGGGTTCAATCCCCAGTGGAACCACTTCTATGGCTGAAATAAGTTGAGTGAAAGAACAAATAAGACAGTGACTCTAACCTGAATGTGAAATCCTTCTCACTCCTGTTTTATAAAATATAACAATCAACACCCAGACACACGAGAGGAAACAATGCATCTAATTCCCAGATAAACTCAAACCAGCATTCAAACCAACAACCTCTTGCTGAGCCGTCAGTGCTGCCCGGCAACAGAACAAACTATCCAAAAGGTTCTGAATAAATTGTACAAACAAGCTCCTGTAACTTGATGAACATAGAAATGGTACAGAGGTTTCATGGTGTAGTGGTGATCACGTCTGCTTTACACGCAGAAGGTCCTGAGTTCAATCCTCAGTGGAACCACATGTTTCACTTATTGTTCAGAAGAACTTCCTGAATGCAGAGATCACGCTACTGGAGCATTCCCAGTACACGTCAGTGATCACTTTATCTGCGTTTTTAAGCACATTACTGTGGACTTTGTTTAAAACTGATACAGAGCCAGAACACATCATTTTATTTTGAAAATGTGTCTGTTTTCAAACTAAAATATACAAGTATGGATGTAGCCTAATCCATCTACTACAAAGAATGCTCGTCAAATAGCTGCAGAACTGTAGATCCTCCTAATGACAACTTTGAATTTCTACATAGAACCTCCTGAAGAAAATGCATGAACTCATGGAGAACCCCCCAAGAATCTTCTGACCTTCAGCAGTCCAAAGACAGCTGTGCAGATCCAAGCAGAAACAAAAAACACATTATTCTTTGTTGCACCGTAAACCAGAGATCCATCCAACACCTTTAAACACAGACTGACCTCCTCAAAATAATCTAGAACCTCAACGTCCTATCGAGTCCCTGAAGAAGCTGTGGAACCTTCCAAAGAACCTGAATAAGAACCAGAGTAATCTCCTCAAAAAGCTGTTACATCAAAAATGTCTGGTAACTGACTGCAGAACCTCTTCAGGAACAGAATCTCAGAACCTTCCGCGACACTAGACCCCCAAACGTTCGTTGGAATATCCCAAACAACCAAAAAACACAAGTTACACAGTCTCCTAAATGTTGGTTGCATGGTCGTGTATTTATATTCTTTGTTTTTTCATGAAAACAAACAAACAGCCATCACCAGGAGTGACACTGCAAGGACACTGCAGGGTGGACGAGCCGGGGGTCAAACCACCGACCTTCTGGTTAATGGATGACTACATCTACCCCGATAA
The DNA here is from genome assembly GCA_006182925.3 of Reinhardtius hippoglossoides. NCBI lineage: Eukaryota > Metazoa > Chordata > Actinopteri > Pleuronectiformes > Pleuronectidae > Reinhardtius > Reinhardtius hippoglossoides. The sequence continues at coordinate 1,856,020 of CM031670.1, forward strand.
ATGCAAATATTCAAGCAAATTATGAATTTTGGAGCTTCTGATTCTTCCTCTTCTCATTATCAAGAATATTAATAAATGTAATTCTGCAGGAGACAGTTTCCCATCAGTCTAAACACGAGTCAAAACCCCCAAACCACACACATGCCTCAGTCTTCTCAGAGTGTGAAGCTCAATCCGTGTGTGATGCTGAAGAAAGAAAACTTCCTTCACTGTTAAGATTTGACTCCATGCATGAAAAACAACAGAGTTCACAATGCGAAGTGTCTCTGCTGATCTGAGAGCAGTTTAGAAGCAGCAGAGTGGAGCAGGTGGGCGGTTTCTTTACCCCGCGGTGACTTTAAATGAGAGTAACGTGTGTGTGTTCCTGAAGCTTTGCACCGCCGGCGAGAGACGACTGCCAAACGCCTCAGCTCCAAATAATCATCATATCCAGCTCTTTCATTTCATCCGAGCTAATTAAAGTGATGAAATCTGGAGCAATATCCTCCCGTTCAAATGTTCCAGGCATTGTGCAGCTTTTGGCAAAAAGGAAATTGGTGATGAAAAGGTGGAGAGGGAGGCGGAAACACAGCAGCTCGGGTCCAAGCTAAATTAAAACCAATCCTTAATGATGACTTTGATTAGATGGGATAATAGACTTAGTTTGTTTTATACTTTACAATAATCACGTCATAAAGTCGACTTGCGTGAATCTGATGTTGTACAAACTGTCGGAGAGAAACGGAATCACTAACGCAGAGGTTTTTCGTGCTGTCCAAAAGTTTTCGAATCTGGACAGTCTAGCTCGGCCGCTGTGACGTCGTCAAATACGGCCTCCGGAGGTGGTGTGACCCCTGAACTGAGAAACACCGTGACTGAACAGACAAATATTTATACACGACTGTTTATCTCTATCTAGTTATTCCAGAAACCTCTGTCTCGTATCTAGAGAACCGCTCATCTCAGTGTAGCTGTGGCGGTTGGGCCTCGTCAACTTGAGTGACGGCCGATCACGTTAACGGTGCTTTGATGACCAGGGCTGAGGTCAAACATTGTTAACTTAGCTTTTTTAATACAAACAGTGTTTACTCACTTGTTATTCACAGATTTTTGTGAACGTCTCCTTGTGCAGCAGCGAGTCTTTATTTGCTGCAGCTCAATGACTGAAGGTCACTTATACAGTTACAGAAAGAACAACTGCAAGCAGGTTTATAACAGACAATGAACTTTAGTCCTCATTTGGTCTTTTTGTACAGTTGACGTATGAAAACAGCTCCCAGATCAAATTTGACTTCTTTTAAATCACTTCTCAAAACCCATTTCTATAGACTCGCTTTCGTGTGTTTTTATTTTACTTGTTCATTTACTTTTATTGTCATATTACTGTTTTTATGTGTTCAAGTTTTCATGTGACACAGCTTTATGTTTCCTTGTGACATTGAATCCTGCTGATTGTTATTTCTCTCATATTTACTTTTCATGCTTTGCTGTAAAAGCAAACTCTGCTTTTAAAACGTGCTGTGTAAATTGAGTTTAATATTATTATTATATTATTATTTTACTGAAAAAAATGTACGGCATCCTAGAGTTACTTCAATTTTTTCTCTGAACATTATTCGCACAGCTTATTTAATAAATGTGTGCGATCACATGTAAACATGAATCTAAACTGCAGGGGATGAAGTTCGGTTTCTTCCAGCTGTGAACTTGTCTCCCTCTCAGATGTGTGTTGGTTCACTCGGATCCACAGCAGCTGCTCGGGTCGGATCCCTCCACAGCACCGCCCCCCCCCTCACTGTCAGCCCGGCGTCTCCCCCTCTAATGGCGCCGGCAGCAGCCTCCTGACAGCCGCCTGTCAGACGCGCTCCTCCCGCTGCTCCAACACACCGCTCCGCCTGCTCCCGGTTCCGCTCGTCGGTTCCGCTTCTGCCGCTTTAACACCCACGGACCTCAGAGCGGGATTTGTTCGAGGTGCAGTGTTATTTTCTCGGTGCATGAATGGAGTCGCCCCCGCAGGATGCAGGGAGCGAGCCGGGCAGGAGCGGCTCTGAGCCGGGCACGCCGCTCGCAGAGACGCCGCTGAGGGTGGAGGCTGCGCGGGGCAGAGAGCAGCCGGGCAGGAGGGTGTGCAGCTCGGGCTCCAGCAAAGGTAGGAGCGGTGGTTGGTGGTTTTATTAGCGGGATGCTGTGACTGTGTCGGGCTGCAGCTGGAAGTCACCCGGTGCGTTGGAGCGCGCGGTGCCACGACGCGTCCTCGCGCTGGTTTTACGCGCACGACTCCGTGTGACACCTGGACGCAGCAGTTAGTGAAGTGACCGGAACTTCGGTGTTGTTGAAGCCGCTGTTGGTGACTGAGAGTCGGACACATTCAGAGCTGAGACCCGCTGACTGAAGCTGAGCTGGAGGTTTTAGTTTCTTATGATTGTTTGTATGAACAGATATGAGACAGTTTGGAGTTTAAATACTTTTTCTGTTCTCATCTGAAGGAGTGAAGTGTCACAGATTCAGCTCAGCAGACAGACAGATATCTATTAATATCTATTCATAATTAAAACTTAGTAAAGGTCACATGACCTCCACTGATGACCCCTGACCTCCAGTCACTAACGTTTGTCTACAGAGCTTCTTCTGGTCTGGACTCAGTCATATGAGCTCCCACTCCTCCAGCTCTGGTCCTGAGGAAGGTCCTCTCCATCCCTGCACATGAGCCAATCACAGACCATCCCCTGTTCTGGTGTGTGGTTGGTCGATGGAGGAACCAGACTCATGTGTTGAGAGCAGCTCCTCAGCTCGACTCTCCTCTAGCCTTGACTCTGGTCCTGGACGGTGACGTGTTCACGTGTCTCAGCAGTGATGTGGTGATGAACCAGTGAAGGTATCTGACATCAGTTTGAAAAACTGGTCAAAGGTAAAAACAGTGAAATTGCAGTTTGAGGCTGAGGCCTGTTACTATGACGACATGGTTTGTTTTAGTGTGTGTCTGTGAAGATGAAGTCGTGAAGTCGGTAGCTGATACAGACAGAAACGTTTCTCCACAGAGAGACAGAGAGAGAGAGAGAGAGAGAGAGAGAGAGAGAGAGAGAGGAGAGAGAGAGAGAGAGAGAGAGAGAGAGAGAGAGAGAAGAGAGGGAGAGAGAGAGAGAGAGAGAGAGAGAGAGAGAGAGAGGGAGAGAGGGAGAGAGAATAGAGAGAGAGAGAGAGAGAGAGAGGAGAGAGAGATAGAGAGAGAGAGAGAGAGGTCAGATGAAGCTTCATTGAGTTTCTCGGAGCAGAGTCGATTACATAACAGCTGTTCAAGGAGAAGGAAAAAACCTCACAGTGAGTTGTGAGCTGGTTGGAGTCAGACCTCTGAGTCAATACATATATTATATATTTATGTTAATAAAGTTAAACTGCATCAGTTCACCTCACACAGCGTTTCTGCTCCTGAACGACGAGTCATCTTGAACTTGTTTTTATAGCATCACATTTAAGGGTCTAGATGTCTTGAACACACAATGATGCACAATTTGCACAATCCTGCAATTTACACAATCCTGTATAATCATGTGATCTGTTTAAAATGCTGTCGTATCACTGCCAGACTCCAGAGTTGTAAAATAATTGGATATGAAATGTCTCTGGTCACAGTAAAAACCAGCTCATTCAAACTGAACGGATCTGTGAAGGTTTGTTTGTCCAGCTCCAGTAAAAAACGTCTGTGTGCGTTTGACTGACAGCAGAGTTGACCTTCCTCCCCTGGAAGGTCAAAGGTCGGACTTTAAAGCTGACGTGAGGGATCTGAAGGTTCTGAATCGCTCCGCGTGTGTTTGCTGTTAGAAAGATACGACAGCGTCAGGCACAGTTTAATCAGCGTCAACACCAGAATGTGTGTTTGACAGCTTTTAGTTTGACTTTATTCTCATAAAGCAAGAGTCAGGGTTCAGTTCCTCTTACTTTGCCGTCATTGAAAGGATTTGAAAGGCCACAGGATTTCATGAGTGAATTTATCAGACTTTGTTTTTAACTCAAGCCGAATGCAAACATTGTGTCTCAGTATTATTGTTAATACAATTACTGAGACCTAAGAGCTGAACAAGAAGAGACATCTGAACTGTGTGAGTATCGTCTCTGCAGTAAACTAAAACACAGACATTGTGCACAGAAACAGATTCAGGGCGTCTGAAAGGGAACTTTAAATATACGAGTAATGAGACTCACGGCACCATCGGGGCCTCCAGGGCGCAGAGAGCCTGCAGCTGCTTCTCCTCATCCCGCAGGTCTCTCTGCAGCACTGTGGCTCGCTGCCTGATCGGATCACAGTCCACGCTGGAGTGGTTTTCACCTGCTGAGGTAAAAGTGAGAAAAGCCTCGTTAAACACTGTCGGTCAATTCCATCACTGACGTCGTGTATTTCACGTAGGACCATCACCTCATCACATTCAGTCTGTTATTCATATTCTCTCATAAGGAGCTTGATTTACAGATGATTGTTGACTGGCAGATTACGGTCGTCAGGGTTCTGCTGCTCATCGAGGTTGTTCTGCACAGAAACATGTTCGTTAACACACGTGTAGAAAACAGACACAGTCCTCTCATACACACGGAATATTCAACTAGACCAACAACAGCAGAATATTGGCAGATTGAATTTGAACTGGAGGAACAAACCTTAATCCAGTCAGAGATGGTGTGGTCCTTGTCCTGGATCAGTGTGTCCAGCTGCTTGTTCAGCTCCTTCTTCTGACTCCTCACCCAGAGTGAACTCCTCGTTCTGCAGGCAGAGGCACAGTGATGGTCCTTCATCTGTTCAACATGTCCTGTACCTCCTGCCATTCACCTTTATCAAAACTACCACTCCACATTCAGTTGACCATAAGAAAATGTCTTAATTTAAATCATGACCCATCTTCAGTATCTTCTCTATTTTTGTTTCCCAGGAACTGAAGTTTAGTCCAATATTCCACTTTCTCTCCCACTAGTTTCCGAACCTGTCAATATCTCAAAGGTACAGTAGAAATTTCAGACCATCTTTCAGTTGGTGATGAAGCTGGAGAGCGACCTCTCACCTTTTCTGTCACAAACTTGTGGACGTCTTCCTCCTCGGGCAGGAAGTCTCTCCACTGGAGGCCGGCCTCCCTCCACATTGTGCCCGCCCCCTCCTGGCTCTGAGGAGGAGATACACATACTTACTGATTGATTCATAAACAAATCCACTGATCATTATTTTACATATAATAATATATATTGATAATGGATTTAAATGTAGACAGTTCTCACCGTTGCTTTGCACAGTGCATTGAGGATGTGAACCAGCAGGACTCCAGCTTTTACCAGAGGGATCAGAGGCTTTGAAATCAAATCGACTGTCCCGTCGGCCATGTTGTTGCGTGCTCAGTTGAGAATCTTCAGGTTTGGCACTGGTGAAACCTTGGCCCCCCTTTACCCAGTCTGTCCGTGTTCCTGTACGACTTGGATCAATCAACGTATTGTTGAAGTCAAGTCAAGGACTCTGAAAGACGAGACAATGGTTAAACAACAAGCCAATTACTAAAGGTACAGACAGGAAACAACAATAACGGAATTTTAACAGTTGTCTCCTGTCCTGTGATCGAAATGTGCTCGTGTGCAGTAAGAGATGATGATGCATATTAACACCATGTGAAAAGCCGCCCTCTCCTCTGACCTTTCTGGTTTTGTTAAAGCGAGAGGTGTCGATGGGTTGGTTCTTGGAGACAGGCCCAGTCTTCCAGTGACTGTCCCTGTGCTCCCGGTGTTTATCTTCATCCATCCTCTGCTTCCGGTGCTCCTCCAGCTCAGCCTCTTTGTGGATCAGGACAATGGTTGTGGGGCCCTGCTCCACTTGCCGGGTGGTCGGTAGAGTGCAGGACACAGGTGAATAATGGCAAATTGACATAGAAACACATGTTGGAAAATACATACTTTCTTAGAAGAGCCGAAAGAAGCTTATGAATTAATAAGGAACTAATAACTTCTTCAACATGAGACTCACAACCTTCATGGACATTTATCCTCGGAACACGAAACGCAAGATATGACAAATAATGTTAGAAATGATGAAACCCACTGATCCTTCAGTAAACAGGATGGTATTTGATGATCAGCACAATGTGACATTTAATCATATGAGTCTGTAACTTACCAGTGGAAGATAAAGCACATCCTGCCACATGAAGCGGATCCTGCTGCTGGTCCTCCTCTCCTTCACGATCTGCCTCATCCGACTGAAACACCCGTTCAAACCAGTCTGAAGACAAGCACAAGTTAAAACGTAATCCAGCTCCACATTCAATGGAACTAAAATGCGTGTTATGAATATGCTTCTGAATGTCATTTCCTCTTTATCACACACTTCCTCTACATGGAACCGTGAGGGTTGTACCTTGCTCTTCCCAAGGTCTAGGTCTTTGCCGATGGTGGACACCGGTCTGCACAGGCGCTCCAGGGACTCCTCGTCATTGTTGTTGAGCAGCTTGACAATGCAGTCGAACGTGATGGCATCTGTGAGCTCACCAATGAACTTCATGTAACCCAGGGAGTGCCTCCTGGCCTTGTACTTAGCCTCCTCGAACTCTGCAATGAGCTGCTTCTTCTCCTGCTCCTGTCAGGGAAGGACGTTGAAAATATTATGGACCAAGAAACAGACACTGTAGCAGAGGGATAGTTAAATTTATAGCTCTAAAACTCAGATGTTTAACATGACAGTTCCAAATATAGATAAGATGCTGCATAGCATCTTTGTATAATGCTTTCTTCACAGTATGTGGTTGCCTTTGAATACCCTCCATCACTCACTTAAAACCAATCACCATGACTTCCTTTGTGCATAAATGAAAAACCCAACTCGTGTTTCTTAATACGTTACTGTACCCTTGAAGCAGCCTCCTGTTTCTTCTTCAGGATTTCATTGTCATCTTTGTCCTTCTCAAACTCCTTTTGACAACGTCTGAGCAGAATCTTGCTAAACTCCACTTCCAGTCCATCTGGGGTTTGGACTTGGAGAAAACTGAAATTTACCAAAGAGCAGGAGAACGTGGGGTATGTCGTGCAAATGGCTTCTCAGTTCCTCAATCCCGTTACTTTGATCATTGGCACAGAAATATGGCATCAGCCTGGTAGAGTTTGTGTAAACTAGGACTGTAATGGTAAACACCACTGCAGGGTTAGGGTTATCATATCATTCTTATTAAAGTTATTGTGTATGTGTAGTCCTTATTCATTTATCACAGAAACATGTGAACCATTTCCTCACAAACACTTTAAGCTTTTTTGTCACTATCGAAGCTCAAGTATCTACACACAAACATTCACAGGCACTACTTACCCTCATGAGGCTGTGGCACATTCTGGCATAGACCTGAAAAGCTTGGCTCGGAGATGGCCTGTTCGAAGGTGAGCTCTATGACTCCTCTCAGCCTCTCCTCTGTGTCGATGTCAAGTTCAGTCACCTGTTTCACCAGCTGTTCAAAGCTTTCGGGGGTCAGTTTGTTGAGGAACAGTTTGAACACCTCCTGAGGGTTTGACCTGCTCTGGATCCTTCTCCTCTGGCTCTGCGACTGCGTGGCCGTGAACACCTCTCGTCCCTGAAGGCTTCCAGGCGTTCGGCTCGGCCTTGCTCAGCTGCACGTCTGTTTGCACTCTCCAGGGGATGACTCTCCTCTGGATCTGCTCAGAGGGACGTGGTTCTCCAACTTCGACGTACTTTCCTGAATGGAGTTGAACATTTTATTTTGGTCCTTCAGAAAATCTGCTGAAAAAGCTTTGTAAATCCAATGCTGTCAAAAGTTGCTATGAATCGATCGAGACAATCTGATGAAAGATTAGAATGAAGGCTGCTTTAATTCTTTGCTGAATGAGGCTGACACTTCTTCTTTGGTCTCGTAGTGTGTGGCAACCAAGGTGCCTCTATAGGGCCAAGATCAAAGCTTGATTGACTGAATGTTGGTGGAGATATGAGCTCAGACTGTCGGTTCCCTCGTGCTCAGACCGTCGGTTCCCTCGTGCTCTGAGCCGTCAGTCGATCTGTTTCTGACGCCCTCAGATGCAGCAGGCGTGAGTTGTGTAAGAGGTGATGGGTTAGAAGGGCACGAGCCCCCGCAGCGTGAGCGTGAGCAGCTTTAAGGACAGTTTCCTGCTTATTGAACAACAAAATCTTGCCTCAGCTAAAATTAATAATGAAAAATTGCTTTAGAAATTGTATTCACTTTACAAAATTGTATTTATTTTCAAAGTTGTCCGTATTTACACAAATGTCTCCCACCTAGCTCGTCAAACACCCCTTCAACTGTAGTGTGTTCAGAACCCTCCTAAAAACCAAGGTGTAGACGGAATCAAAATGGCGACCGCTTTGGGTAAAATGCTGATAAATATAAATTCATTTTGTATTTAATCCAGCGAGATATGTTAGGTTTTATGGGTATTTTTCTTTGATCGAACGAGACATGAAAATCCAGAGTTAAAACATTTCATTAGAGTTTTTTACTTGTTGACATCTGAACTCACATCACACTCCCCCCCCCCCTCCTCCTCCTCCTCCTCCTCTTCCTCCTCCACCATCTCCATGAGGGGAATTACTGGGCTCTGATGGTAATTACCCAGAGTGCCTCTCTCTCTGGTCTGAAGCCAGCTGTTAATTAGCGTGTTGGCGGCGGCGTTGTGCGGCGTTGGGCCTGTTTGGCTGAACACGCCTTGTTGCCCCCTGATAAAGACAGAGAAGAGCTGTTGTGGAAATTTAATTATCGCTGTCGGAACTCGATCCTGCTGCGGCATCAGATGGAGACGAGCTGCGATCACGTGATCAGACGCAGAAGAAGAGAACGGAGCTCAGAGTCGTAACTGACCTGAACGATTTCACCATAACTGACTGATTAGATTGAACTAGAACCTCATTCTTAGACCCTAAAATCTCCCAAAACAAACTTCTCCAGTTTATTTAAAACCCGGGGCTCTCAGATGACGACTGTGATGTGACAGTTTCTCCTCCATCGCTGACTTCTTCAGATAAAATGAAGGTTCAGTCTTTAATGATGAAATGATGAGGACTATCTGTCCGAGTGACGGGCGACTGATGGCAGGACGATGATACAGATACCGTCCGACCCGTCAATCCTAACGGCTCGAACGTTTCCTTATCTGCCTCCTTACCGCTGCACATTTTCATCAGATTCAACATTAACCGATTTATTAATTAAAGTTCAATTTGAATGTCTTTGTCCTCCTTCACTAATAAAAGGTTCAGATGCATTTTGAGCCTGAAGAAGTTTTGTTTTGTTGAACGGACATTTTTTCGCACTTCCATGTGATCATATCATATCAAACCACATTGATCATAAACATGATCTCTTGAAAATAAGAACTACCTAAAACCAGCTTTGAGAAACATTTATCTAATGTGCGCTTAGATGTTTTTAGCTTTGGTAAATGTCCCATCTGCTAACATGGAGGAGACAGGGTTGACGTGTCCCAGTTCAGGGCCGCCTCCTTCGTACATCTTGTTCGTTGCCGGTATCATGACCTCTTATTAAAACTGTTTTTGCCGAAGCATAATGAACCCTGGGATAGTTTGGGCAGAGCTGCTTGTCGGAGCCTTTGTTTCTCGGGGATGGAAGGATGCTTCTGAACGAGCCTCAGATTTAGGAAAGTCTAGTCTGTGATGCAATCGTCTTCAAACGCAGCCTCTGAATGATGCAGCGCCTCGATTGAAACTCAGCTGGAGAGTCGGGGCCATGACGAGCTGGAAATGGTCACAAGGGAGGTTTCTCTCTGCAAAAGTCAAGACGCAGACGCGCTCGCGGCTTTGGTTGTGATGCAAAATGCAAAGCCGGTGTGAGAATGCGTCTGAACACAGCAGCTGCAGGCTAACGTTAGCATGTTAGCACGGTTGCAGATGAAGAAGGCGAACCCCTCCGTGGATGATGTGCAGCCTCACGGAGCTGCTGACACGGTGGCGTCTTTCGTTTCTCTCTATCTCTGCAGTGGTACCACATACATTCAGTGTGTGTGTGTGTGTGTGTGTGTGTGTGTGTGTGTGTGTGTGTGTGTGTGTGTGTGTGTGTGTGTATGCTCGGGTGAAGTTCCCCTGCAGGATTAAAGGGAACCATCATTTATACGTCTGTGAGCCCTGATCAGCGTCTCGCTCCACGCCGCAGCCATGTCAGCCGTTCCCTTTGATGTCAGTACGTTTTTCTCCAGCGTCGATGGAGGTGGAGTGGATGTGGGGTTGATTTGCATACGAAGCTATTCTCGTCTCGCCTTTGTTCTCGCGCACAGAGTGGAAACACTAATTGTCTTCATCAGTCACAAGTGTTTATCTCATTGGTTCGGCGCAGACGTGGCGTGACGCCGGGCGGTGGCGAGGAAATGCAGAGCGGAAACATTCCTGTGTCGGATTAAAGCTGAAGACGCTGGAGGTGAAGTGTCAGATCAGGGCGGAACATCCCACGGCGACGAGTGTTGGCGGCGCCAAAACAATTAGTTTGTTTCTCAGGTCACGTCACGAAATTCTTACTTTGATCTAAACCTGAGCAAAAACTCTCAGACACGAAGCTCGAGTCTGTTTTTTACTCTTAAATCCACTTTGAGTAGAAACGTAAAAAAAAGGTTCAGTGCGGCTCAGACACCAGAACAGACGTGTGTTCGCTCTACGTCGGGGAAACAGAGTCTGAGCTTCAACAGTTTATCTGTTTCTGGTTCCTTCTGACGTGTTGATGAGATTATTAATTGGATTATTTTAAATGATTAGACGAAGGTCACAGAGTTATTGAAGCTTTTAGTAATCTGGTGTTAGACACACAGAGACACACTCACTCACTAAAAAACTGAGATTACGCTGCACCACACTTTTGATTCCAACTAAAGGCTTCAGGCAGCTCGCAGACCAATGGTGACGTCAGGGCGGTTTGAGAAAACCCAGAAGTCACGGAGCCCGTCAACATGTACTGATCCCCCATTAGAAACTCTGCTGAAGGTCTCTGCAGCAGGATTCACCGCGAGCGAGTGTTGATGACGATTCTAACACGCGTTCCTTGTTTTAGTTTTTTTTAACGTCAGATACAGCAAAAATTTGTCTTTAAAAACCTCATTGATTGTGAGTCAGACGTCACTCGTTTAGACACTGTTAAATTCTGAAGTCGTCCCACCAGACACACACACACACACCACACACACACACACACACACACACTCACACACCACACACACACCACACACACACACACACTCACACATATCACAGGAACCGGGATCGTTTTAAATAGATTGGGTTTATTATTAGTCTCTCATTTATGTTAAACTGACGAATGTGAATCAAGTTTAATAGTTTGTTTACGCGAAAAACTCAAGGATGAATATTTTTTTTAATGGCTGCAGCAGCTCACCATCAGATGTGTGTGTGTGTGTGTGTGTGTGTGTGTGTGTGTGTGTGTGTGTGTGTGTGTGTGTGTGTGTGTGTCCCTCAGGACTCTGAAACCACAGATGAAATGAAAGAAGTTCTTCTGCGTCTGATTATTTTCCTCCTCGTGAATCCACCAGGGAGACACACATGATGCAAAGATGTTTGTTTTTCTCTCCGAGATGAAAAAACTGTGTGTGTGTGTGTGTGTGTGTGTGTGTGTGTGTGTGTGTGTGTGTGTGTGTGTGTGTGTGCACTCTGATTAGCGGCAGTGTGTTGTACAGAAATCTGTTCAGCTTATTCTTTAGTTCTTCATCTACAGAGAAACTGAAACGAGTGTCTTCAAGGTGACAAACTGTGTTAGTGTGTCTGTTTATAGCTGCTACACACACACACACACACACACACACACACACACACACACAAAGGATTCGATTTCTCTGTATTAGAGGCGACTGTTTACACGTTCATTTAATTGAGATTATTTACTGCGTCTGAAACCAACAGAGCATGAACTTTATACTGTTTTTAGAGATCTTTGACAGTATAGACTCTGATGCTAGTAATTATGCTAAGCTAACAGCAACAAGACATTGTTATTTCCAGCAAAGTTTCCTTCTTCTCTGATTCTCCGGGCGCTTCCCTGTTTCATGTTCACTGATTAGAAGATCGTCTGTGTCCTTCCTCCTTTAATTGGAAGCTTCTCTCCAAGAAAACATATTTCCTCCCTAAATCCTGACCCTGAAAAGTTTGTTTACCTCCTAATTTTAGAAACGTTTTTTATTCCTTCCGCTTTAAATAGAACGTTTCTTGTTGCATTTCATTTCATTCCTTCCTCTTTTCCTTTCCTTCCTTTAATAAGCTTCCTCCTTCCTTGCTCTGAAACCAGGAAGCTTCTACTCAAATAGGAAGTGTATTTCCTCTTTGTTTCTCCCTAAAAACAATCACTCTCTTTTCTTGTTCTCTATTCGGGAGACTTGAATCTTTCTTGATTTTTATTTTGATTTCCTCTCTCCCTAAATAGGAAACTTCCTTCCTGTCTTCTTCATGGAGGAATCACAGTCCTGATTCCTTGTTATTTGTCCTGTAAAAACCCAACTAGTTGATTTAAAAGTTCCCGAGAAACGATTCTCCTCCTCGAGACTTTGCTCGGCTGCAGCTCTCACCTTGATCATCGCTCGTCTCCACAGAGGAGAGCGAGGAGGAGTCGTCTGCCTGGAAGTCGGACGACGTTTGAGCCGCTGGTGATCGATGAGGTGGTTTCTCCCATTTTTTACAGAGGAGGGTTTCGGCCTGAGCTGGTATTCTTAGACTGACCTGTCAAACACACACACACACACACACACACACACACACACACACACACACACACACACACACGTTTGTATATCATTTCTCTGAAGGAGGTCGTCGTGATGGATCAACTTCTGATGCTCCGTCTCCTGTAACTTTGAGCAAAGTGAACTAAAGTTGAAGTCGAAGCCATGTTTCACTCTCTCTCTGCCTTTTTTCTCTCCTCTCACTCGTTCGCCCCGCGGGGCCTCGGCGGTTTCTCTCGATATTGATTCATTTGTGTTTCTCAGACGAGACGCTCAGTGAGAAAGTCGACACAGACGCAGTGATTGATGGCACAAAGTGACGACAGGAGCGGGGGAGTGTTCTTCAGAAGGACACAAGGACGTTTTGTCCTCGGGTGACAGACGTCTGCAGGTGAGATTGTGCGTCTTCGCTCTGAGACAAACTTTGGTGAGTTTTACTCTCAGACGCTGAATGAACCAAACCGGAGTGAAACTGGAACACAAAATCAACAACAACAAGCTGTCAGCGGTCAAATCCTAAGTTTGATAATTCCTCCTGAGGCAGAAATATTATCACTGATATAACACACACACACACACACACACACACACACGCACACACACACACACACCAGTCCAGTGAGTGCGTTATCTCTCAGCCACATGTGTGAGTAGGAGGCTGGCGTTTCCAAACCCGTTTAAATCATAATATCAGGCACACACACACACACACACACACACACACACACACACACACACACACACTCTGAACGTTTCTATAAGATGGAAACTGGAATTAGACGAAGTTGTTTATCAGAAAAAAAGTGTGTCATCACTCCGTTAATAAGTGTGTGTGTGTGTGTGTGTGTGGTGTGTAGGTGGTTCCCAGGAACATTCGGTTCATTTCAAATTAAAAATAAATGTGAAATATAAATGTTGTGATGTGTTAATATTCTGGGCATCGCCTCCTGCCTCCTGCGCTCTGATTGGTCATTTCCCTTCTACCTTGTAGTAAATTGACTGTGGAAATTGATTTTTTTCTTGGGCCCAAAATAGTTTAGGGACGATCAGTGGTTCAGTGACGGTGTTGGGGTGTTGGGGGGGATCGTTGTGGGAGTTTACTGAGTTCTTCAGTATTTGCTTCAGCTTCCAGAGGAAACTGTTTCACTTCCTCTGATTCTTCCTCTTTTTTGTCGTCCTAACTCGATAATGATTCTTTCCTCTTAACCACGACACTTCCTGTGTTCTTGTTCCCTCGTTAGGTGTCATTCTACAGGAGCCCTTTTTAATTTTCACATATTTAACACTGAAAATCATTCCCGTCCTCAAGAAGTGTTCTACTTTAATCTGTATCAGCGTTTCAGTAACAGTTTGTAAGCTTATCATGTTGTAACTTCTGGGAAGTAACTTGCAAAGTCACATTCAGAGGAGTTCCAATATTTTTGGCAGAAACATCGTGGTTATAAAAAAGAAGAGTCAAGTCTCGAAGGTAAATATTGTACAAATGTACTTAATGACTCTCCAACGCTGCTGAACACAGGATCGTTCTCCTGTCGGACATCTGAACTCTGCAGCTTCACCTTTCGTTGAACCCAGAACAAATCACAAACCCTCAGCTTCTCTCTGAGACAAGTTTCTTCTTTCATTCTTAGGAAACGTTCTAACTTCCCCTTTGTCGTTCTCTCTCTGAAAAAGAAGCTTCACTCTTGAAATAGACGAGGAAACACTCTGCTTTGTGTCGCCCGATTAAACAAACGCACACAAACACGTGTCCAGGTGGAGTTTGGTTTTCCTTTTGAATGTGAACATGTTTTTTCACAAGAAGCTTTGAGTCACCTCAGACAGAAGCTGCTCCGCATGTCAGGAGACGACATCTTGGTTTTTACAAAATGAAGCTTTTAGCAGCAGCTGAGTGTAACATGTTGCGTTGAAGGATTTGAATTCACTGTGAAGCATCAACACGGAGCAGGAGGCTGAACGCAGCTTCAACAGACTGTGTGAATTCATGTGTCGGAGCATCAGTCGACGGTTTCCCTCCTCGGCTGCTTCTCACCGTTTGTGACCTGGAAAGAGGAGGAGGAGGAGTCACTCTGGCGTTTATAAAAATGTAAATGTCCTCAATGTGTGAGTGATGGTAACGGTGATGAGGTTGTGTAAGTGTAGATGTGCGACAGGGTGCGTTTAATTCCTTGTCCTGGCTCTCACCTCCCTGCAGCGAGGTGGGTGGAGCTGTGACCTTTCACCTGCTCGGCCTGCCGGGAGCAGATGGAGGAGGAGACGCTTGTGTCGTCCTCACAAACCATCTGCAGCAGTTCTCACACTGAAGACGTAACAACGCTTCTGTCCTCGCTCGTGTTTGTTTAGCTTCCGTCACACGTTGAAGACACGGAGGCGCCGACACCGGCTCATCTCAGATTGTATGAACTCCTCCCCCCGTCTGTGCCGCTGAGCCCAGACGCCTGATGCAGAATTCATCGTTTGTGTTTTGCGATCTCGTTCTTTCTGTAACTACTGCGGAGTAGAGAACCTTCAGTAGGTGGTGAAGCTGGAGTTTGGCTTTAGCTTGAATCCACAGAAATGATGCGTTGCAGCTTCTGTGGAGCAAGAATCTAAGATGTTTCCTTCATGAGATTACCTGGCCTGTCACGTGTTCCTAATAAAGTGCTCATCGTAACTCTCACAGGAACATGTCGGGGTTAGATTCAGCCAATGAGAAGCTGTTTAGTCGTCTCATCTTCCAGCAGATTCTGGATTTCCAGCCTGTGAAGCCCTTTTATCTGCGTTTGATTCTTCTCACTGGGTTTTATTTTTTATTTTATTTTTTGGCTGCCGTTGAACAGAGATGCTTCGGTCTTTGATTTCCCCCTGACAGCTGGATGCTGCGTTCAGGCTCCTGATGGAGCTTTGTTGGTTCTGTCGCTCTTTGATTCGTGGCTGATGAAACATTAATGTAACACGAAGCCTCCGAGCTGTTTGTAGAGTTTAACAACAAACGGCATCAGGACGCCGGACGTATAGAAACTGTACAGAAACATCAGTGTTTCCACGAGACAGGAGGAGACGTGTGAACACCTGAAACAAGAGAGGAATGAAAATCACAACAGGAAACAATCGGTTTTATTTATTAATTAGTGACTCTGACCTGTGGTGAAAGTTTGTCTTTCACAGTCTGTGATTCAGTGTCTGTGATTATGAAACGACCACTTTACCTCCTGAATCACGTCGGCACTGAAATCTCTGATGTTGTAGTAAATAAATCTCAGGTTGAAGGATTTGATCAAACTGAGGTTAGGATCATATCGAGCAGTCAAACATTTCACTGGGGATTGAACCCAGGACCTTCTGATAGTAAAGCATGCAACTGTGAGACACAGGAACCTGCCTCACAGCTATAAGGTTGTTGGTTTGAATCCTGGAACAGGACGTTATCATGTGATTCAGACCTGTACACCACGTTTTACCTCCTCACGCTGCAAAGCTGAAAACCCCTGAATCATCTCGAATCAAAGTTGGAGTAAACGAAGTTGAGCATCAGTTACGTTCTGACCTCGTTTTTAAAAAAATCTGAAATCTTCTTGTTACGCCGCTACTCGCTCAGCTCAAACATTTCAAACCAGTTTCTCATTTTCCTCTTTTTGCTCCTGGGTTTCATGTTCAGCCCGTGTGCTAAATAACAGGCGGCCGCGGCGCCCCCTGCAGGCCGAGCTCCGTCCTGAGCCGAGGACGAGGAGCGGAGTTAATCGGTGTTTGGGAAGCTCGTGCTGCCTTCAGGGTCCTGTCACAGCTGCAGGAGCTCACGTGTTTAACACGACAGAAGATGATGTTCGACAGCGTCGGCTCTGAGGAGGAGACACAGTGAGCATCAGTGTAAACAGCCTCGTTGTTCGACCTCGGGCTGTTCGTGGAAGCTGAAGTGACCCTGTTGTCCAGCTGTTGTTACCATGGCGACAGCTGTTTACCCTCTGTTCAACCTGTACATTAACAGCTTTTTAAAACGCCGCCTAAAAAGTGAATTATTTGAACACACAAAAGTCTAATTTCTTGTTTTCTGCCAATGTGACTGAAACTGAACTCAGCCTCAGTTTCCGTGATTTACAAACAACTATTTTTATTTTCAGTGTTTCAGTGACGATTAACTGGAATTTTAAGTTACAAAGGAACATTTGGGTAAACATCTTCATTTGGTTATCGTTTTATAAGTATGTAGAATAATCTACGATAAGGGCGAGGGAATAGATTTTGTGTCCTCACATCTAAAGAAAGAAAAACGTGTGTGTGTGTGTGTGTGTGTGTGTGTGATGGATGCAGCGCGGAGCCTCAGGTAATAATAGCCATGATGGATTCTCACCTGGCCTGGCGAGCTGCGGCTCGGTCGATGAAGATGAAGATGTGCTGGAGCTGCTGCTGCTGCTGCTCCGCTCCGGGTCCGGCCCGAGCCCGGGGAGATATTAATGACAACACCCCCACCACATACCATCACACCATTGGTCACTGGCTAACAATGAGGCCAACAGCATCAATCTGTGTTCCTCCGGATCAGCGCGGTTAATTCAGCAGGGAAACGAGTCGAGGAGAGAGAGTCACTAATTAAAGAGGAGAAAACATTTCCAACATTTCTCACCCGATTAAACTAAACTGAACAATCTGAAGGTGTGAACCAAACCAGGTGTGAAAGAGGTTTGTGCTGTAAACAACATTTACCTGATGAACATATTTTCTGACTTGATCTTGAGTCATTTGTCGGAGCAGCGAAACAAACTCTGGATCCATTTTCTCGGCGGACCTGAGAGTGCGGCAGCTCGCGGCCTTTCAGGGCAGCACAGATATTTCAGAAGTTCCAGGAGCGTCCTCCGGGACGAGCGGTCGGCCTCGCTCTGCCTCCGCTCTCCTGTTTTTAGCTCCTGAATGTCTGGAGACGCTGCCGTGATTTATTCAGCCGCTCTGCTGCTGCTCGTGAGTCGGCTGCACGGTCGACACGATGGATGAACGGCTGTCGCACCTGTTCACTCACACACTGATTTATCTCCGGACGCAGGCGGAGCAGACAGAAGTGTCTGTGTTAACATGTCAGACTGAGCTCAGGGTGGAAAGCTT
This sequence comes from Reinhardtius hippoglossoides, assembly GCA_006182925.3. Taxonomy (NCBI): domain Eukaryota; kingdom Metazoa; phylum Chordata; class Actinopteri; order Pleuronectiformes; family Pleuronectidae; genus Reinhardtius; species Reinhardtius hippoglossoides. The sequence continues at coordinate 1,873,780 of CM031670.1, forward strand.
TTAGGTGTCAGTGTGTTGCTCAAGGGCACGGCAGCAGTAACAGTGAAAGGTTCCAGTTGAAGCAGTGAAAGGAGCTGAAGTGTAAGTTAAGTTTGAATTGACAGATGAAGTGTTATCTTAATGTTAAAGGAACATGGGGTCTGTGTTGGTGGGTATAATCCCTCGACCCTCGGTCTGCACTGGAGCTGAGGCCCTCACTGCTGCGTCTCTCTGCAGTTACACAGTCACACCACTAGTTGGCGATGGAGATATACATGGTTTTAACTCCCTGAGGTGAAAGCTTTTCTCCGGTGTTTTTTTTTTAGATCGATAGTTTTCCAGTGTGACCTCAGCTCTGCTGCCGCGACACATGATGAACCTACGTGTCTCGTTAAATCAGACAAATATCTTCATTGATTGCTTCTCGTTTCCCGCAGTATTCCTCTGCTCCTCTCTCACGGCTGCAGCTCGTCGACTTTCCTCTTTCACCAGATTCTTCTCAACTCCCACTTCAGCGTTTATTTCAGTCGCCCCGCGGCAATGACACGGATAAAAGGATTAACTTATCGTCTACCAGTTTAGAGCGCTTAAACTCAGCCTGACGCCCCCCCTGAAAATTGAAAAGATGGATGCCAGGAAGGCTCCATTCAGCGCATGTTAAATCCTTGTCCCCTGTTTATTACACAGAGCGATGTTGATGTTTGAAGCTGTTTACGAATTCAGAAAATCTAAAAAAAACCCACTATGAGCAGGGATGCAACCAAAAAATAATGTGGGAGCTCTGATCAATATTTTGTAAACACAAACATGAAAACCAGGGCTCATGTAGAACCATATAATAAGACTCTGGAGGTGGAGGAGACCAAAACAGAGCAACAACACACAACACCTCTCTGCAGGAGTTTTAATTGACTGTACTACTACCACATCAATATAAACCTCATAAGACGTAAGTTTGAATAAGACACTGACACACAAAGAGAATTCTCTCATTAATTTAACCTTTATATGGTCATAAGATATTTGTAGTATTCTGACTTTAGTCTCCTTCTGCAGACATGAATCATAACATCCTTATAATGATTAAACATGATGAATCATTATAATGTCGTGGAAGCTGTGAATACTTACAGCAGCTTCTGGATCTATTAATCTGTGAACGTGTTTCTGATCAGCAGTGGAACCAGCAGCGTGTGTTCTCTCACCTGCTCCATGTGAGATGAGAGTTGACCTGTGTGGTGAGGACGTGTCTTCCTGCCGGCCCAGGTGTGAGGTGCACGTTCAGCTGATCCACACTTTGATATCTCATCAAAACAGAGGAGAACATAACGTCCAGTCTGGTTTCATATCCCACGAGTTGGTTATTAGCTTCTGTATACGTATCTATAAACAGACAAACTGTTGGCAGGTTGAAGGGTTACGTGCAAAACAGAGATGTGTTCAGATCATTTCATTTATTTGTTTATTTGTTATTAGGAAAGGATTAAAAGTACATTACACAGTTAAACGGGTCTGACTCAGTCACGGCAGGTGTCTGTTCTGCAGAAATCACATCAAAACACAAAAACAGAACAAATCAAGGGACAGAAACAGAGATTCAGAGGAAGTGAAAGAACCAGTATGAGATAAACCACTGGTCTGAAGAGCACGACAGCTACTGCTGACATGTAACCATAGTAACATGATACCCAGCTGTAAGCTTTATTGATTTATCCACACGACAGAAACATAAGATGTTGGTTCCACTGGGGATTGAACCCAGGACCTTCTGCGTGTAAAGCAGACGTGATGACCACTACACTATGGAACCTCTGTGATGCTGCCACCTTGACAGAAGTCTGTTTGTTTTTATTTGTCTGTGTATTGTGTTTTGTGTGTGTTGGTGTGTGTTGTTTGTTGTGTGTGTGGTTGTGTGATGTGTTTGTTGAGCCTTTTAGCTACAGGGGGTGCTATAGAGTCCCTCTGGCAACTACAAATGTTTTAATAAAAGACCTTTATTCCAAGTTTCATAGCAACACAAGATGTTGGTTCCACTGGGGATTGAACCCAGGACCTTCTGCGTGTAAAGCAGACGTGATGACCACTACACTATGAAACCTCTGTGATGCTATCACCTTAACTGAGAAACTCAACTCTTTTTTAAATATTCCTTACACTTAAGTATTGCATGTTACTTATTAATTGCTGCTGTAATACTGCACATTTCCCAATTGTAGGACTAATAAAGGACTTCTAATCTAATCTTATCTATTTTACAATTGTTTTAACTTTTCCCTCATTAGTTCATTTCCCATAAAATCTCTTTGATGTTGAACTTGATTTGGATGAAAGCAAAGTAAAGTGGATTCAGGTGTTTCTGGTAATGATCTGTTCTCAGCCAGAAGTGAGAGGGTGGCTCCGTTATTCATATCAATCAATCAATAGAGAGAAGTTTGGTTGCCACTGGGGTTTGAACCCAGGACCTTCTGCGTGTAAAGCAACTGTACACTACACAGAACTCGGTATTGATTAATGAACTGACCATATTTGAACAACGAAGGGACAGGTTTTCACATCGTGTGAATATTGGAGTGAATCTCCAGATGATTATGTTTCTGGAGCTGATTTGCAGATTCTGTTCACAAACCTGATTACACACAAGACAGATTGAGACTCACCCAGAAGTGTGTGTGTGTGTGTGTGTGTGTGTGTGTGTGTGTGTGTGTCAGAGCCTGATATCTTATCTTATATCTCGTCTGTCCATTGTTGTTCAGAGTGACACGCCCTGTTGTTCCCTCGTCACCATGAACCACTTCCTCCTGTTTGTTTGATTCGAAGTACACATTCATTTTGTGTTTGTTGTAAACTGTTGTTGTATCTCATCGGTGTTATTGTGTCACATTGTGTCAGTGTTGACACGGGGAACCGGACTCAGGTAAACAGTCGTCACATCAACACTCTGGATAAAGTGCGGTGGGGACCACAGGTGTGTGTGTGTTGTGTGTGTGTGTGTGTCGTCTTGTGTGCGGCTCCTGTACCTGCAGAGTTCAGTGTTGGCAGTGTCTTCAGTTGCAGCAGCAGCAGTGTGTCAGTTGTGTTTGGCTGCTGGCGATAAGCGTCTTCTCTTTAAAGTGTCGCTCTCTGTGGTGTCAGCGAACGTTACTGTGGTTAGACAGGAAACAACCAGGAGCTGTGTGTGTGTGTGTGTGTGTGTGTGTGTGTGTGTGTGTGTGTGTGTGTGTGTGTGTGTGTATTAGCTCATGAACTCCAGCTCCAGTTGAGGCCTCTACAGTTTTAGTTTTGACCATAAAGAACCTAAATCACTGATTATAACTCATCATATTTTCTATATTTCATTTGAACAACAACTAATAGTTGTAGTTCAGGACATGATGTATAAATTCAAAAACCAAAAGCTCTGGAATCTCCTCGTGTTTCCAAGTCGACGTCTTCGTCTTCTACGTGTGCGGCTCCTCTTCTTCATCCTGAGATGTTTGTGTTCTTCCAGTTTCACGTCCGTCACGTGTTAGAAACCTCACCAGACATGTTCCTGCTGTTGTCTGACAGTAGAAAGTATCCGGAGCAACTGACTCAGACATTTTTGTTTTGGTGTCTCTCTCTGAATTAAATCTTTACCACAGCTCCTGTCGTGTTCGGGACGTTTGGGGAAACAGTTTCAGATCCAGTGGTTTGTGCGTTTGACAGATGTGAGTCATCTTCACGAGTCTGGGACAGCGACACAAGATCTTTAATACAGAGAACAAATATGTGGAAACGACTGAAAGGACTTAAAACGTTATTTAACGCAGGTTTATACAAAGTATTATTAAACATGAATAATTAATGTAAAGATCGTGAACTCTGGTCATCTTGTCTGCGTAGAATCGCAGATTGCATCGTCCTCAGCCGCCGCGCTAACTCACCACCTCTTGTTACTTTAAAACAAGTCACTGAAAGTTCACTCACTTCCTTCTGTCATTAATCCTTAAATCTCATTTTATCTGCACCATCTTAAATCCTCACTTCATTTGATGCAGCGAGACGAAGGCTGTTTCATTTTTCCGCCTCTTCTCTTCTTTTTGTTTCGAGCTCCCTGATGAGCGGCGGTGAAATGACTTTGGCGGCTGCTGCTAATACACTATAATTGGTACGAGGAGCCGCTCGCTCTGAACAATTATAAGAAGCGTGAGCTGTAATCGGTGCTGAGGCTCAGAGGGAGACAGACAGATTCTCCCCATCGCTGTTGTCAGCCTGCTGCGTTTCATGTCTTTTAACAGACGTCAGAGTCGCTGACACAAGTTGTTAACGGCGCAGGTTGAAGCTGCTGCCGCCTGCAGGACGCAGCTTCAGTGAACAGACTCTGAAAGACAGAAGCATCGAGGTTCAACTAAACGTTGAATCACTCTTTATTCACAACAACCAGAGCGATTAACGCTTCATGCAAACAGAAGCCGCTTCACTGGAGATTTTTAAAAGCCGCGACCACAGCTGCAGCTCGAGTATCTGTGTGGACGGAGGTATTTTAATAAATTAATAAAACTGCCTGCAGATGAGAAACCTCTTCACACATCAACGCAGCTGAACTGAAAAGAAACACAAAGAAAAGCAGAGCAACCACGAAGGGGGCCCCTCGCCCAGTGTGTAAACGGGCCCCCCCACTCGTGCACAGGTGCGGCCCTGCTCATCAGAGTGTGTGGAGGTCGTGTTCATTCGTTCTCCTTTTTCTCACTGACATGTTCTTTCTGCAGCTTCTCCTCCGGCAGCCGGGAGTTGAAAAGGTCAGAGATAATGAATATTCTAATCTGGCCTAGATTCCATGATAAAGCCGTGTAGGTGCATGAAGACAGCGGCTGTTATCACCTCTTTGAAATATGAAGCGTGTGCAGGGGGTGTGTTTGTGAGCACCATTCATTTTCTGAGGCAAAGGTCGCTGCAGATGAACGACGACAACGCTGGACCTGGAAACACACAAGTGTTTTCCTGCTGAGGAAGGTTTTTACGTCAGATTTTCCAGGTCAGCGTTTGATGATCAATGAAACCAACTGGGTAGTTTATTTCTCCTTTTCTGTTTTTCCGTTTTCCTCAGGCTCAGGTTTTCTCTGTATCACAGAGTGAAGCATCAGGTGACTTCACCAGGAGCAGATTCACGTTCAGTGACTGCTCCTCAACACTTTTATCCACCATGACGTCCAAGACATTTATTAGATGATAACAAGTGTAACAGTTTATTACAACAAATCCTGTGATAGACGTCTGTGGTGCAGGGAGCGTACTCATCCCAAAGTAAAACGCCCTCACCCTCTAAGACTGGAATCAAACTATATTACATGGATTGGTGCAACATTTTAAATGTTGCGAAATTGTGGGATGGCATTTTCCCTTTTTCGTAATTGACGGTCCAGAGTTTCCTCTGCCAAATAGCACCACGGTGGTTCATGGTGTAGTCGTTATCACATCTGCTTTACACGCAGAAGGTCCTGGGTTCAATCCCCAGTGGAACCAGAACTTATGTCTGAGACTCACAGATAACTGATGTCACAAACATTAATGTTTAACAACGGAGAGATTGTGTTCTTGTCAAACTAGAGACCTCGGCCTCTATGGAGCTGAATTCATGCCAAAACTCAGCAAACAAACAAAACATGTTTTACTAATTGCCTGCCATCACTTGAAAACACAAGATGTTGGTTCCACTGGGGATTGAACCCAGGACCTTCTGCGTGTAAAGCAGACGTGATGACCACTACACTATGGAACCTCTGTGATGCTATCACCTTAACTGAGAAGCTCAACTCTATCTTTTTTTAATATTCCTTACACTTAAGTATTGCATGTTACTTATTAATTGCTGCTGTAATACTGCACATTTCCCAATTGTAGGACTAATAAAGGACTTCTAATCTTATCTTATCTATTTTACAATTGTTTTAACTTTTCCCTCATTAGTTCATTTCCCATAAAATCTCTTGCATGTTGTATTTGATTTGGATGAAAGCAAAGTAAAGTGGACTCGGGTTGAAGGATTTATGATCAGTGTTTATTCTCAATGTAAATCAGAGTTGTGGCTCCGTGTCAATCAATAAGAGAGCGATCTGGTTCCACTGGGGATCGAACCCAGGACCTTCTGCGTGTAAAGCAGACGTGATCACCACTACACTATGAAACCTCTGTGTTAATGTTATATTTAATGAGATACTGGAGCATATTTGAATCCAACAACAAAAGGACAGATTTAATATAAGATCATATTGGGAGAGTATCAATTTAATGGTATATTTCAGTTTTCTGGCAGATTTCTGATAGTTGATCAACAGTAACATCTGTATCTCCTGTGTTGCAGGTTTGTCAGTGGCGGTGAAGAAGACGCACACATGTGAGTTCCTTGTTTCCTGTTCCATCTGTTCTGAAGCTGCTGGTTTATGTGGCCGTCACTATTTCCTGCGGACGTGGGTGTGAAAGAGTTGTACTGATTTCCCAGAATCCTTAGCTCTGAGGAGGTCATCAGTGCAAGAGCGTTATATATCTGAGAAAGTTTCTGTGTTTCCTGTCGTCCATCTTTAAGTGGATCATCCTCGGTTGTTTCGACACTGTTTGTTTGAAAGATGTTGAACTCATTTCCATCGATACCGTTTGAATCTCTTACTGTGTCAGTGAGAACAGAGAGAATCTGAATCTGAGGGCCGGTGGACTCACCGCAGTGGAGGAGTTTGTTGTTCTGGTCTCTGTGGCGCTCTGACACTTTAAGTTTCCTCCTGTCTGGAACTAGTTTTTACAGGAGGACGAGTTGAGCGGTGAGTGTTCGGGGGAGATAAGGATAAATGTGTGACGGGGGAGCGCTGCCACAGTCGAGTCGCTCTCATTAGAGCTGATAGAGACGGATAATGAATGTGAGGACGGGATGATCGCAGAGAGAAACATTGATCCTCCGGGAGCCGTGGAGGCTTTTCCCAAACAACTCGTAACGTGCTGCTGGGAGTCTATTGACCCGGTCTGATGGGGGGGGGGGGCTCCGACGCCGCCAGACGTCGAGCCTCTCGAAGCGTAAATCATCCTCCTGTTCTGCCAATTTACAGGAAGAATGAAGCTCCTGCTGCTGCTCACTTCCCTCTCTCTGCTGGCAGGAGCCGCTCGGCCTCCGGGCGCTGGTGTTTACTGAGGCCGGCTGTTTTCACCGAGTTTAATCGTTTCCACCGAAGCTCGCAGCTCAGACGGGATTTGTTTTTACGAAGCAGTGTGGGATCGTGGGTGAAAACACCAGTTAGCTCGAGATACTTCAGCTCGTTCAGTTACTGCTGAGTCGTGTCTTATTTACCTTTAGTTTTAGTGGAAGTTGTGTTGTTCTCCACGGCTCAGGTACACAAACAAACATGGAGCAGAAGAGACACACAAATACAGATATGTTGAATCAGCAGGTCGACAGAAAATAAAACTGGTGTTAAGTTGTTATATCACGTTTGAGTCCCGGTCCTGTAACGTCCCTCAGATCCTGATGTCACTCCATCTTTAGATAACGACACTTACTGTAAACTGGTGGTTCTTTGGGAGCTGAGGCTGATTCTAATGTTTTAATATTCATTTTAAAACTTGTCAGCGATTCCGGAGATCTCGTTATCAAACCCTTATGACAAAGAAATGTAATTAATATTTATATTATTATTTATATTTGATACAAATATTTTACAGTTTAACCATAAAAATCTATTGTAAATAAATATAAAGAAAAACTCACTTCAGGCATTTAACAGTTGGACTGATGAAGAATCTTGAGTTTTATAGTTTTTGCTGTATAGAAGAATGGCTGGATGTGATTGGTCGACACTTTTTTCGCTGAAACAGCGTCTCTGTATTTACTCGCCATGTCGTCCTCTTGTTATCTTCGTCTCTTCGTGGTTGGTTTCCTCTCTTGTTTCGCACTCTCTTCTTCCTTTATACCTCGACTCCCTTTAAACTGTTTGCTATGTGAACCGCAGCAAAGGCGGCAGGCGGCAGAGTGCACGCCATGTGGTTGTTCCTGTGTGTTTGTGTGATGTTGTGTTTATCAGGGTGTCGCTCTCTGTCCTGACGTGAGAAACACAAACCATAAACAAACCAACGACTTCAGGGATGGTGTCTGTGAGTAACGTTTGTTCGACAGGAAGTCAGGGGCCACTGGTCCAAGTTTCACATGGTTCCACAAAAATATACAAGCTGTTAGTTTCATGTTCCTGTTGTGTTTGGATAAAACAAACAATGTGTTTACTTAAAGGAGATGGATTATGCTCAAATTCAGGTTGATCATTTTAATTAAACATCTTGTTCCTCAGACTGTCCATTGCTGCAACTCCTCTTTCCAGGGGCCGTGTCAGACCAGCCATAATACAAAGCTTTGGTTCCACTGGGGATTGAACCCAGGACCTTCTGCGTGTAAAGCAGACGTGATGACCACTACACTATGAAACCTGTGTAATACTGTCATGTTTAATGGGATACTGGAGCTTGTTGACCCGGAAACACCCCCCCCCCCCCCCGACAGATTTTCACCAAACTTGTGTGTGAATATTGAAAGAGTATCTCCAGATGATTATGTTTTTGGAGCTGCTTGGTCTGAATCTACTGAGTTTATGCTGAATCCTGCCTGTACAGTTAAACATGTATGGATGTTTTAATGGGTCACAGACTCGGGTATGATTGCTCCTGGATCTGGATTTATATACAGTTGATCAATTTAATGGTGACGCGGAGAAACAAAGATCTTTGCAGTGACAGCCTGACTGCTCGTGGTGGTGGTGGTGGAGGTTAAGCACGTGGTCGTCATGTTGGTGGAGCGACATCATCAGTGTGTTTGGTTTGCAGAGGTTTTACTGTGCAAGAAGAATCCACGGCGTAAATATGTGGTACAAAGGACACGTTGTGAACATGGTAAATCAACATCATCTTAGTATATGAGGCTTTTAACATCTGGAAGAAGATGCAGGGCAGAATATTTAATTTAATATTTAATATGTGTCATTAGATTTCCCTAGATAACAATTCAAAGACTCTGTTTCCTTTGCTGATACATTTCTACGTCCCTCCAAAGTTCTGAAGGGGAAAACATTGTTGTGGTTTTTGGTAAATGAAGCCCATTCAAAGAACAACCGTAAATCCTTCAAATACAAATATCAATATTCTTCTTTCAATTCATGTTCTTTAAAGCAACAAAAAAACACAAACACAAACAAACAACCTTTCAGATCCGGCTCCTCGCATTGGCTGGTGGGCATGTCAGTCAGAGGGGGTAGGGGGCGGGGCTGGGCGGTGACGTCGCGGTCACATGGCTGCTCATGCTGTGCAGCAGCAGCAGCTCAGGATGATGTCAGAGCTGAGAGGAGCTGCTGCTGGTGACACAACAAGGATCCTCCTGAAACTCAGGCCTGACAAATATGTACTTTATCATTTCTGCCATGAAAGGTAAGAGAGAGAGAGAGAGGTGTGTGGTGTGTGTGTGTGTGTGTGTGTGTGTGGTGTGTGTGTGTGTGTGTGTGTGTGTGTGTCACTGCTGAAGTTGTTCTCACTTGAGCTCAGTCTTGTTGTCTTGTTGACTTTGTGTCACAGGATGATGTTGATGAGCAGCTTTGTGAGTCTGTGTTCGGAGCTTCGATCTTTTCACTGTTTAGTTTCACGCGTGTTTTCTCAGGTTGGAAACGTGAAACCTTCTCTCATCCTTAAATTCTATTCTGGGAAAATGTCCCGTCAAAATAATTCCACTGTGAGAGAGGAGGTGAGAGGAGGTGAGGGGAGGTGAGAGAAGGAAAGAGGAGGTGAGAAGAGGAGAGAGGAGGTGAGAGGAGCTGAGGGGAGGTGAGAGGAGGTGAGGGGAGGTGAGAGGAGGAGAGAGGAGGGAGAGAGGAGGGAGAGGAGAGGGAGAAGGGTGAGGAGGGAGGAGAGGAGGAGTGAGGGGTGAGAGGAGGGTGAGTGGGGGAGGAGGATGAGAGGAGGAGAGAGGAGAAGGGAGAGAAGGTGGAGAGGGGAGAGAGGAGGAGAGAGGAGGTGAGAGGAGGAGAGGAGGAGAGAGGAGGTGAGAGGAGGTGAGAGGAGGAGAGAGAAGGAGAGAGGAGGTGAGAAGAGGAGAGAGGAGGAGAGAGGAGGAGAGGAGGTGAGAGGAGGAGAGGAGGAGGAGAGGAGGTGAGAGGAGGTGAGAGAAGGAGAGAGGAGGTGAGAGGAGGTGAGAGGAGGAGAGAGAAGGAGAGAGGAGGTGAGAAGAGGAGAGAGGAGGAGAGAGGAGGAGAGGAGGTGAGAGGAGGAGAGAGGAGGAGAGGAGGTGAGAGGAGGAGAGAGAGAGGAGAGAGGAGGGAGAGGAGGAGGTGAGAGGAGGAGAGAGAAGGAGAGAGGAGGTGAGAAGAGGAGAGAGGAGGGAGAGAGGAGGAGAGGAGGTGAGGAGGAGAGAGGAGGAGAAGGAGAGGAGGTGAGAGGAGGTGAGAAGAGGAGAGAGGAGGGGAGAGAGGAGGTGAGAAGAGGTGAGAAGAGGTGAGAGGAGCTGAGGGGAGGAGAGGAGAGAGGAGGAGAGAGGAGGTGAGAAGAGGTGAGAGGAGGTGAGAAGAGGAGGAGAGAGAGGTGAGAAGAGGAGGAGAGAGGAGGAGAGGAGGTGAGAGGAGGTGAGAGAAGGAGAGAGGAGGAGAGAGGAGGAGAGAGGAGGAGAGAGAGGAGAGAGGAGGAGGTGAGAAGAGGAGAGAGGAGGTGAGAGAAGGAGAGAGGAGGTGAGAGGAGGAGAGAGGAGGTGAGAGATGAACGTGAGAGAGTTCTCTTGGTTTTTCTTGTTCTATATAACAAGATGTTGTTGTTTCTATAGATAAATATAAATAGAAGTTTATGAGAAAATGACTTCTCACTTTATAACGTCAGTTACATCTTCCTCAGGAGTTTATGTCTCATTCTCTAGTTTCAAGTCTTCTTCAAACAGCTGATGTTCATTTAGTAAATTATGTTCATTAAGATAAAGCACAGGATGTATGGGGGGGGGGGGGGGGGGGGGGTGGATACTCTGTGATTGACAGCTCGTTTCATCCAATGTCGACATAAAAGCCAAACTCCAGACTGCGCAGAATGAACGAAGAATCCTCGTGGAGGTGAAATGTCTTTTCTCTTGATTTAATCCTCCTGCACATTTATCTCTTTTCCACTGAGGAGGTATCGGAGGCAAAAACTGTTTAGCTCCATTAAATTAACTAAAAGTTGGAACCGCTGATGTCCATGAATGTGGGAGGAGCTAATGCAAGAAATTCTGCCGTGATGTCTTTACCTGTACGTAACCTTCTTCTTCTATTTCCTCTTTGAGGTTTATTTGTAGTTGGTAAATAAGAAAGTGGTACATTACTGCCACCTACTGGCATGGAGTGTCAGCTCCAGCTCCGTGCTGGTATGAAACAGGTTTTGTTGCACGAAAAGTTCAGTTTGGTTGACTTTGTGTGGCCACTGATGTAGATTGTGGTTGTTATGGTAACAACATTTAATAATCAAACTGTCTGACCCGAACTTCAGATTCACTGATCTGAGTTCTGGAGACACGTCTTCCTAATGAGGTCAAAACCAAAGTCCCCACAACGTAAAACAAGCAAGGTGCATGTTGGTGGCTCGAGAGTCTCCAGGGAATCAGTGTGTAATATGGCGATCGTGTGTGTGTGTGTGTGTGTGTGTGTGTGTGTGTGTGTGTGTGTGTGTGTGTGTGTGTGTGTGAGAGAACGCTGCAGGAGGCTCTCAGCCAGGCTGTGATGTCACAGGATTACAAACAGCCAGGAGATTATTTAACTGTCCTCTGCAGGGAGGGGGGGTCAACAACTCAAACACACGGGCGGCTGAACCTCCCACAGCAAACTAACCAAACTTCAAACTTCTCGTAGTTTTTTGTCCTGTGGAACATGTGACGACAATCAGCCCGATGCAGTTTCTACATCTGATCCGCTGTCGTCTGATCGTTGCGTTCGCTCCTGGACGTAAAGCTCACACGGAGGAAACTGTTCTCGTTCGGTTGTGTGGTTAAACAATCTGAAACTCTGAGTTAACGACGGACACCAAGATGTTTCTGACAAGACGGCAGCGTTCGAATCAGAGATATTTCAGCTTTATTTCTGGACGGTAGAAGATGTGTCGTCCATCTTTATTCACAGTCACTGATTTCAATAGTCTCTTCTATTGAAACTCATGGATGCAGTACAACAGTTTAGTTTCATACATGTATGTTTTATGCATGTGAACGGATGAACGTGACCTCATTGGTTTTGATTGTTTGTTCGTTCTCGGCTCGGATCCTGTTTGTTCAACCAGTGCTTTTACATTTTGAGTTCGTGAACTGAAACAGAAACTGAAGCCACATGTTCCAGTTTTAAACTTCTATGTTGAGAAGCAAACCTGGGGAATGTAGATGATTCAGCAGAGGAGCAGAAAGTAAGAGTTGAAGTCAACTTGCAGCGGGTGGGGGGGGGTTGACTTTGTGTTTCCACAGTAAACCTTGACACATTTGGAAGCACAGTGGCGTCTTCGCGGCCTCCTCTCTCGTCCCTCTTTGATCGTCTCTGAAAAACTTAATTTATTTTCTGTGCGTCTGATAATTTATCCATCAGGGACTTGTTTTGCCCGAGCTTTAGCATTTTTGGTGTAAACAGCGGTGGCTCTCATAAAATCCTCGCAGCTCATTAGCCTTCACTTTAGCGCTGCTACACTGCTCGTTACACATTATTCAGTGGGATCTATACATGAGCATCTGCTGCATCCACAGGGAGAAGTGGAGGTTCCAGTGTTCGTCTGCAGCTCTGAACGTAATTACTGTAGAATAACATTTTAGTTTGTTGTTGGTGCAGGACAGAGGATTTCACAAACAGCTTCAGAGCAAAGATGGTGGAGATAAGGAGAGAGGGAAGTGTGTTGAGGTTCGAGAGGCTGAGATGTTAGAAGCTTCGTGTTCATGCTCAGGACGTTTTCTCTCCTGAGAGTCTGAAGCTTCATGTGTTTGTTCAATAGTTTCATTTGATCTGTTAGTTTTGGTTTCACTTTGTAATTTAGGGACTAAAGAAATGTGTCTGACAATCGTAGGTCGTGTCATCATCACCTAAGTGGGCTGCGTGGATGTCGAGCAGAGACTTTTACTGTGCGACCTGATGGAGAAGTGTCCAACTGAACCACCAACTGTGGCTGAGGAACAAGCTGCTGCTTCATCTGCCGACAGGCTTAATGAGGGGGTCTGCGCTGCATGTGCCATATGTCTGCCGTTATTTCATCCACGCTGAGATTATGTGGAAGCACGCCAAGGAGATTAAAGAACAGAGGCCGTCTGCAACGTCTCAGGGAGAGAACTGATCTCACCTCCCCGGACCACGAGGAAGAAATGTCATCCTCCGTTTGTAGAAGAAAGTCAAACAGTCGCCTGCATCATGAACTGGGGTCAGCAGCTGCAGAGTCTGGACTGTTCAGCCACAGCTCTGATCAGACCTGATGTTGGATGAGTGGGAAGAACCTGAAGTCGAATGGAGGAACTGTTTTGAAGTAGAGCTGTAATAATAACAATAAAGATGGAAGCAGCTATAAAATGCACCTGAAATACAATAACAGACAGTTAAATAATAGATAAAGGGAAAACAGACCTTCAGAGGATAACACACATTAGGTCCTGCCTGTTTTAAAGAGAGACCATGGAACTGCTGCAGAACAGAACTGATGCTAAACCATGTCTGTGTTTTCTAAAGAAACATTTTACTCATAGTTAACAAATGAATCATGTTTTGTTGCTATTGCACAAAAACAAAAAAATATGAACCCAATATTTAAAAGAGTTCAACAACAACACTTTGACAGGGAGTGAACCAGCAGATGCATGTATGGCTAATATCCATTAGCTCGACTTAGAGTACGGATATACTCTAGTCTCTAACTTTTAATTTACCTGCTAGTCGTGCTAACAGGGAAAATACGAACTCTTCTCGTAAACCGCAGACTGTGAATGAAGATAGTTTACAGCAGCCAACCACCAGGGGGAGCCTTTATGTTTTTCCATTATTATTTACAGTCTGTGTCGTAAACACAAGCCCCAACCACCAAGCTGTCTGAGGTTAAGTTGCATTGTGGGTAATGCAGGTGCAGGTTTTGACAGGTGCGATGTTAAATTGACTCCTGCGGTTCCCAACATGCGGTGAAGGCCTCAGTCAGACGGGACGAGGATCTGCAGCCAAAGGCAAACAGTCGCATTTGACTCTTAGTTTGACGGAAACATGCTGACGAAGAAGAAAAGAAGACGAAAGAGAATGAAGGCTGTTTTATCTGAGGGAGGACGAGGGAGGACGAGGGAGGACGAGGGAGGACGAGGGAGGAGGAGGGAGGACGAGGTCTCTGAGGGAGAGTCACCCACTGGTCCAACGCTCCTCTGATGAACACAGCGGCCTCGTCGCAGACAGACAAACATGAAAGCCCTGTGAGTGTGACGGCTGCCGCTCCGACAGCTGATGAGTCATTAAAACAATTTCCCCTCGGCTCCGCTGATGTAAAGACTCGCTGAGCGGCCGAGAAGACGACGTGTTGTCACATTTCACTCATCAAACCGAAGGTCAACGTGAGCTGCAGGATGACGAGACGCACAAAATCAATATCACAACCGTTATCACTGTAACAATCTCAACATGATGATTTCTTTATTTGTTTAGTCAGAAAACGTCAGTAAATATGTCGATCACATTTCTCAAGATGAATTTTACTGTGATAAACAGTTTCTTCTCTTCTTGTGTAATTGCGATTGAAGCATGGGAAATATTTTGATGGTTTCACAGAAACATAATTTGTATAGTGGTTAGGGTGACTTTACTAACAATTAGTAAAGTCAATCAATCAGTATTTTAATGATGGATGAGTTGTTGTTTTTTTCAAGCAAAACTGCAAAAAAATATATCTGATATCGATAATTAGATGAATTATGATATGATAATCAACCAACTTATCACACAGTCAGTCATCTCACACACCTATTAATCTCTAATATGTATTTATCAGATCCATAATATTCTCATGAAATATTAATCTTAAGTATTTTCATTTAATCTTAACTATAACTATTTAATCTTAAATAAATAAATAAAAGCGTTGTTGTCATCGATGCAGACACTTGGAACTGCCATCAACAGTCGACTGCAGCAATCTTCTTCTTCCTACGTTGATCTGTTACTTCCTGTGATTGGTCCAAAAGTCCAAACTATCCTACAAAGTGTTTTCCCTGCAGACCGAACAGAACCATGGTTCAGTTGATCCAGACCCAGAACTCCTCTTCTGCTCTGAGGAACCTTTCACACCTTCAGGTTCAGACAGTCATCGTTCTCACACTCGTTCTCTGGCTCGTTTGTGTTTACAGTCGTATGAATAATTTAAATATTATAAATAACCTTGGCTCTAATTTCAGTCGACAGCTTTGTTCAATGTAACGTTTGATGTTGAAACTAATTACTGCAGCATAGGCATAAGTGTGTATGTGTACTTGTACAGATATCTTTGTGAGGACCAGTTTGAGCCTAGAACCTACTGAGAGAGTCCTCACTGTCAGACCCACTTCAATGAGCTGTTTCAGGGTTAAGACCTGGTTTCAGGGTCAGAATTAGGTTTAGGTTGGTTGAGGCATTAAGTTGTGATGGTTAAGGTCAGGGTAAGGAAGGTATCCTTACTAAGATAGAAGTACAAACGTGTGTGTGTGAAGTCGTTTCTGTTTCCTCTGAATGAGACCAGTGGGGGACTGGGGACCAGTTGACGTCATGGGGACCAGTTGACGTCATGGGGACCAGTTGACGTCATGGGGACCAGTGGACGTCATGGGGACCAGTTGACGTCATGGGGACCAGTTGACGTCATGGGGACCAGTTGACGTCATGGGGACCAGTGGACGTCATGGGGACCAGTGGACGTCATGGGGACCAGTTGATGTCATGGGGACCAGTTGACGTCATGGGGACCAGTTGACGTCATGGGGACCAGTTGACGTCATGGGGACCAGTTGACGTCATGGTGACCAGTGTGAGCATGGGGTACCAGTTGAAGCTGCATGGGACCAGTGGAACCATCAGTGTGGACCATTGTTTTATCGTCATGGGGACCAGTTTGACGTCACTGTGCCGTTTTGACGTCACTCGGGGACCAGGGAGTCATGGGGACCAGTGGACGTCATGGGGACCAGTTGATGTCATGGGGACCAGTTGACGTCATGGGGACCAGTTGACGTCATGGGGACCAGTTGACGTCATGGGGACCAGTTGACGTCATGGGGACCAGTTGACGTCATGGGGACCAAGGCTCAGTCATCGTAGCATCGAGGCTTAACATCGTAGCAAAGGCTGCTTAGGGACCAAAGAGAACCAATCAGAAAGTGTCGACATTATTGTTTTCCAATCGTCGAATAAAACTTGGGCCCAGAGTTTAGCAGCGTTTTCAAACTTCTCCGTTTTATTGACTCTAAAACTCTGGATTTATACTGCAGCCAACCACCAGGGGGAGATCGTGACACTTTTAGGGATCTGTCATGTCGTCCGTCTTTATTTACAGTCAGTGATCTTTTCAGAGATCTGTGCTCATCCCTGTGCTTTCTGCTCCTGATGATCTAAAACTGATGAAATGTGTTCAAATGAAAACCGAGACTGAAATAATGATGATACAGGTTTTTGTGTTTCTCTCAGTCAAAGTGGTCGAAATCCCAGAAAAAGCTTTTTTCTTCTTCGTGAACATCTGTTCGTGGGTCTGTGGTTATTTTCTCACGGAGCAGCTGCACAGATATGATGAAGTGAAGTTGCCAAAGACCAGCTGGAGATTTCAGCAAAAACGCCACAGTCCCGAATCTATCGCAGCGTGTCCTCGTGTCCTCGTGTCCTCGTGTCCTCGTGTCCTCGGGGACTCGTGAGTTGAGCCTCTGTTGGTGTGAAGATTTAAGAGCAGGTCGCCTGGTTCCAGACTTCTGAACCTCTGCCCTCGTTTTTGACCGACTTCATCTCAACCACGACGTCAGGAGACTGTGTTAGCGCCGCGGCTACATTCAGTTTCTATAATAAACTGTACGCATATAGATGCAGAGGAGGTTGGTTGTTTATGAAGTGAAGCAGCTGAACCAGATAATGTGAGTCACTGATTTTTGTCTCGTTGAGGCTTGAAGGTCGATGGTTGAAAATCCAGGACGTTTTTAGCATCACTGTAAAATCCACATTGACGATCTGATGATTTTATGTCGTCATCGATATTAAAGACGTCCACGATTTGCTTCAAATCTCTCCGTTAATGCGACTCCTCTTGTGGTTCACTGACTTCAACATGTAGATCCTCGTTCACTGGGTCAGGTGGTCAATCCTTCGCTGTGGGGGGGAGGGCGAGAGACACCGGGGCACAGAGAGAAACTGAAAAGAGAGAGAAAGAGAGAGAGAGCGATAAACAGAAAGAGAGAGAGGGGAAGAATGAAATCAAACGTTATTTGGAAAAATATCTCCTTGGCTCCTTGTCCTCAGTCGACCCTTCGGGGGCCACCGAACATTTTATTCTCATCGTGGTCCAAAAAAAATCTTTTATTCTAATTTCATTCAAACTTCTCTCAGATGAGATTTTATCCAACTGATATACGAGTGAAAGGATATTAAAATTAAATTAAGAAACACGACACATCCACTGTTCAGTGTATTTAAATGTTAAACTTGATAACTTGACTAATGATTCTGAAATCAAAACTAAAACGTCTGGATGCTGGTGTCACGATACAGGAAGACGGAGTTTTATCTGAACACACAATTTAATGTTGATTTTTTAAAAGATTATAATCAAAGATGATAAATCTGATCATATATGAATCCAATAATTTGGAATCTGACCTGTGGTGTGACTCAGTTGTCGGCCGCTGCTGTAGTTTATCGGAGGACATGGTTCAGCACGCCGCCCCGCCCACATTGGCTGCTACAGAGCAGTCGTCTGTTTATTACATTTCCATAAACGTTGAACGTATCACGTGTCCAAATCTCACCAAATTCAAACGGTGCACCTTCTCGGGCAGTTTACAGTAGACTGGCCGAGTGTGAAGCCGATAAGATGAAGGGTTCGTTAGATATCCGTTCCACATTCAGACGGACATTTGTGGAATTAGTCATATTGTTCTCACATGGAGGGAAACTCGTGTTTTGCTCAAGCAGCAGTGAGACGAACGTTGCCTCAGACTCCACCACCTTGTTTTCAGCTGGTGTGTGTTCGTGTGGCCACACACTCACACAACCTACCCTCCTCTAAGTATAGCCTGTGTGAGTGGAGCCGTCCGTCCGTGTGTATTAATACCGTCCATGTGTTGAAAGTTGAGACGCTGCAGTTTTACCTCTGATGAACTTAACCTGATTCTTACTTCACATTTTATCCGATCCTTCAGTTCTTCATACAAACGACCGAACACATGTTTGACACTAACGTCTGATGTCAGATGGTAGTGATGATGATGATGATTGTGATGGTTTTGTTTTGACAGACCTGACAGTTTGAGGTGCAGCTGCTGATAGATGTGTTGTTGTTGTTGTTGTTGTGTTGTTGTTGTTGTTGTTGTTCATCTCTGACAGTTTCTCTTGTTTTTCTCTCTGTAGCTCAGATTGAAATCATTCCCTGTAAAATCTGTGGAGACAAATCTTCAGGGATTCACTACGGGGTGATCACCTGCGAGGGCTGTAAGGTAAGCCCCGCCCCTTCCTCACCCATATCACTTCCTGTTTGACACTGAGCTTCCTGCTTCCTCTCAAATATGAACTGATTATATTTCAGTGGTCAAAGGTCAAAGTGACCTCATATGAGATTTGGAGGCAGGAGATTTTGGGAGAAACAAGATTTTAAAGCCTGGTGTAGAGATGAGTGAAGGTCGGCCCCTGGTGTCACTGGCCTCTGTCCCTCCTCTCGCAGGGTTTCTTCAGACGCAGTCAGCAGAGTAGCGCCACCTACTTGTTCCTCGCCAGAAAAACTGTCTGATCGACCGAACGAGCCGAAACCGCTGCCAGCACTGCCGTCTGCAGAAATGTCTGACTGTGGGCATGTCCCGAGACGGTGAGACACACACACACACACCACACACACACACACACACACACACACACTCACCTGCAGAAACATCTGGTGGTCAGCAGTTTGCAAGATGTTAGTCTGCAGACGCACACAAACAAAACGCAGCAGATGTGTCAGGTTTGTGGGAAACGTGTGGTCGGAGCAAATGTTCCAGGAAGTTTTTCCCTCTGTGGCTGATTCACTTCTTTATCATCTTTATGAACATGTGACATTTTGTTATTTGATTAACTTTTGGGCTCAAAGGTCAAAACAAAACTATGGTTCGAGAAATACATTCTCCACGAATAACAGAGAGATGATCTGATAATCATGCATCAGGTCAACAATCTGCACAATCTCTGCGTCCTATTGAGACACGTCATGACTTGAATATTAAAATATATATCTATATCCCCAGCGGTGAAGTTCGGTCGCATGTCGAAGAAGCAGCGGGACAGTTTGTACGCTGAGGTCCAGAAACACCGGCTCCAGCAGCAGCAGCAGCAGCAGCAGCAGCAGCAGCAGCAGCAGGGGCCCCTCCTCATGTCCCACCCCGGCCTCACCAGCCCGAGCCCCGGAGACGCCGAGCCGCTCTCCCCCCAATACGGCCTCTCGTCCAGCGGCCTCACTGAGCTCCCGATGAGCTCGGGGGCTACATGGAGCAGAACTCCCCCGAAGGAGGATCCGTCTCATCCAAGGTTTGTGGCATTTTACAGAAAAGAAACAAATCATGGCCTGAGATGAATTGATTGTTATTCCAGTTTTTAAATCGACTGTTTCTTCCACCAACAGACGGACTCTGGAGGAGAGGGAGGAGGAGGATTGTTCTACCTGGACATCCAGCCCTCACCCGACCAATCGGGACTGGATATTAACGGCATCAAACCGGAGCCACTGTGCGACTACGGGTCCGGAAACGGCTTCTTCCCATACTGCTCCTTCACCAATGGAGACACGTCGCCCAGCGAGTCCATGACCGAACTGGGTGAGCTGCAGGAATCAAGGGGGGGGGGTCACAGGCCTCAGAACAGAGAGAGAGAGAGAGAGAGAGAGAGAGAGAGAGAGGGAGAGAGAGAGGAGCGAGAGAGAGGAGAGGGGGAGAGATGAGAGAGAGAGAGAGAGATGAGGGGGAGCAGAGCGAGGTAGAGAGACGAGAGAGAGAGTTAGAAGATAGAGAGAGAGAGAGAGAGAGAGAGAGAGAGAGGCGAGAGCGAGGGGGGGCAGGAGAGGGGAGGAGGAGGGAGCTCCAGGTAGTTGGAGAGTAGAGGGGACGAGAGGGTGGGAAAGAAGAGGACAGTTGTGAGAGAGAGAGGAGAGAGAGGAGAGGAGAGTAAGAAGGAGAGAGAGAGAGAGAGAGAGGAGGTGAGAAGAGGACAACAGCAGGTCAAGGGCTTTGCACATAGAGCGAAGAACAAGAGACTGAAGACTAAATTATCAATAAACAAAATAAATTTGAATATAAGATGTGCAGTCATAATTCCCAGTTATTACAGGAGTAGCCTGAGAGTTTTGATGTGGACAGAATATGTAATGAAGTTTCCTCCTTCGCTCCCTGAGCGTCTGTTCTCTGTGACTCTGGTGAGTGGGTTCCATCTCCTCCATCTCCTGAGAGAGGAACTGACTGAGAGTCACAGCTTCGACTGTCAGGATCAGCTCCAGCAGGTTGAAGAGCGAAGCTGAACCGTAGATGGTTAGCGCCTGTAATGGATTACTAAAGTAACCTGTCTCTAGTCCTGTCTGTGTGTGAGCTGCTCTGAAAAGTAAAGCACCAGCAGAAGGTTGCAGAGCTGGAGGGAAGGTGAACAGAGAGAAGATGAAGCCTCCTCGCTTCTCTTGGCTCCTACGTGGCGACCTGTGTTCTCTCTGCTCCGGAGGCTGACGTCCGAACGCTGCTGCTGATCGTGTTGGTTTAGTTTCTCTGCGATTGGTGGACTGCAAAACTAAAATCTCCCTTCTGGGATGAATAAAGTTGTTTGAATTGAATTACGAAAGGAGACAAAGAGGAGAGGAGTGTGTGGGGCAAACAGAGGTGGTTGAAAATAGCAGGAGGTTGGAAACTCATCTTCACAGCTCATTAAAATCTCTGTGTGGTAATTAGCTCTCTGTTAATTAGGGACAACTGGGACGTGGCGGGCGCTCGCTGTGGGAAATCTTCTTCTCTTGGTCCCGGGAGATTTTTCTTTTCTTTGACAAAAGCTTTTCTCAAATTATCGTCTCCACACTGAGCCCCGGTCCGAACAATCTGCATTATCTGGTGTTATTTCATATCGATTCATTCGTTCATGCAGAAACAATTAACAACAGCACAGAGACACTGAGCAGAAGAAGAACTTCAGTTTGTTTCTGATCTGAGCTGCGTTCACCAACATGTTTTAGTCTTATCTTATCTTATATTATCTTATCTTATCTTATCTTATATTATCTTATCTTGAAAAAGTTTCATTCTTCACGGGTCACGATGAACTAGATGTTAAAAGCCTCATTAAAGTCAGGAAGTGGTTTGTTTAAAACCAGGGTCAGACTGTAAATAAAGAAGTGAGGCCAAACACATCTGGATCAGAAACAAATAAAACCGTTAGAAAAATAATAACACTAAACGTGTTGCAGACATTTAAGCGTGACCTCCTGATATGACAATAAAAAAACTAGAATTAAGTGAAATCAGGGCGGTACGATAAAAGTGCGATTGTGTTATTTCAGATCATCTGGTCCAGGTCATCTCCAAATCTCACCTGGAGACGTGTCAGTACCTGAGGGAGGAGCTGCAGCAGATGAGCTGGCAGAACTTCCTGCAGGACGAGGTGCAGAGTTACCAGAGCAAGGTGTGGTCACTGTTTCTGTTTGTGAAGTCACATGGTGCATCTGAGCATTTAAATCCTTTTTATCCTACTTTTTCACGTTAAAGGTTTTTGTACGTTTTTTTTTTATTGCTACATAGCCAGTGTTAAATTTAACGCAGAACTTGTTTGAGTTGGAAACGCTGAGGTCATGTGTTGTGTTGCAATCTTATTTTGCTGACCCCCTTCTTCTCCTGTAGTTAGCATGCTAACCATCCCGCCCGCCTCGTCACTGAAGAAGTGGCGTGGCCGTACTGGAGGACGTGTTTTAACCGCACTGTCTGTACGTCGTTTTGATTTCTCCCGTACGGTTGTGTGCAGCCGAGGGAGGTGATGTGGCAGCTCTGCGCCGTGAAGATCACCGAGGCGATCCAGTACGTGGTGGAGTTCGCCAAACGCATCGACGGCTTCATGGATCTCTGCCAGAATGATCAGATCGTGCTGTTGAAAGCTGGTGAGAGTCACTTTAACATCGGTCGCTTCTGTACATGATCAAATATATGGTCAGAGGCATTAGACGCACTGAAGAGACATTAAGTGGAATATTCATTTTCTTCTTCTGATTGGCTGACGTGTTTTACAAATTCCCTACCATTCACTTATATATACAAAACACCAATGACAAACTAATGCGTTTTGTTTGCAAATACAAAACACTAATAAATTATCCTTCGAAAACAAATAGCATTCCAAAAAACTAATCTTGTATGTACAAAAAATGTATTTACATTTAGTTTATTCCACAACTACTACTCACAAAATATCACGTGACTTTTGCCCAGATTTTTACGCCTTTGTGTCACGCTGAGGACGCGTAATTCACCCTCTCGGCCACAACAGCAGGTGGCGCTGTGAGCCAATTTACAGGCGCCGGGAATTCGAGAGACAAGAGTTTCTCACGCTATAAAGACAAGTGTCAGACGTGCCTGAAAAGAGGATACGAAATCTTGACGATCCCTGAACACGAAAAATACAATTGTAATGAATTATGAGTCATATTTAGCATGAGAATTGTTTGTTTGTTGAGCTTTGGCAGAATTTTAGCTCCGTATAGGAAGTGTGGTTGAGATGAAGATGTTGATGATGTAATGTTTGTGAGCTTCTGCATCTTCCTTCAAGTTTTGTGGGATTTTTTTTGACATTTTCACAGATTTTCCAGAGAATAATTCATGTGTCTTGATGAAAGAAGCCATCCGAGCTACTTTTGTGGATGTTTTTACAAACCTCTTCATTCCCATTCCCCCCCCCCCACAAATCTTTCACTTCATACGTGAAAACAATCTCTTTTTAAAATCAAATGTGCTTTAATTAGCGATGACGGATCGATCCAGGTCGGAGCAGCGAGTCATTAAATAACCATTAGCGTTTACTCACTGTTAATCATCAGGTTCTCTCTCCGTCAGGATCTCTGGAGGTCGTCCTCGTCCGGATGTGTCGAGTGTTTGACTCGCAGAACAACACCGTTTACTTTGATGGGAAATTCGCAGGTCCTGACGTCTTCAGAGCGCTAGGTGAGAGGAGGAAGGTTCTGACAGACGGAGGTTACACACCAGCAAACCCAGTTACTCCACTGGTTCATTCCATGTGACCGTACAATTACTTCTTTGTGACTGACTTACTCAAACACGACTTTTATTTACAATACTTCACAAATGTTCCGCCTTAAAATACTATAATTTTATTACAGCACTCTAATATTAATATGACTTCCTATGATATTTTTGACGCCTTATGTTTATGAGGTTTTTGATGCTTTACTTTGATTTCTTCAGTAACTCAGAAGTCCGTTTTTTTTCAGAAAGATTAAAAGTTTTCTTTCTTTCTGTGGCTGCAAACAAACATGTCACCGAGGATAATGTCTTGTGTGTCTGTGGTTCTAAGCATTCGTGTGTTTGTGTGTGTTTGTGTGTGTTTGTGTGTTTGTGTGTGTCTCCAGGTTGTGATGATTTGATCACGTCGGTGTTTGACTTTGCTAAGAGCTTGTGTTCACTGCACCTGACGGAGGACGAGCTCGCTCTCTTCTCAGCGTTCGTTCTGCTCTCGGCAGGTTCGTCTCTTCACTTTTTTCTCTTCAGTCCGTTTATCATTATCTGCAGCCGCCTCACAGCTGTGTGTGTGTGTGTGTGTGTGTGTGTGTGTGTGTGTGTGTGTGTGTGTGTCTGTGTGTGTGTGCGCAGACCGCTCTTGGCTGCAGGAGAAGCTGCAGGTGGAGAAGCTGCAGCAGAAAACTGAGCTGGCTCTGCAACACGTCCTGCAGAAGAACCACAGAGGAGACGCAGTTATGAACAAGGTACACACATTAATACACACACACACACACACACACACACACACACTACACAGGTTTCAGCAGCATCATTTAAATGAATTGTTCCTCAACATTGATCAGTTTGTTGTTAGAAACTTTTTTTTCAACATTTATGGAACATGGAAACTCAGAATCTAAAATAGCTCCACGCTGCCGCTCTGTGGAGAAGTTGTGAACTACAGCACAACACAACACACAAGCTCAGCCACACAATCACTGAGATGTAATAGATTACATGCTGAGATGTAACGAGACTGACTGAACTAACCATCATGTCACTTCCTGTCCTCAGCTCAGATGTAAAGTGTCAGCGCTGCGTTCACTGTGCAGTCGGCACTCAGAGAAACTGACGGCGTTCAGAACCGTTTACCCCGACGTGGTACGGACGCACTTCCCTCCTCTTTACAAGGAGCTGTTTGGCGTCGACCTTGAAGTCACGCCGCAGGCTGACGACTGAGCGGCGATGGCACGCTCCGCAGAGCGGACCGGCGGCGAGCTGCTGGACTCAGACGAACGGAGGCCGGTCTGAACAGTGATGGAGGACGTGAGGACTCTGCTGCACGTTTCCTGGACAGATGAGGCTTTGAGAAGGAAGAGACCTGAACTCGTCTCCACGTCAGCTTGTCTTCCTCCTCCTCTCACGGCCTTGGGTTCGGACGCAGGGAGGAGTTGGCTTCGCTTGCATGACGATCTGAACCAGTTTCAGCTCTAACACTGAAACTTCAGTTTTCACACTGAAACTGGGTTTGTTTTCCGTCACCAGCTCGTCGACACCTCAGAACTTCTTCTCACGACACAATGATTTCATTCACACATCCTCGAGAAACCACTGGTGAGCTAACGTGGCTATTGAGCTAACTCGTGGAAGAACTGTGATCGAGGGCGAAGGTTGGAAAACCAGTCAGACGACAGAGAATCAGAATCCGTCCATTGAACTGTTGAACCAGTTAAAACATCAAATCTTCAAAGTGTCGAGTGGAAGTTAAAATAAAGTTCCCGTGAATTTGAATCATTGATGGTCGGACAACACGGATTTGAATCATAGACCGTAAATAAAGATGGACGACGTGATGACGTTAAATAAATGTTTGTCGAAGATGGTGTCTGTCATGTTCGGTAGGTCTTATCACACAAACGCAGTCATCACCACAAGATGGCCGTGTTTGTATCGGAGATGTTTTAGTTTCAGGAAGTGGAGACGTGTCGTCCGTCTCTATTTACGGTCCCTGTGTTGTTCCAGTGTAAGAGATGAACTCCACCACGTGAAAGGGCTGCTCGGTAACTCTGGCTCGTCTCAGCTGATTCTGTCATTTGAAAACTCCGAGGTTCAGTTTGTGGAGAAGAGAGAGACTGAAATGACATCACCCCCAAAAAATGAAAAAGGTTTGAAGTAATATTTTTTTATGTTTGTTGAACTGATGCATCACTCAGGTTCAAACGGGTGCTTCACTAACACAGTGACGTTCATATGAGTCCTGCTCCCTGACAGGTAAACTGCTATTCAGATGATATTCATATCAATTCACAGGTGACAGGTCGGGTCGCAGGTCCGGACTGGACTTGTAGATAAGAGCAGGTAACGGGACCGGTTCCGTGACGGGTGCAGAACTCTGGTTCACATCACCTGATCACTGATTGGCTGCAAACATCATTACATTTACATACATTTTATTTCCTCACTTTCTTGAGACGTTTATCATTTTTCAAAACGTGGGGCGTGGGAGAAGAAGGTTCCTTCTCTGAGTTCCTGTTGAAAAACAGGAAACAGAAAAAAGATTAACGTCCGACCTCACGAACGAAAACGTTCAGTTTTACAAACAAACTCAAAACAGCACAGAGAATCATGGGTAGTGTAATATTCAGAGTCCTAAACATGACCATGACATATGATCTGATTGTTGTTTTTGTTTTCATCATCCAGCAGACACACTGAGCACGTAGCCTGTAGCACCATCTAGTGGTTATTACCTAAAAGTGCAGGATTTCTTATTCCTCATTTCAGCAAATCTGAATCTCATCTGTTCCGAATTCTTCTGAATTACAGTTTATTTAATCATTAGCTTGAAATTTTTAAACATTAACACAGAGCTAAAATGTAATGAAACTAAATATTAGAGTACAAGAGTGGGTTTTTTTTATATTTCCCAGTGAAAACATTCAAACAGTAACGATCTCAGTCACTGGTTCCATTGAAGACGTGAATCTGTAATATAAAAAATAAAAGATTCCTGAACACAACAGATTGTTCAGGAATAAAGTCATAATTTGAGTCTCTGTCGTGTTGGAGAAGAAACATCAGCAGATCTGTCGCCCGTGTTACAGGAGGAACGTGCAGCATCTCAACGGAACCACACGATCACAGAGATGAGAAATATGAAAAGATTGTGTAAGAAAGTATCTTTTCTGAAAAGAAATCAAAATGTGAGGCTTAAAATGTTTCTGGAAAATCAAATGAAAGTTTAGTTTTTTTCACTGATCTGGTTATTTAAAGGTTTTGCAGTTACAGGGCATTGCCAGTAGGCGGCGCTGCAGCACCGTCAGAACCCAGACTTCCAGTGAATTTACATCAGCAGCTGTAACTTGACGAATCTATCAGACACGTTCAGCATCAAACTATTTATTTACTCACCAACTTTTGTCTCCAGAGGTGAAAACAACAACGTTAATTCTTCTACTGAAGGTAGCATGCTAACCCACTCTTAGCTAATGTCCCACATCCAAAACAAACAGAATAGCGCCCCCCTGAGGCCTTTTTCCTTTTGGTTAAACTGTCTCCTAATTGTCGGACGTTCCCCTAATTTTTGTGTTTGCTATGCAGCTAATGTCCGACTCTACTATGCAGACACATGAAACAACAAATCACACATCGACCACAAACATCTGTTTTCCATCTGAGAAACGTCAACCACGATAAGTGATAAAACTTTAAAAAATAATATCTGTAATATTCCTCTATTGTTCCAGTTATTGGTTGTAAAAGTTCTTTGGGTATTTTATTGACTCGTTCGTCATATTTCATTTGAACTCCTCCGTCACACCCACACAGCGCTGCACGTCCAAAGTACAACAATAATTGAACTTCAGCCATGACAAGTCAAGCAATAATGTAAATGTTGTATTTCATCTTTATTGTGTACAGTTTGAAAATAGAGCATGACGATGCAGATTCTAATTTATACGATTTCCTTTAGATCCGGTGTGTTGTTGCCGTACTACGACTGTCACATGATCACATGCGCCGACGACACACTTTCCTCTCTTTGCGTCACCTCATTGGTTTGACGAGTCTGTACAGGCCACAGGTAAATTCTAATATAGACTCCTTATCTGTTGATTAATATGCATCTTAATGTATAAAATCTGATTTAGTATGCACTGTTCTATTTTAGATTTAGTTCAGTTTTGTGTTTTTAATATTTCAACATGCGTGTGGTTCTCGTTTAACCTTTAACGTTGGCCGGGTCTGGATTTGATGTGAATGTTTCTTCACAGGGAGACTCGTTAAAGGAAAATTCAGTCTTTTTACATCTTAAAAACAATTTAAGCCTCATACATTAAAAACAATGTACACCTGTTGCAGCCAGAGACGTAACGTGTTCAACAGACTGTTACTAAAGATGGACGACATGACAAATCATCAGTCCACACAGATTATTAACCACGAAGAGCCGCTGAGTTAGTGGACTCTAAAAATATCTATAAAGTTTTTAGCAGCTGTGTCAATCAGGGTTTGCAACAAGATTCAACTTGAAAGAAGAACTGAATTTTCCTTTAAATGATCAAATGTAATTCTGATTATGAAAACTCATGATCCAGTGATGTTATTGCTCAGCCTGCACCTGCGTCAGTGTGTCGGGCTCGAGCCGGTTGATTAAACACGATTTCTTTTGTTTTGATACGAAGCAGAACGGCTGTATCTGAAATGTACTGAAAAATAAAACAGAGAAAATAATTCACTGGCCTCTGTGTTTGAGCGAAAGGGAAGAGAAGGAAAAGATGGGAGGAAAGAAAGAGGACAAGGAAAGGAAATAAGGGATATGGAAAGAAAGAATCAGGAAGGAAAGGAAAGGAAAGGAAGAGATAGGAAGGAAAAGGAAGTTGGAAAGGAAATTAGGGAAAGGAAACGAAAAAGAAAGGAAAGACGGAAGGAAAGGAACAGAGGAAAGGACGTGAGGACAAATTGGGATTATGTGAATTTTGTGTGAGTGATTTTCTCTCCAGCAGGTGGCAGTAGAACACAGATTAAAGATTCTCTGTGAAGCGCGATGAGAAAAAACGTTCAGAGACGTTTTCTGTTTTCTCTCGTGATCTTTACTCTTCAAAAAAACGACTTGTGTGAAAATATTCTGGTGGATTATTGTCTGTCTGTGAATGTTCTGTCTTTAAAGTCACATTTTACACAGTTCTATTTGTTTTATTTTCATACAGATTTGTCACCTGTTTTATTTATTTTTTATCTCTTTTTAATCTTTTGTTTGTGATCTAATCTTAACTGTGATGTTTGATTTAAAACATTTGAACATCACCTTGCTACCTGCGTCTGAACTTTAGGTGGGGACGTGTCCTCGGGCCAGACCGACGTTCAGGACGTTTCTCACCTGAAGGTCTGACCAAGCTTCATGTCTTTGTTCCATTGGTTCGTTTTGCTTGATAATATAGGTTTTGATTATTTGCATATGGAGCAGGAAGTGAGACACAATCACATGATCCAGGTCTGAAGAGATCCTCGGTGGTTGTAACCTCCCTGAATGGTACAAAAATCGATTTACTGTGTTTGAATGTTTTGCTAAGACGACAAATGACTTTACTGAAGTCCGTCAGCTCGGCTCGTCTGACTCAAAGCTCCAGTGAGTAAGATTCAGGTGAAAGGATCTATTGATGGAAATTGAGTATAAAATAATCCCAGTGATGTTTTCTATACCCTAGAATGGGCCCTTGATATTTCAGTACTTCATATCTACATACTTTATATTTACATCAGGAAGGGCTCCTCTCTACAGAGGCCGCCATGTTTTTTACAGTAGCCCAAACTGAGTTTTTATGACAACTGAAGCTACCACAGGTTCTCTTGGGGGGGGGGTGATAGGACGGTAATCTGCCGTGTCACCCCCCACAACAGCCGCCAAAAAGCGTCTGTTGTGTGACGACCAAACGCTTCCTGTGAATCCCCTGAATGAGACTTTGATTTACACTCAGCCTCCTCTTCTTCTACCTCTCTACCCCCCCCCCCAACCAGTCCTGCGGCTCTAATTAGCGGGACGCACAGGAGGACGACGACACGGCGAGGAGGAGGGGGTCGCAGGGGAGGCGTGTTTGTTAATGAGATGGATCAGACTTGGCAGCAGAGCCTGGCAGCGTCGTGTGGACACAGAGAGACAAACTCATGTGGAGCCGCAGCACAGAGCCGGACTGTAAATAGCCTCAGTCTGTTCCCGAGTCTGGAGATGATCTGCTTCTCTTCACACCGTCACTGTGAGGAAACCACAGAGAAGCATATGTGAAGAAGAAGAGATTCACTCAGGAACAGAGTTAAATGGTGAATGGTCTGTGTTTATACAGAATGTTACAGAAGACTTATTCACAGCTTTGCCATTCGCACGCACGTTCGTATGTTATGTCCAGCACTTCCAGTATCTGGCCCCAGGACACTTCATCAGCCGAATGGGGAAGACAGGTATCAAACCGCCGACCTTCTGGTTCGAGGATGACCGCTCTACCCCCTGATCCACAGCCACAGAAGAAAACGTCGGGCAAATGTCGGAGTTAAAGAAAACAGAGGTTCACTGAGCGACGTGTAAAATGTCCATAATACAAGTAAATACAATTCTCTCCCTCCCTCAGCAGATCTCATCCACGCCTCCTGTTCTCTGCGCCTCCCACACCCTCTGTCTTTATTTCCCATGGTCCCCCTCTCTCTGGCGTGTTCTGTCGGCCTCCCCCGTGGCGTGCGGTGAGTGTTTGGCCCAGCGTCGTTTCTTCTTCAGCCCGGTTGTGTTCAGAAATAACTTGATGTTACCTGAGTGTCGAGATGAAGATCTATCGGTGACGGCTGACTCAGCTCTCAACATGTTCTCGCTTTTATCCTCCTCCACTCCACTTTCTCTCTTCTTCCACTCGTCTATTTTCATAATCTGTCCATCTTTCCACACATATTCTGGGTTGTGTCGTCTCCTCCTGATCCGTCCATCACGTCTCCGAGCAAAACTGCGTTCGACGGAAACTCTGTGTTTTCTGTGCCATCTGAGGATATTGAGACTGACATGAATATTCACTTATTCACCATCTGAAAACACTGAAGGTTTATTTATTTCTTGTTTCTGTTTACGTGTGTAATGTTGAGCATTAATGATGCTTGAGACAAGTCACAAATAGACTCTAAATAAAGATGGACGACATGATTTCCCCCAAAATGTGAAGCCAAAGTGTCTCGATCTCCCCCTGGTGGCTGGCTGCAGTATTTACCTTCCTACCGCTATCCAGAAATAAAGTTAAAATATCTCGGATACGAACGCTGCCACCTTGTGGTAACGACGTCAGAGTCTGTGTAGTAGTGATCATGAGTGGAGCCATGGGAGAGAGGTCCCACCCACACATGAACTTGACCAATCAACAGCTGTTTTAGGTCATCAAATGACTAATGAAAACCAACCTGATCAGAAACGTCAGTTAAAATGATTGGTTTGGTCCAATCTGCCAACATGTAGGAGGCAGGGTTTTTATGACCTTTACCACAGCCAGCCACCAGGGGGCGATCCAGATGTTTTGTCGTCCAGCTGCTGATCCTCAGTAACTTGTAATGTAAATCAACTTTGTCCTAAATGAACCAGTTTTAAACGTATTCAAGAGTTTTTCAGGCCTTAAACTTTCAGGGAACTTTCACTGCAACAGTTGCATCAAACAAAGAAAAACTAATGTTCTGTGAAACCCCCGCAGCCTGCAGGTTCCTCCAGTGTTGTGTTAGTCTGCTCACAGGTTTCTCCTCCTCCAGCACCGGTCGAGCTGAATACTAATATTTATTAATTAAGGGCTAATTTCTCGCTCCATTGATTCCAGCTCCCACGTCGCTCCGCTCCTCGGAGGATTAATGAGCGTGCAGACAAACCTCCGGAGCACAAACATGCATGTGGATTTCTCTGCAGGTCTTTTTTTTTTGCTTCAGATGCAGATTTGCGAGGTTTCATGGATTTTCCGGGCTGAGTCGGTGAAGTGGAGGAGATGCTGCCTCTGGGTGTCGCTGTAGGTGGAGTCGCAAAAACAAACTCTGCTCGTCCGACTCAAAATAAATTGTTATCTGACTTGTTTAATACTAAAAACATAGAAAAGGTCTAAACAACAGATCAGGTCTGAATCCAGATCCTGGTTCTCTATGTTGAAATCAAGACAAATGAACCTTTACAATATAAAGTAGAAACAAAATTTTACCAGCCACCAAACTTCATGTTGAATCTTGATGTTTTCTTTCAGTATCACATTGTTTCCATGAGCGTTTTCTGTACATCACTGACTTCAGTGCAAACAGGAGCTGGTCACTGTCAATTCAGCTGCTTTGATTGTAGTTTTGAATTAGTGCGACAACATCAAACCCCTGAACTGAGTAAATGAATATAGTTTGTTCTTCTCACACTCGGTTTAATCTGTCGTGACTCCGACTAATAAAACAGTGATCGTCTAATCAGCAGCACACAACAAGTCTGAGCTGCAGGCAAACAAACTTCGACTGTATTTCCTCCTCTGTTTGCCTGTCGGCTGGATTTCCTCGGTGATGTGAAGCTTCTCTCATCCTCTGTGTTTCCTCTGCGATCAGAGCGACGCTGCGTTCAGCCGAGCTTATCGACGCTTTCACCGTCTTCTAATGTGTTTATCGTCCCCGCTGGAGTTTGAAGTTGCTTTGTGCCGCTCGCATTTATCTGAAATAAAGGTTCTTATCAGGGCCACGCCACGACGCTGCAGGAATAATAAAATCAGTCTGATATTATTGCTGTCGAGTTTCTCTCGCTGTAAAAAAACTTTTATAGCGTTAAGAAACTAAAAAACACACTGATGGTGAGTGTAGTGTAACTTCTGCTCTGACAATAATATTTAACACTGATGACAATGACAAAAATCTTTGCACATTATCTTCATAACGTTTGATTGGCTGCTAGTGAGTGTGTGTGTGTGAGTGAGTGTGTTTGTGTGTGTGTGTGTGGTGTGTGTGTGTGTGTGTGTGTATGTGTGTGTGTATGTGAGTGTGTGTGAGTATGTGAGTGTGTGTGAGTGTGTGTATGTGTGTGTGTGTGTGTGTGTGTTTGTGTTTGTGTTTGTGTGTGGTTGTGTGTGTGTGTGTGTGTGTGTGTGTGTGGTTTTGTGTGTGTGTGTGTGTGTATGTGTGTATGTGTGTGTGTGTGTGTGTGTGGTTGAAAGGGGAGAGTCTGAATTAGATCTCTGCTCTCTCGATAAGAGCACCTCGCTGCCGGGCGCCATCGACCGTCGCCTCATGAGTTCCTCTGCTCCAGCTGAAAACCTCACCGCCCCCCCGACAGAACCACGAGCCCGGCTGCCTAAACAAAGAGTTGCAGCTTTTAACCAACAACAAAGAGGAAAGGTAGAGCCGGGCGTCCGAGCATCACTGAGAGCTAGAGAGGGAGAGCATCTGGTTTTTATTTAGCCGTTAATGGCGAGCGTTCGATGGAGCAGAATAATGAGGCGGATCAATGAGCATCGACCCGCTGCCCAGCTCGCCGCCCCTCCCATTACTGCGAGGCCTCGGGGTATCCTAATCTGCTCCCTGAGTGAGAGGCTAACTGGAAATAACATCCAGGAAGGTTGGAAAGGACGATCGATCTGCGTCATAAATGATACAGATATTGATTGTTTTCAGGTTTCAGAGCTTCGTCCGGACCCGGAGAGACGAGTCGTCAGGAGTTTCATCTTCACCGGGTTCACACGAGTTTAACTCCAGGAACACGTCACTGAGTTTGTGTTGCAGTGAGTTTCTCGACCTCGGGGTCAGGACTGAATCAAGATGC
Organism: Reinhardtius hippoglossoides; assembly: GCA_006182925.3. Classification (NCBI taxonomy): domain Eukaryota; kingdom Metazoa; phylum Chordata; class Actinopteri; order Pleuronectiformes; family Pleuronectidae; genus Reinhardtius; species Reinhardtius hippoglossoides. Next base: position 1,906,914 of record CM031670.1, read on the forward strand.
GTGAACTCGATACCTCGGCTCCACGATCCGAGTCCGAGTGACGTCATCACCACAAGATGTTTGGATCTTCAGCCTCAGAGTGACTGAATTACAAAGTGAGACCAGAACTAGAAGCTTGTTTCAGACTCTCAGGTGAGAAAACATTATTATTGTGATTATTGTGATGACTTGTGATTGGAACAATAACCGTGGAGATAAAACAGAATTCCACCAGATTTGATCATTTTGTGGAAATGCAAGAATTTAAATTCCGGTGTAAATTAGTTTGAAACCGTAGGGTGGTCATGAATCCCCTCAGGGTGTTTGAGCTGTTGTGTTTGTTCTGTTGTTGTGTTAATGTTTGTGTTGCTGCAGCCTGAAGGGTTCTAATCTCATGACAGTGTGTTCCTGGGCGTCTCGGCTCTGTTGTCTCTGAGTGGGTCCAGTCGAGAGAAAACATTAATTAGACCTTCGTCTTCGTGTGTCAGTAACAGCGAGGAGGAGGAGGAGGAGGAGGAGGAGGAGGAGGAAGAATCATCCATGACAGAAGGGCCTCGCTGCAGAGACGCACCATGTTCAAGCTCACGTCTCAACGGAAAACAAACCCACCAGACAAATGTCTGGCGAGCGCACGTCCTCCCACTCTCCGCCGCACTCAAAAGGTCGTGTGTGACTAATTGAATTAGCGCCTGTGGTCTCATTAATGTGCAGCATCAACAAGAGCTTAACAGGAGCGCGAGCGTCGACTGGAGCCACAGCTGCTGCTGCTCCGCAAACAACGCTATCAGGAACGCCAGAGTCCAGGCTCGGATTAACGCTGACGAACCATAATTGGATTTCGTGAAAAGTTAATTGATTTGGGATAAATGTGTTTGTTTGTTTTGGGGTTTAGAGCAAAAATGTGTATCTCAGTGCAAAAACTTCTAACGTCTCAACAACAGCCTCCTGTGTTTCATGGGGAATGTTCTCACGCCTCGTCTTTACGTTGCTAAAGTCGCTTCGTTAAAGACTCGTTGTTAAGTGTTTGAGATTCTTCAAATGTAAAACCCACAGATGCCTCCACACTGCTCCTGTGGCTGAGTGTTTCCTGTGAGACATTGTGCTGTGACTGATTCCTGTTTCCTTTAAAACCAACAGCAGAGTGAGAGAGAGCGTCGATCTGAGACGTCACGGCTCCGACAGACGTGACGGCTCCGTGATCTGCTCTCGACAGGAACACGTCTCCTCCGCCTGTTTGTCTCTGAGGAGCTTCAGTCGACTTCTCGTCATCTCCAGAGAAACGACTGACGGGATCAAACGTGAACCTGAAGGTGAAATGCAGATTGCAGAGGTTTGAATGGTGTGATTAGAGAGGTCTCAGTCAAACAGGCCTGTATCATTAGAATGAGATCTCTCAGACTCGTTCATGGTGATTGTGTGACAGCGGATGAAACTGATTTAAATGAGCGACATGAATTAAAAGAAACTGAGGAGAAACGTGATGAAGACACTGTGTGTGCGTGTGTGTGTGTGTGTGTGTGTGTGTGTGTGTGTGTGTGTGTGTGTGTGTGGTGTGTGTGTGTGTGCGTGTGTGTGTGTGTGTGTGTGTGAGTGTGTGTGTGTGTGTGAGTGTGTGTGTGATGGAGAGACACAAACAGCAGGTGGCGTGGTGGTGGTGACAATCATCTCAGGTAATAAATATTTAAATGGTCCCTCGGCCTCAATGGCAGCTGGGAAACATTTACTGTGCATGGAACAGAAGCTATTTGCTTTACAAGCCTGAGTGCACGGCTCACTGCATCCAAGTGTGTGTGTGTGAGTGTGGTGTGTGTGTGTGTGTGCGTGTGTGTGCGCGTGTGTGCGTGTGTGTGTGTGTGTGTGTGTGTGTGTTATAAACGCAGATTTAATTATTCCCACATTTGACAAACTGAACTGCAGCTGATCTGCTCTTCTACCTGTTAACTGATCTCAAATTAATCTCAGAATTTAATTTACAGGCGAGAAAACGTCTTGACGACCTTGACAACCCCCCCCCCCCCGCCCCCCTCCCCCCACTCACACACACACACACACACACACTGTGTCAGCGCTGCCACATAGGACATGTTGCAGTAGTCTTGAAATTTTTGTATTTCAAAGTAAATGATCGTAACAAAAAACATATATGTGTTAATAATTATTTGACAAATCTGACCCATGAAAAACACCCCCCTGGTGGCTGACTACAGTATAGGCCAGAAACCTTGCCTTCTCCATGTTAGCGGATGGAACACACCCCTGCTCACGTGTCTGGGTTCAGACGTACATGTCTGTTTATTCCAATCTGTGAGTGTGTGTGTGTGTGTGTGTGTGTGTGTGTGTGTGTGTGTGTGTGTGTGTGTGTGTGTGTGTGTGTGTGCGGTGTGTGTGTGTGTGTGTGTGGAGTGTGTGTGGACTCAAGTGCTTTTACTTTCCGCCCACACACACACACACCAGCAGCAACAGAAGCAAATTACTGAAAGTAAAAAAGAGAAAATGCAGTTTTCCGAGGACGCAGTGGAACCTGGATCTAATTCAGAGTTTGAATATTTTCTTCCGTCCTGTGAGACACAACAGATGCCGAAGCTCTAACTCGACAATAACTCACTTCTTAAACTAATGATCCGCGCTGAGATAAATGGATGAAGAGTCGGGAGCGAGAGCGGAGATAAAGAAGCGCCGCGGTTACTGGAGTAAAACTTTTGATGTCTGGCAGTCGACCATATGTTCGCTCACTCTTTAAATGTGATATCGACTCGGCTGGAGGTTTGGAAACGTGCTGCGGTGTGAGAGCTGCTCGCCGCGCCCGCGCCGAGCTCTCCACGGGAAAATGACTCAATGAAGTTTCATTATGAAAACTCAGATCGACTCTCTCACGTCAGCTCACCTCTGTTTTCAATTTCACTCAACGCAATCATGGAAATGAACGTTTGCTCCGGGTTTTCCCGCCTCCTCCGTCCACGTGGCTGGAAGCGCAGCCGGCCGGAGGCGGAGCGGCGAGATCCGTCAGCGCCACACGCATCGCTAATCAAGGCAGATTCACAGTTTAGTCTCAGGTTGGGACTTGAGATGGAGTTAGCAGCTGTTAATGAAATGTACTGAGGAGGAGCCGGGGCAGCCACAGTGGGTCGAGGTTCAACAACTGCAAATGAGTTTTGGTTCAACACAGCGACGGGTTATTGGTTCTGTGGAGTTTCATCCACGTGGAGATGGATTCTTCGAGGTTTTGTTTGTGGTTGTTGGTGCAAAGATGACGTCGTCCTCCAGAAACTAAGCTACAACACCTCGTAGCGAACGCTGCCGTCTTCTGGTGATGACGCCATGCACGCACTCGGCCAATCAGGAGTGAGTCTCAGCTGTCAATAAATTAACAAATTAAATTTATGACCCATACTTCAAACAGCCACAAGGGGGCAATCACAATGATTTGGGAGGCGTCAGCTGGTGAATCTGTGTCCGTCAACACGTCTTAAATCTTAAAATAAGAATAATTGAATAAAGCATATAGATATAAATATGTTAAATAAACAGATTTTAATTGAATATATTTCCTCTGGAGATATATTGTTGTAATAACATGTTTCTCTGATACTGGACCAGATGAATTGTTTCTGTGAAGCAGCAGCTCTTCTCTCTCCTCCGGACTCATCGCTCTCTGCGACTGTCGCCGAGCATCAGCGCTGACGCAGAACATGTAAATGTGAGTGCACTTCGACTCAGTGACGACGACTGAGCAAGTCTCTGCAGAGAAGGATCTGGTTTCATACGTGCTTTTATTCCCTGACAAGAAATGAAATGAACACACACTGTATGAGGGAAAGTGTCGAGATCACCGGAGAGAAAACTGTCCTCCATTGTTGTTTCTGTTGTTACGTCACATTTTCGGTTCATTTCCTGCAGACACACATTTGAGGTTCCACACAGTTCCTGCTCAAACAGAACGTAGAACACATTAGGTTTGAATAAATGCAGATTCCAGGCAAGCAGGTGAAGTGAAAAATAGGTCTGGCCACTCGGAGCTGGTTTGAGGTTTGGGGCGGGGGTGAGGAGGAGGAGTCTCGAGGAGGAGGAGTCTCGAGGAGGAGGAGTCTCGACAGAGGAGATCCCACTCAGGTACTGAGACTGAACGTTGAAGATCGAACGTGTTCTGAGAATCTTCAGACAGACGTGACCTTGTTTTTAAACGTGGGACAAAGTCAGATGAAATCAAGGACTTGATGTAAAATGTCCTGATGTGAACAAATACATTAGTTTTGTACTGAGTCAGTGAACATTAGAAATAAAAAGACATTAAGCAAGTTTTCCGAAATATGTAACTTGATTACTGCCGATTGTTTAAAGGTCAGAGGTCCATCACGTGACCCAGGTCGTGTGTGTACGTGTCCATGTTCTGTGTCACATATAATCAGAGCTATAGTCTGAGATTCCTCTGAGATGTTCTGGGTGTTTTTCCTTTTAAACTTCAGTCCTCAGAGACAGAAGCGAGTCTCCTGCAGACTGGAGCTCAGCAGGAGGTCGTCACGTCTCTAACAGGACATCGATCCAGGACGCCAGCGTCTCCGTGGACGTTCTGTCTCCACACAGTCGATAGAACAAATCAACATGTTGCTGTGGGAAGCAGCTTCCTGCGGAACCACTGATGTGATTCGCCTCGTCTCGTGTTCTTCCACTCCAGTTAATCCTTTCCTTCATTTCCCAGAATGCATTGTGTCAACCCTCAGAGGGCGTTTAATGTGTGTCTGAAATCACTGATCAAAGTAAAGTCCCCCACATAGTGAGTTCGCCATTTTGTGGTGGTGTCAAATATGTTATACCCTATATAGTTTCCCACAATGCATTGTAAAGAGTACTGTACAAGTGAGGGTCATTAAAAACAACACAAAGCTGAAATTTGCTTCGACTCAAATGAGTTGTGCGTCTCAACAGGTTCAGATGTGTGAGACCAGCTTTCAACACACGTGTGATTCGTCACAAAGTGAATTTCATGTTATTTTACTCACAGGTTGAGGTTTTTTGTTGTTTGCATCATTTCATTTAGACGTGTTGATCACGTGTTCATAGACGTGTTGATCACGTGTTCATAGACGTGTTGATCACGTGTTCATAGACGTGTTGATCACGTGTGGAAACGTTCTGTGTCTGTCTCCGTGTTTATGTGACGCTCAGTTCACTGTGAACCACGTGTGTGAGTTGTTGACATCATGTTGTTCTGCTGTCGTTCGTCACATCCACCTTCCGTGCTTCATGCCGAGGACACGACTCGCTGTTGATGCTGATCAGACGAAGCTCGACGAGCAAAAGCTTTTAACGAGTCTCAACAAAAGCTGGCTTCACCTCCTCAGACGAGCAGGACTCAGTCTGAAGGAGCAGCCGAGGAAAGGGATGTGACCCAGAGAACGAGGTCTCGACATCAAACAACAGGGAACAGAAAAACACCCAGAGTTTTAAACGAGATACAGGAGCAAATATTAATGGGGAAGAATTTAGTCAGATCTGGACATAAGTAATTGTTTCATTGCATTTACTTCCATAGGTGGCGCTAATTGAGGGCAGTGGGAGGTTGGGCCTCTTCAGAGTTACCATGGAGCCGCCTGGTTTCAGAAGAGATGGCGTCACGGTGGGTTGATACCTGGCAGGCGTCAGCGTGCAGACCACCGACGAGACGGGGACGAGCGAAACAAGAAGGGAAACCACCCGACACACGAAGGAGCTTCTTGTGTTCATGTTAGTTTCACGACTGAAGCGTTAAAGAGTTAAATAAATATCTCACGTCCTGTTTTCACTTCAGGAAAGGAAGTGGACAGTTGCTGAGGTTGTGTTTCGGTGGCTTCTCGCCCACTCTCCTCGCTGCTGGGCTATTTCAGTGGATAATATTGATCCCAGCTGAACTCGGTCTGATCGTCCTCTTTTGTTCGCTGCTGCAGGAAATAGACCAGCATGCACTGCAGCTTCCACGGGCCGTGTCAACGAGGAGCAGATGAGTCACAACAAACATGTATCCTTGTATTTTTAAATTGCAAACGGACGATATCTAAGAGTGGAAGTTTCCCATGTGAGCTTTTTCTTTGGCTCATTAATTCAGATGTTGGATCTCTTATTGTCTTTATTTAACTGCCCCCTCCCCTCGCTGACGTCTGAATCCTCCTCCGTCTAACGGACCCGCGGCGCCTCCTCACACATCCTGCGTGAGCTCACCCACACGTGTGCAGAGGGCGTTCTGACATTTCTGAGGCTGTGAGGGAAACGCTGGGTGGTTGTTGTGTGGAGGGAGGCCGGCGGAGCGAGAGCGCCCACACACAGAGCGTCTGTGGGAGGTCGCAGCCGTGACCTTTCTGCTCCTTCGCTGCGGACACGGCCGGCGCTAAAGCCGCCGCCGCAATGAGGAGGAGAAGCTTTCAGAAAATCCATGTGGGACAAAAAGAAAAAAAAAAATCAAAGACCCCTCACGAGGTCTGGATAAAAGAGCAGCGCTTCCTTTCAAGCCTCAGACACGTGCGGATCGAACGCAGGGAGAAGCAGAAGTTCAGGAGTTAACTCCTGTTTCACTTAATTCAGCTCAGTGACGACACACAGAGTAAAACACAACTGGGAAACACGGAGAAAACCTGATTTAACCCTTTTAAACATCTCAAATGTCCTGACAGACGACGTTTAGCATGTTGATGCCAAACGAGCTGTGAAGAATCCTTCATCATCACAGCTGCTTTAGGCTTCGTCCATATTTCTGCGTTGTTGTTTGAAAACAGCATTTTCCAACTCAAGCGTTCTGGTTCTGTATCAGTTTGAATCCCCGCCCACACTAACAGTAAAGTGAGGAAGGACTCGTGTGGAGCTTTAGAGTTTGAGCCTGACGAGGATCAAACTCATCCACGGACTAAATCACGCTGGTTATTATGTCCCAGCTGTGTTGGTGAGGTTTATATCTTCTCATGTACTTTGTGTATTTGTCCTTTTGAAAGTGCACATGCAGCACAGTATCCCACCGCCCGTCACCGGGGATTCAGACCTGTGTGGCTTTCTGAAGAAGACGTTTCTCGTCCTCGGGTATCACCTTGAAAAGATATCTGCTGCGACAAGCTGCATCTGAATCATAACCACAGCGAGAACAATAAAGTTTGTGGTTGAACTGCGAACAGCGACAAATATGTTTCCTCAGAAATCACAAGAATAAGAGAAGTTAGGGATGAAGTCGAGGTTTGATGGAAAAATGGAGGATGACATTTCTGTGAATTCCTCCTTCAGACATAAAATGAAAAGTGGATCATCGTCTGCAGATTAATAATCAGCAGCCGGAGGAGGAGGAAGAGGATTAAGAGACGATGAAGGTGAGGAAAAAATCTGCTGCTCCTCAGATACTGACGAGCGTAACTCAATTCTCTGCCTTTAGCATTTATCAATTTCTCTCCTCCTCTGTCACTCTTCATCCCGTCTCCCCCTCCTCATCCTCACGCCGTCTCTCACGTCCTCTGTGAATCTGTGTTTTCACTGCAGCCGAATTCTACATTTCCACGTTTCTCATTAGAGCAGTAAGAATCCGCTGTGCCGGGGGAAAAGCTTTTTTCCTCCTCCTGCTGTTTGCAAAGTCGTGTCTACAGAATAAGTGTCTTCACATCGTAACAGGACGGAACAAAGCACCGCGTCGCTGCTGCTGCAGGCGCCGGAGCGAACACGTCAGTACGAGGAGCCGAGTGCACACGGCTGAAATCAGGAGGCTGTCAACACGCGTGTGCTGGATTCAAAGCTACATTCACTCAGGAGGGGGAATCCTACACACACACACACACACACACACACACACACACACACACACACACACACACACACACACACTGGGAGACAATTTCACACAAATGGCTGAAGTACAATTTGTGTGTCTGTCATTTCACGTTGCTGCAGGCGTGGCCGTGGAGTTCAGTGTGAAGACGTGTTTCATGGTTTTCTTCTCTGTGTTTGGTTTGTTGTGTGTCTAAGGTTGTGTTGCTGTTGTGTGTCTCAGGTTGTGTTGTGGTGTTTCTCAGTTTGTGTCGTTCTGCATCAGGGCAGAACATCTTAACAGGAAAGTTGTAAAGTTGTAAATACAGGAAATCTCTTTAACATGCAACACATGAACAAATGCGAACACCGATGGTGATTGTGTGTGTGTGTGTGTGTGTGTGTGTGTGTGTGTGTGTGTGTGTGTGTGTGTGTGTGTGTGTGTGTGTGTGTGTGTGTGTGTGTGTGTTAACCAGCTCAGATTAATGCTGGTTTAGAATTCACCCTGGACGTTGATAATGCTGGAAAGAAAAGAGGCTTCAGGGAGGAGTGCTGATTAGTTGAAGGGATTTCCATAATCTAAAGGCTAATTATGATGTTGTTGTGGATTCATCTTCATCAAACTGCTCGATATGTCTGATGGAGCGAGAGCGCTGTGCTATCGACCCTGGATCGTAAAGGTCACCGCCATCACTCCGGTGGGACGCTGCTCGCCAGTCCCCCAATTTCACCAGATGCTGCCCCAAACTCCAGGGTCCCTCTTCCTTCCTTCCTTCCTTCTTCCTTTCCTTCCTTCCTTCCTTCCTTCCTTCCTTCCTCTTCCTTGCACTCATTCTGCGGAGGCCGAGGACATAACGCCCCCTTCAGACGGCACATTGAGGTGAGGTGAGGTGACTCCACAGCTTCATCCTGGGATCTTCTCAGAACTGACTGAGGCTGATGCTCCCTCCTTCCCCCGGAGGACTCGGGCTTTGTCGTTGCCGGATCACAGAACTAAGCTGTTCGCTCTGACACAGCTGGAGGTGACGGTGCGGACGCCTCGTGTGGACCCCGTGGGGGGGGCGATCGTCGGGGTCTCAGAGGAGGAGGAGCTGTGGGACATGTTGCAGGGAGCACCAGGCTCAGCCCCTGTGGTCCTGCCGACACTGCAGCTGTGCTCACGCTGCGGAGACACTGAGATCATGTTGATCTGAGCTCAAGCTTTAAATCGCTTCACCAGCAAAACCCAACAACTGGAGGAAAACCTGGAGCCAAGGGTCCGTTTCATTCTGAGACAAATACTGTAGTAAATAAAGATGTGATGGACAATGTGTGTCCAGGTTAGAGAGAGGGAGAGAGAGAGTGTGTCTGTGTGTGTGTGTGTGTGTGTGTGTGCGTGTGTGTGTGTGTGTGTGTGTGTGTGTGTGTGTGTGTGTGTGTGTGTGTGTGCAGGTTAGAGGAGAGCGTGGAGAAGTTGAGAGAGACAGAGAGCTGTGGTCCTGGTGCGTGTGTGTGCGGTGTCTGGCTCAAGCTTTAAGTAGAGAAACGGAGAAGAGCAGGGTGTTTTTGTTGAGTACTGTATAGATGTGATGCAGGTTAGAGAGAGAGAGAGAGAGAGGTGTTGTCTGTTGTGTTGTGTGTTGTGGTTGCAGGTTAAAGACGAGAGAGGAGAGAACACATGGAGTGTGTTCTTCTGTTGTTGTGTGTGTGTGTGTGTGTGGTGTGTGTGTGTGTGTGTATGTGTTGTGTGTGTGTGTGTGTGGTGTGTGTTGCAGTTAGAGTGTTTGTGAGATGAAGTGTGTGTGTTGGTAGTGTGTTGTGTGTGCAGGATAGAGAGAGAGAGAGAGTGTGTCTGTGTGTGTGTGTGTGTGTGTGCAGGTTAGAGTGTGTGTCTGTGTGTGTTCTGGTTAGTGTGTGTGTGTGCAGGTTAGAGAGAGAGAGAGAGTGTGTGTCTGTGTGTGTGAGTGTGTGTGTGCAGGTTAGAGTGTGTGTGCAGATGAAAGTGTGTGTTCTGGTTAGTGTGTGTGTGTTTGTGCAGTTAGAGTGTGTGTGCAGATGAAAGTTGTGTGTGTTTGCCTCTTTGTGTTTCCCAGGCAGATAGTTGAGGGGGATTGTGTGTGTGTGTGTGTGTGTGTGTGTGTGTGTGTGTGTGTGTGTGTGTGTGTGTGTGTGTGTGTGTGTGTGTGTGTGTGTGTGTGTGTGTGTGTGTGTGTGTGTGTGTGTGTGTGTGTGTGTGCTTGTGTGTGTGTGTGGATCATTGGCGGGGAGTTGTGCGGAGGCGTTCAGGGAGGTTCTGCCTGTGTGTTTGGTTATTGAGTGACAGGAAGCTCAGGAGAGACGTGCCTGGTTGCTTCGAGCCTCGGGGCTTCAAGGTCGACGGGATTAGCATTTAAAACCTCGTGCTCGTCAGATGTGAGCGAGGAGGAGGAGGCGGTGCCGCCGCAGCAACCTGGATATTTCAAAACTGCGTCTTCTTCCTACTTTCGACTCCTCCTCGCCTCGCAGAAGTTTACCCGTCTCATTACAGCACATCACACACAGCGAACCAGGCGGCGCCGACTCACAGGAAGAGATCCAGGTTTACTGAGCTTCCCATGATGCACTTTGCTGCACTTAACTCACAAACTCCTTTTATTTTGTGGGACAGAAATGTTCGGAAACATGATTCAGTTCTCGGAGCCTGCGGTTACGTTCTAAATGAAAAGATGAATGAGCACCATCTAATCCGGAAAGAGTAAAACAATAATAAGAGAAGCAGAAGTGGGGACATTAATTCATTAAACACAACAATAATCCATCAGATTGAATCATTTTGCTTTTCTCAGATTGTTTTTTAGACGCGTCAGGAAATTCAACACAATGCAGTAAATACAAGGAGCTAATTATGAACATTCGACAGAATCTAACACTAATTATGAGAGAAACAGGAATGTAATTAATGAAAAGCGGATGTTGTGTTTGTGTGGTGCAATGAATATATAAATCATCCTGTAGAGAATCAGACTTCATACACAAAATGAACTCAAGTGCTTCACATTATGTTTTCAAAAGTGAAACAGCAGATACATTATAATATTAGATTCAAATAAAAAGACAAAGAAGTTGAGATGTAAAAATCAGATGCAGAGTGATGATCATGAACTGAGAAGACGATTCAAACCTGTTTCTCGCGAGCATCACGTTTACGAGGAATAAACGATTTGTTTTTGCTTGTTCAGAAACTTCCTCTCACAGCATCTGATCTGCATCACGATGTCCGAGCCTTCGTCCCCCGGTCCTCTCTCTCCATCGCTGAGACGAGACAGCGCCGCTCATGCCGTCCTCGATGTCACGCTGAGGGCCGCCACAGGGGGAGGAGCTTAATGGAACGACGTCCCCCCCCTGGCGATAAAGTAAATAAACAAATAAATTGTGCCTGTTTGCGCCACAGCTGTTCTTTGAGAATCCAAATTGATCAGTGGCAGGTTTGAGGAGATGAGATTAAATGTAATGTTCTGTTGAGAGAGATAAAGAAGCATCTGCTCTTCTTTCCTGTTTCCGCTCCTCCCTCTGCAGACTCTCTCCACCTTCACTCCCCCACACGCTCACTTCCTACACGTCTCTTTACAACTCAATTAAAACGTGTCCTTCTCTTTCAACCCTGCACTTCAGGCTGCCGCTCGTCCCACGAGAATTCACTTTCCTGCGACTGACTCTCGGCTCTCCGTCCTTTCGGGGCAGAGCGGTGGGCCGATGTAACCTCCGCCCTCTCCGCTAGGCGGGATCCTGGAGGACGGCGTGGGCGACATGCTGCACACTTACCGTTTGTTTGTCTAACGGAGTCATTTCATATTTCTAACGACAGGAGGAAAAGCTGCTCGTCAAACAGGTTCAACTTCTCCGAGTTCATCTTCATTCCCGAATCTACTTGAACGCCTCGTTGCCACAGGAAACACAAAACGACTTGAGACCAGTGGGGTTGGAAAAACGTCCGTTTATGAGATATCCCACAGATAACATTGTGGTTCACAGATGAATAAACAGAGAAAATGAGTTTCACCTGAGTTTTTATGTTTTTATGTTGAATTTATGTCACAAACATAAATGTACTTCCTGTATGCGTGTCAAAATAAAAAGCACCTTCCATCCGTCTTGTTAAAGGTTTTGTGATATTGCGGACTAAGATGCGTTGTATAGTACTGGTATTTATTTGAGTACATAAAATACTTTTATACAAGGAACCAGTCATAGATGCAGCAGCTCATCTGCAGAACATGTCGCTGAACTGAGAACTGACCCTTTGACCTGAAGACCCTCGCTGTTCAACATCAGAGTGAGGAGGTCTCGCTGTGGTTGATGAAACAGGAAGAGGCGGAGCATTGGTTGGGGACTGTTTTCAGTGGCGGACTCATCTGCGTGTGTTGCTGTAGTGATCTGTCCTCTGGAGTTTGTTCTGTAAACTTCAGTCCTGAGACTCGAGGGAACTCGTGTCTCGTCCTCAACCTGCGCTCACCGATTATTCACAGTCTGTTCTCTGAGGATCTGTCCGCTCAGCTGCTGAGTCACTTTACCCATCAGCCCCCTGCACGCCCCCAGCAGGTGTCCGCTCTCCTTTCCTGTCCAACCTGAACATCACGCACAGCAGCGTCCAGATGGGCCGCTGACCCGCCGCTGACCCGCCGCTCGGCACAGGACTCAGAGAAAAGGTCGCACCGGCGTCAAGACGGCGAAGCAAAGAAAGACGGGAGGAAGTGGCTCTCGCACGTCGTACAGTCGCTTATAGAAAATTATAAATAAAATATAAATTCATAAAAAAGGCTTGTGTGTAAAAGAACGAGACTGAAGGACAACTACAATTTAAACGAATGAGGAGCAAAAGCAAATATATTCGACGCGCGACTAGATGTGGAAACATCCCAGTGAACATCTGAAGCTAACAGATCTGCAGCTGTACAACGTTTCTGTGTATCTGTGTTTACATGTCAAACAATTTGTAAAGAAAGAATTCAAAATAAATAGAGTAGTTTGGTCTCGTCCTTCTAGCATCGGGTTTGAACCTGTGACACTGTGATTACAGAAACACCCTCCACTGTGGCAGCCTGATAATGTGACGATCTGACATGAGCTGTGGCCGGAAGGCAGGAGCTTTAATTTCCAGTAACAGGCAGCGATTACTGAGCAGATCTGGTGAGAATGGAGCAGGTAATGGTCCTCAGAGCTTCAGCTGCTCCTCCGAGCTGCCTATTATACAGCTTAATGTGATTTACACTGAGAGACACCAACCACCAGAGGGGGGGGGGGGGGGGGGGGGGGAGGAGGAGGGAGGAGGAGGAGAGAGGAAGAGGAGGGAGGAGGATAAGTGTTTGAAATGTGAGCAGGAATGAATCCATGAAGGAATTCCAACTGAACCTGATGCTAAAAGAACAGAGCAGGAGGGTGTGTGTGTGTGTGTGTGTGTGTGTGTGTGTGTGTGTGTGTGTGTGTGTGTGTGCGTGCGTGCGTGCGTGCGTGCGTGCGTGCGTGCGTGCATGTGTGTGTGTGTGTGTGTGTGTACTGTAAGTGAGGATTAATCCGATGACTCGCAGCAGTTTGTATAATCCGAGAGAAGCAGGTGAGTCGTTCAGCTGCAGTTTAACCTTGTGATCTGGTTTCAAACATGGGTCAGAACATGTTCCTGAAATGTTCTGGAGGTTCTGTATGTGAAAACAAAAAATGTCTGAGTCTGTTGCTCTGGACATTTTCTGGAACTTTTCCTTCAGCCTCCAAGTTAAAAGTCCTGAAGCTTCCCAGAGAGCGAGTGGACGTGTTGACGAGGTTTCTAACACGTGACGGACGTGAAACTGGAAGAACACAAACATCTCAGGATGAAGAAGAGGAGCCGTACACGTAGAAGACGAAGACGTCCACTTGGAGTCCAGAGCTTCTGGTGATGAGGGCCGACAGAGGTGTTTAATGAGGGATGACAGTTTCGGAGTCGTTGTGTAAACGTGATTCACACAACGTGAAGTCGTATTTATTTCTAAACGTGCAACAACTTCATAAAAAGCAGCTTGACGATAAGTGTTCATGAAACGGTGTTTGTTGCGAGGAGGCTACGACTTCCTGTGAGAACCAACGTACGTAAGAATCTCCAGAAAACTGTGAATCTTCTCCGTATCGTTTCCATCCAGTTCTGCCAAACAGGCCGATCAGGTGATCAGGCAGCGATTAGTCTCCCCCGAGTCACACATGAAGGACGATCCACCAGGCTTGTCCTCATTAAGTCTCCATTAGCTGGAGTGTAATGGATTTTTAATGAAGGGAGGGAGACGCAAACAGAGACGAGCTCGACTTGACCCCTCGACATCAGCGGGGAATCACCCAGAATCCTCCTCATCGCCGGCTGACGTCTCCGCAAAACACAGCTTTCATTTACGATTAAATATCCTACAACCTTCATTTTCTGGTAATCTGCACAAAACAACTCGCGTCCTCTCCGGAGCGAGAGCTGTCTTCCTCCATTTAATCTCTCATTAGCCATTTTGTTTTCTTGCTCTTTGCCTCTTTTTTATGTAGATGGGACGGCGTTGATGAGAACCCTCGAGAACCAGAAGCAATCAGCTCCTGTCTTTACCGGGACCGCTGCTCGTCCCCGACGGCGCCGACTCCCGTTACACGAGTCCGACAAACACCATTAAGTTCCTCTGTGATTGGTGACGCTCTTGTTAGGCGTCGCTGGAATGTCATTAAAGCTGCTGTCGACGAGTTTTATTTGAAATCCTGGAGCGTCACTGAAAAGGTAAATATTTAAAATCCACGCGTCTTAAAAAGATAGTGAGTTTGATTCAAAAGTTCTATGATCTAGTTTCGTGATTCAGGAAAATGGAAAAGCAATAATAAAAGTTGAACTACGGGACACGAGACTTTATGAGCGAGAACGAGGCTCCTGGAATATCTGCTGGTGGGAAAGAGAAACGGTTCCAGAGAAGCTTCACTGTGTTTCTCTCTCTCTGCTGCGAAGGGTTAATATCTTTTCTTGTCGAAGGCAGCGGGGAAATATGCGGCAGCTGATATCTGAAGGTTGCCAACAGGGCGACTTCCAACAATGAGCTGCCTCTGCCACAGTCTGACTAATTACAGCTCTGGCAAAGCTGAGTGAATTACACCACACACACATCCTGTCGTTGTGTCTGGTCGTCACACTGAGGAGGGACAGTGAACAGCCTCCTCTTCCTCCTCTTCCTCCTCTTCCTCCTCTTCCTCCTCTTCCTCCTCTTCCTCCTCAACCCGAGCTCCGTCTGAACCTCGTGTGAATGAAACTCACTCTGCTGGGACAGGTAACAAAACGTTCCCTCCACTAATGTGTTACCTGAGTGGTTTTCAGACAAGACGTCTTCGTCTTCTTCGTGCACGGCTCCTCTTCTTCATCAGGAGATATTTGTCTTCTTCCAGTTTCACGTCCGTCACGAGTTAGAAACCTCGTCCTCACGTCCACTCGCTCTCTGGGAAGCTCAGGACATTTTACCTGGAGGCTGCAGGAGAAGATCCAGAACATGTCCAGAGACACTGACTCTTTGTTCTCACATCCAGAACCTGCAGAACATGTCAGGAACACGTCTGTGGTCCAGTTCATGTCTGAAAGATATAGTGACGGATGAATGAAGACAAGTTACTGTGGCATGTGACGATGTAAGCAGAGGGGTGTGGTCGTCTTAACAAATCACTTTACTCACAGACACACACTCACAGACACACACTCACAGACACACACTCACAGAGACACACTCACAGAGACACACACACAGACACACACTCACAGACACACACACACAGAGACACACTCACAGAGACACACACACATCTGTAAACTTAGGCAATGTACGGACCTGAACGTTTGGTTATTCAGTTGGATCATACGCAACGATTATCTCTCCCCTAATATTAAATGTGTAAACGTGAAAAACACAATCTGAGTTGTTTCTGTTCATCTGTGATGTTTTGGGCTTGACTCAGTGGATCGGTGCCAGTCTCCCACTTCCTGAGTCGTCTGAGGCTCGTTACAGAAAAGCCTTTTCATTCTTCTCCCAATCAAAGGGTTAAATGTCTTTCAGGAGTTAAGTTGTTCAGTGTCTCCACATGTCGTTGTCACACACCTGAGTGAATGTAACTTCGAAGTCAAACTCGTTTCCCCCCCGCGCCTCACAATAACCCACGGTCATTGATTGTATTTAACAGCTTTTAAACTCAGCGTTTGATTTAAAGCAGTGGAGACACCTCGTTAGTGGCTGCCTCCAAAAGGTCAGTTCTAATTAATACTCTGACTCCATGACGCGATTACCGAAGAGCATCTCTCCGAATACTAAACACACAGAAACACCGGACTTCTCAGAGTTTCTCCGTGCAACAAACAACCTGAACACGTCACACGCCAGCAGATCGCAGCTCATAAAGGAGACTGATGCATCGTAATAACCTTCATAAGGAAGAGATCCACAGCGGCTGAGAACTAAACGGATGGAAACCTGATGTGAGGACAAGGTCAATCGCTCATCTGCTTTCCCATCGCTCTGCTCAGCCGGCAACACAAAGGCTCTGCAGCACTGATTAATACACTTTACATCAGCGAAGGAAAAGTGAGCAGAGACAAGCTTTGAACAGATCTTCACCTTGAAACGGGTTCAACTGAAGTAGAAAATTAAATTTGATGGGGAAAAATTTGAGGCCATGTTCCTGCACATCTTCACACCCGGTCCTTCGACTCTCTGGAGCCGCTGTCAGATGTGAACTCCGGAGGAATTGAGTTCTGACTTTCTTTCGCAGTCTCTCCTTTCACACACGACCGACGCTGCAGGAGATTCTGTGGAGACCACGAACCTTTGGTTACAGCAACTGGTGTCGGCTCTCATCACCACATGCGCCTGCCGTGTGTTAGAAGCGGCAGCAGTAGGTGGCGCTGTGACTGAATATTGGCATGTGGATGTCTTCAGGCAGGGACTCAAACATGTGAAGTTTGGTGGGGGGGGGGGGGGATCTACGTGCTGTTAAGTTATAACAACACCATGAGCACGACAGTCATCATGATAAATCGAAGCTTTATTATTGATCCGCCCACTTTTTCAGTTGGAAAATATCGTTTAATCTGAGCAGTGATTTTATTCTTTTCAACTCCCACGACATGATTTTAATTAACCGGCACCTGAAACATCCGTGCTGTACTGTCACCAGGAGTTCGTTAAAGGGGGAATACTGCATCTCCATGGCAACGGTTTTTGTCAATTTGTACTTTACCATGAATATTTATATTTATCTGTCGAAACTATGTGTTTGATTTTTCGTTCAGAAGCAAATTGAAGCTTATTATCCACAAACCGTGTCGAGATCATTACGTTGACATGGGACAAATCACACGGTCGCTGCAGAGGGACCTTTGAAAAGAAACATCATCAACCGGGAACTTTCAGATAAAAGGTTTCTCATAATTGGAGCCGGTGCAAACACAACTGAAACATGATGAAATGAAAATAAGAGTCACAGACACATCAAAGCCGGAGAAGAAAGAGAGAAAGAAAAGGCCAGATGAAGAGAGAGAGAGAGAGAGAGAGAGAGAGAGAGAGAGAGAGAGAGAGAGAGAGAGAGAGAGAGAGAGAGAGGAGCGGGGGGGGTCTGTAATACAGCAACAATTACCAGTTATATTATTCTCATCCTTCCTGCAGCTGGCTCTGCATATCGTAGTAGCAATCATTTTCTCATCAGAGCTGAGCCGACACGTCCGACCCTGATCACGCTGGCACTTCCATCGCACGTCCACCATCTCCCTGAGATCTCAGCGACTTCGTAAAGAAGGTTACGTTTACGTTAAATGTTTTGTGTTAAAATCTTAAAGGAAATAGTTTGACATTCCGGATGAGGCACTTGTTCATTATCACTTTAATTTCTTTCTGTTCAACACATAAATAAAGATGGTGGACATGACAGCTCCCGAAGCATCTTTATCTCCCCCTGGTGGCTGGTTGCAGTATAGTTCATAAACCCCGCCTCCCCCATGTTAGCAGATGGAACATGGACCAAACTAAAAAAGTAGTTTTTGGTAGTTTGTATCGTACATATGTTCAAATACTCATATTTAAGTTTGGTTTTGATTCCACTCCACGATCACTACAACGTCGTCACCACAAGATGGCAGCGGTTGTATCTGAGATATTTTATCTTTATTTATTTAGTGGGGGGGGGAAGGGAGACTCGTCGTCCAGCTTTATTTACAGTTCATGGTTAAACATGAAGCTACAGCCAGGTGGGTTAGCTTAGCTTAGCATCAACACTGGAGACAGGGATTAGCCCGATTCTGTCCAACGTAGAGCTGAAGCCTCGATGTCAGAGCGGAACAGAAAATGAATTCTGATTAAATGCTGATGTTCTTCCACTGAGCTGTGTGTGTGTGTGTGTGTGTGTGTGTGTGTGTGTGTGTGTGTGTGTGTGTGTGTGTGTGTGTGTGTGTGTGTGTGAGAGAGAGAGTGAAAGCAGTTTCTAGAAGAACTCGTCAAGGTCGGACACCCTGAGAGTTCGTCGTTATTATTTGGCTCCTCGTTACGCCACAGGCTTCATTAGCCACCTGACTGTCCTGGAGTTCAGCACCCAGACGAATCCGCTTCATCATACGGAGCCATTACTGCTCACACACACACACACACACACCACACACACACACACACACACACACACACACACACACACACACACACACACACACACACACACACACACACACACACACACACACACACACAGTTAACGAATATCTTGAGACCATGAAGACATTAACTAGAAACATCGATTCAGTTGGCAAATTAGAGATCACTGTCTAATGAAGTCTGGACACTGAACAGCTTGACACACACACACACACACGCACACACACACACACACACACACACACACACACACACACACACCACACACACACACACACACACACACACACCAATTTGGCAGGAGACTTTAATTGGGCGCGAGCAGCGAGGAGACGACACGTGTAAGAGCAGATTGTGGAGGGAAACGTGCGGCGACTGGTTAGAGTCTGATGTCAGTAACGTGAACGTCTCTGTGCACCGGCTCTAACAGGCTTTTTAATGAGCGGAAATCAGTCGGTGAACGAGACGGTGACTGAAAACTACTCTCTCTTCACACTCCTTGAAATTATTAACTACCATTATTATTATTATTATTAACAAAACATGGCAGTAATAGCTGGTACACGCTTAATACTTAAACCTCTAAGTTCAAGTGACAACTGCACAAAGTATAAAGACATTCCCCGAAGGCAGACTTTAAATATCATAATCAAGAGACCAAAAACAAGTTTTGTGAGGCCACTGTGACCTTGACCTTTGACCTTTGACCACAGAAATCGAACCAGTTACTCCCTTTGTCTTAGAGAACATTTGTGCCAGATTTGAAGAAGTGTGTTGGACAGACAATCGTCTTCAGGCCTAAACCAGTTCGTTTGGATGAGAAGTGAAACGTGTTCAAGAAACACAAGCAGATGCAGTTTCCCACGTAGACTCGCACAACTCTTCAACAGACCGTGACGTGGACGACGGAGAGTCTTTACAGATTAGTCCAGTGTTCGCTCTCTTTTATCAAAAATGAAGCCAAGAAACTAAATGTATCCGTCAGTCGTTTCCCTGTTGCAGCTCATATTTGAGTAATGTCTAAAGAAGAAGAACACTTCACCAGCAGCACAGAGAAATCCTGCAACATCGGTGGCTTGTTCGAAAAAGATTTCAGTTTGGATGCCGGCGTGCAGGCGTAACTAATAACAGCTGTTGTGCAGCAGAGCGTGTTTCTACCAGGTGAGATGCTGTGAGTGAAACTCCCCTCCCACCATCTGCCTTCTCTTCAGAAGCACAGAGCTACTTGGCTGCAGCAAAAAGAAATGCATGTTCCAGTCGTTTGGTCGTGGCATCGTCCAATCACAAGTGACCAGTGCAGACGTCTGTGAATAAAAGAAGCTGAACATCTTTTCAATTTCCTGTCGCCTCCTTCACTTCTCTGTGTTGAGCCTCGGCAGCGACAGGAAGATGATTACACGGCATCTTGGTCTGTCGCCCTCTGGACACGAGGAGGCATCAGGAGACACTCGACGAGCAGCATGAATGGAACAACACGGACAGAGTGAGCGAACAGGGAAGTGAGCAGAGCTGCTTCCTGTTAAATTACAGTTTAACCTCCTGGAGCTGATCTGACGGATTGAAACTCATTCAACAAGAGGAAAATGTTTCCCATCATCTCCACAACATCCTGAATGACGGACAGCGACTCCTGCTTCAGACCAAACTGTTACACTGAAGAATCCTTTGAGACTGACTCTCTAATTACGACACAGCGTCTGTGTTTATTAGCCTGTGTTTATTAACAATTCAAATTGTCTGATGCTAAAAAGGAGCTTCGCTGTATCAAGAATTAAAAAGGATAAATAATGTGCATGTTCCCGGCTCCAACATCTTTGTTTTAGCATTTGTGAACACGAGGAGAATGATGATGAATAATTGATTCAATTTTGTGAAATCAACGAGAGGAGAACAGGCCTCTAATTACACCGTTAGCGTTCAGGCTGCAGCTCTGATTGGCAGCTGAAGACAATTAGAAGTTCACTGGTTCACGGGCAACTCTGCAGCCGGACGCCGACTGAATGCTGATTCCATCCCACATTCTTTTATTAGCAGAGAGAGAGAGAGAGAGAGAGAGAGAGAGAGAGAGAGAGAGAGAGAGAGAGAGAGAGGAGAGAGAGAGAGTGAGAGAGAGAGAGAGGGTGAGAGAGAGAGAGAGAGAGAGAGAGAGAGGATTACGAGAGTAGAGAAGGTGTTAGAAGAGCAGAGAGAGAGACAGAGAGAGAGATACATGCCACAGAGTAGCTAGATACGGTCTATTATGCTAGATCGATCTATAGCTCTCTCAGCGTCATATCGTATGCCTATCGCTATCCTCATATCCCTACCTATTCGTCGACTATCTCCGATCTTGACTAGCATTATATGATCTACTGTACATATCTAGCTATCTATCTCATACGATCATCTGCTATAGTAATATCGATCTATAAGTAGACATAGACACTTCCTGACCATAGATCCTACTGCCAGAGCGATGGAGAAATGAAGAGCAGTGATACGATGGCCTCACCTTAGCATATTTGCACTATTGTTTTTAGATAATATATATATTTTATTTTCTATTTTAAATTTTTGATATTCTATTTTATATATTTTATTCGATATTTTTTGCTGCAATATTCTGAGCATTGCGATAACAGAGCCTGTGACCCAAGCATTTCATTGCCAGCGACTGCTTCATGTAATTGTTGTGCATTGACAATAAACTCTTGAATCTTGAATCTTGAATCATCTGAATCCCCCCCTGGTGGCTGGCTGCAGAATAGGTTACAACCCTCCACCCCTCCGCCATGTTAGCAGATCTTTATTTGCAGAGTGCGTCTCTAACTCGCTCACTGCCTGCTGTCAGCAGGCAGAGGGATGTTCTCTCCACTGATGTGCTGTCTGCGGAGGCCATTAACGTAAAGCTCTAATGGAGGTTGTACTTTCTTAATGCAGAGCTTTTCAGCTGACGGACGTGCTTCATCTGTGGTAAATGGCCGAGCCTCAGAGAGCTGCAGCGGCTTTTAACCCACAGACACACAACAGACACACAACAGACACACAACAGACACACACCAGAGGAGTTTCTCTTCCATCTGTCCACGAAGGAGGATCATCCTCTGGACCTTCACTTAACAGACGAACAGGAAAACCCTCAAAATGTCTCTGCTGCCTGACAACAGGCTGGTTGTTTGCCATCGTCTGACCTTTGACCTTTAATCTCCTCATCAAAACATTCAATCTTCTTTTGCCAGTTTTCTTGAAATTCATAAAAAAAAAAAAAGAAACCTGAAAGCAGAAAGAACACTGACGGTGTTTGTGTCATCATCAGTCTCTGGTTTGTCGCTTCACACCAGAATGATCATTTATCATTTATTTAAAACATCTTGTGTTTCTTTATGAAACCAAAGAAAAAGTAATGAATGAGAAACAATGATTATGTTTTAAAACGTCTGAACTTTCTAATCTGCCAAAATGTAAAGAAGAAGAAATGAAAACAAACCAATCACTGGGTGAGTTCCACGTGTTTGATGGGTCGTCCATCTGTGTTTACTGGTTTAGTACGAACAGCATCTCACACGCTGGTATTTGAAGCTGTCGTTTTATAGATGATTCAAGTTTTTAAGTAAATAAATATAAATATAATATGAAGAGATTGTTTTACATCTGTGTGAATCTCTGTCTTTGTAGCTAAATCAGCAGTTAAATCTGATCCTGGTTTGATGATGAGGCTGCACAGTTTATTTTATTAAATTATATTACATCGCTGAAAACAAGTGATGGGGAGGAGGTCGCTCTGCATCCCCAAATGCAAAAGGAATTTAACTGGCTCAGCAAAGTGTGTGTGTGTGTGTGTGTGTGTGTGTGTGTGTGTGTGTGTGTGTGTACTGCATGTATTTCCCTACGGAGGCTGTGTTGTGCACGCAGCGCTGCAGCTGTAACAGATGAAGATGGATTAGCGTCTGTCTGATTGTCTTAGTGAAGCAGAAACCGGACGGAGAAGCAGCAGCAGCAACATTACTCCACCCTGCCAAGGTCCCAGATGAAAGCTTCAGTGACTCCGTTGGCTGCTTATCAAAATCAAGACAGCACTTTCCTCTCCTCTGCCTCTTCCCTCCCTCCCTCCTCCTCCTCCTCCTCCTCCTCGTCTTCGTCCTGGGAGGATGAGGCCGCTGAGTCAGCCCAGGAGCTGCTGTGGCTTTTTAGTTTGATGTCTGGATGTCGGCGTGAGGACGACTGTAGCTGTGCTCCAGTTCAGGGGTTTCCTTCTGTCAAGGCACCAGAAGCATCTGGGGCTGAACCTGCAAGTCGCTCTGAAGTGGATTTACTCCGACGTCATCAAGTTCAACGAGACCAAAACCTGCTGATCGGGCAGCGCGAACATCCAAAGTATATCCAAACTCATTTCACTTCATATTTTACTTCAAAACGTTCATACAAAAAAGAAAAAGTCGTACAAAACGACCAGCACTGAATACACGCTGCCATCTTGTGACGTCGTTTGGAGTCCGTGCATCAGACAGTTACAGGTAAAACTTCCAGTTTAACGCAGACGTCTGTGATTCCCCTGCTGTGACGGCAGACGCTGTTTCCACTGGAGGAGAATAGAGCGTCCGGCTCACAGGGTAGAGAAGGTGATCAGGTTTCCAACTAGCTCCAGAACAACTGTCAGTGGATCAGGAACTGACTGTGAAATCGATTTTTAAAGGTTTCAAATATTCCCAATCGTCGCTCACGTCTGGGAACGCTTCCAGCATTCGTATCTTGAGCTTCCTGGAGGATCTGGAACCGCTTGACGCCACGTCTTGCACAAACAGAAGAGGAGTGATCCAGTATCGGAGCGTGTTTACACTTGTCATCAGAGGCTCCGGTTCCCAAGTCGTCCTCCCACAGGAGGAGACGTCAGGAGACACAGAGCATTTTAAATTACAGTTGATTGAAGTGAGACGTCTTGATCAAGTTCGAGATGCAAAATAACGTCTGTTTTACAGTCAGGGAGTGTTGACAGTGTTTCAAAGAGCCTGATCTGAAAGCATAAGAAGAAAGATGAATCAGACTTCAGTGATAGTTCAGTAAAGGGTCAGATGATTGGAGCCAACACTCACCTTCGACTCCACAATGACAACACGACATCAGTCAATAAGTTGAATCCACAGTTTAATGGAGTGACCCAAAACCTGGATTCTGTTTAATGACCAGCAGGGGGCGACTCCACTGCTAGTTTCTATAGAAGTCGATAGAAAATGATTCTACTTCTCACTTTATAACGTCAGTAAACAATCTCTCGTTTCAAGTCTTCTTCAATACAGCTGATGTTCATTTAGTAAATTATGATAATTTAGAGATTAATAGACCATAAAGCACCGGGTGCGTTGGGGGTTGGATTCCACAGTGTGATTGACAGCGAGTAGTTTGAGGTGCAGTGTCCTTAAGCTCTAAGTCAGGCTCCACCCCCTTCTCCTCCAAATATGGTTACTTCTTGTTTATAAAAAACAAAATGGCGCTGGACAAAATGTCAAACTACCATGGACAAGTGTGTGATATCATGAAGACATTTTCCAAGTGTCGTTTGACCTGTGTGTGTGTGTGTGTGTGTGTGTGTGTGTGTGTGTGTGTGTGTGTGTGTGTGTGTGTGTGTGTGTGTGTGTGTGTGTGTGTGTGTGTGTGTGTGTGTGTGTGTGTCCGTCACAGTGCAGCGCTCTCAGGGATCAGTCAGCCTGACAGGTCATTAACCTGACCGCTGACTTCTGAAAGGTCAGTGAAAGTTCAGATTCATGGGCTGGTTTATCGGACTGATACGAACTCTGCCCCCCCCCCTCAGATTGAACATCCTCCCTCTGAGACCAAATGTCAGAGACGTGAGCTTCGACAGGACGTCACCGGTTTACGGAAAGAAAAGAGATTTATCGCTGCAGACGTGATTGTGTGATGGGCTCAACTCTTCAACGTGCTTCAACCGACAACTTCTTACATTAAAGGGGCTATTGCTGCCAATGTTGGCGTTAACAGCTATTTACTCTATTTACAGTTAATTACACACTAAAAACTTTAAGAATAAAATAACATCAGTAGAAACTAAACCCAGATGTAGATATGCCCTCACGTACGAAGAGATACGACCATTTCAAACGATATAACCGTCACTGTCCACGTCCGCTGCACTTACGTGGTTGTTAAGCAGTTCATCCACTAGAGGGCAGCCGAGAGTCAAGACAACAACAAACGAATCTGAAGTGATGTAAACCTGGAGATTCACAGACATGATGGACGAGTAACAACAATTTCGACACCTGAACTCAAATCACGTTTCTTCACTGTTCACCACAGGTTTTCCACTGAGATGCTGCAGAGATGTGACATGTTGTTGCCTAGTAACCGCTTCCCATGATGCTCTGCTGTTCACTGTGTGAATATCAGAGTGAAGGTTATCAGCTACATGGACCGTTAGAGTCCCCGTGGCGACTTCACGCACGACACCCGACCTGACACTGAACCTCAGGGATGCCAAGGGGGAAAAGAAAAAGAGGAGGAAGGAGAAGATGAAGAAAGACGAAGAAGGATCTGCTGAGGTCGTCAGTTCCACATCTCGTCACCTTCTTCCAGAAAATCTCCTCCGCAGTGTCTCACAGCCAGAGTTCGATTTCATCATGTTTCTCCGAGTAAACGTCACAGAGAGTTATGGACGTGATAAATTAAAGGTGCAGTACAACTGAAGAAGGAACGGTGATGTCAGGAGTGTAAAAGCCAAAGACGAAGTGACTAAATAAATAGAATCAAATAGAAATGATGAAGATTTATTGTTAAAGATCAATACTCCTCTTCCTCACTCGTTCTTCTCAAACAATGACATTTTTCAGTCTTTTATTTTCATCCTCGGCCGTTTGACAGATTTCCTCTGGTTCACAGGCGGGTCATCGGACCACCGGGACAACCAACCCCAACGGGCCGTAAACAAATCTATAAAGTTTTTAGCAGCCGTGTCAGTGTCATTACCGCCTGTCAATCACAGTGCGCAACAAAGCGAGCGAGAAGCTAAGAACTTGTGACAGCAGCCAAATCAATGGACGGATAAATGACTGTGAGTAAAGATGGATGACACGACAGCCTGATCGCCCCCTGGGGGCTGGTTGCATTGTAGGTGGTAAACACCTGCTTCCTCCATGTTACCGGATGGGGCATTGACCAAACCCCAAAATATCGAAGTAACAGTGATGTATGTTCAAGTGTTCATGTTTCTGATAAGTTTGGTTTTATTTGGTTATTTGATGATATAAAAAACAGACTGAGACGTCATGATTGACAGCTGAGGTTCACTCCTGATTGGTCAAACGTGTGTATGGGCTGGATCTTGATACCACGGCTACACTATACAATCCAGATCATGTCATCACCACAAGATGGCAGCATTCGTATCTAAGATATTTTAGTTTCCTTAATGCCAACGAGAGGAAGTGGAGATGCATCGTTGATGATGGACATTTCCACACATTATAATTCACAACCAGTGTTAAAGCAGGAAGTCGCTTGTTTCATGTTGGTTTTAATTTGTTCTTTCTTTCTTTAAGCCCATCAACATCATATGGCTACAAATTACCCATAATGCAACACTGCAAAGGGCTATAGTTTCACTTGAAAACGTATGGTTTTATTTTAGGGCCGCGTCAGTTTAGAAGCTGCACAGACGTCTTTGAATGGACGAGGAAGCTCCGGCCTTGAACGAGCCTCGGAAGAGAAATAAAACATCTCTTTACAGTTTAACCGCTTTCTGTTACCTGCACATTTGGTCTTTCATAGTGTCGTAAAAAATATCTGTTCTCAACCGTCCTGGTTTTTATAGCAGCAGCGTTTTTGGCAAACACACACACGTCTCGTTAAATGTGTCCAAGCAGATGATTTATAAAAGCAGAATGGGCCATGAGTCAACTGGGTAAAGGCCTATAAAGAAATTAACAAGTGATTGGTCTTTAAAGGTGTTGATCTACAACATATCATCTTGAAAAGAAACTTTCATAAAAAATATATGGAATTTATGAACAGGAAAGATGAACAGCAGCAGCTAAATCACACGTACATTTAGTTTTACATTAAAATCACGTCAATGATGTTGTTATCGTCTGATCTCTGTTGGAGATGTAACCACATGACAGCTCGCAAAAATCATCTTGACCGCCCCCTAGTGTTCGGCTGCAGTACTGGTCATAAAACACGCCTCCACCATGTTCGCATATGGGACATGGACCAACTGAAAAATAAATCTAAATAGACGTTAAATACATTTTTATCAAAGGTGATTTTATTGATGTTGTTTTATATGTCAATGAAAGCATTTTTATATGTTTATATATATTTTTTCGCCTTCATTTGTTTAACGCCTTAGAAATATTCTGTCAGTCAGGCGACGTCCCACTCCGATAAACCGCTCTGCCCCCGGTCGCACCACAGTGAGTGATTTATGTCCTCCATTTCCACTAACCCCCCCCCCCCCCCCCCCCGCTGCTGGCGAGGTATGATGAAGCCGTTTGGTTCAGGAACTGGACCATTATCACCACATGGGGGCAAACTGCTGTAAAATGTCTCCTATACATCAACAGCAGCTGGAACACTGAGGGGTCAAAGGTTAAACTACAACCCGCTGGTACGAAATGAGTCAGATACACACACACACACTGTCACACACAGATGTGTTGTTATACTTGTGAGGACCAAGCTCCTGAACTGAACCTCTTAACGATTATTCTTCGTTATATCAAAACAATCACTGGTTCTATTCATGACCTGCAGAGTTTCTGAAGTCTGAGTCTGGTGTCCACACGGAGAGGGTTCGTCCTGTGAGGAGCACGAACCTGTTCCATAACGATCTGACCGATCGATTTGAATCATTGTTGTGCTCAAATTGCCCTGAAGGTGGCGCTAGAGAAAACATCAGTGGTTAATCATAGGAAGATTCCGGAGGGTCAGACCGGTTGACAGAAAGCAGATCCAGTGACGACCCCTGAAACGCCATAATTCACACGACACCACAGACCCGGTGAGAACTGATGAATTTTAAATATATATATATATATCCAGTCTGATGGAATGTGAATTAAGGTGCGTTGGTCTGAGGTATTAAACTGAACACGAGTCCCTGTGCAGCTCTGACCCACAGTTAATTTCATGGTCGTTCTTGCTTTTCTACAGCAGAAAAAAATAATTATTACCGGAGGTGTTTTAAAATGGTGGTTGTACAAAGTTGAACATCAGAGCATGAAGCGGGTTGAAAAGCGTCTCCTCCCTCCGGTTGGTCTCTGCGGTTCATCTTCGTCGAATCCATCCTCCGATTGTGCGTCGCTCGGCACAATCCTCTGTGATGACAAAGCGGCGCTGCTGCCTCCGTATTTAATCTCAGCTGTGAAAGTGTCGACACGATCGTCCGTCAAAGTCTCCGCTCGGCATCACGGCGACAACGTTGGCCGTCAAATACAAGAGAGAGACTTGTTCCCTCTTTAATCCTGAATAAAATTTGACAATTAAAATCCTGAGCTCTGATTTAAAGTCTCATGTTGTGAATGATTCATGTTCCAGGTTCAATAAACAGAATCAAACAAGCAAACATACATTTTCTTTTCACTGTTGTCGTCATCTGAAAAAACAATCCAGTCTCTGTGACACAACATGAGCTCTAATGAATCTTTGGCCTCGGGGGGGATCGGCTAAGTATCTGCACGTTGGCCTTTTGTGCGTCGGCAGCAAGACGTGGACTGGATGAACGACGAGCCATGACTCCTGACTCCCGTCTGACCCCTGAGCCTCACGTTTAATCTGAGCCCAGAAGGCTTTGACATTTCTCTGACATTTAGCTTTGCACCGTTACCGCACGGAACGGAAAGGTTCGAGTTTGTGGCTCTCAGAGATCGATACTGGGTCAGTTCATGATGCAGGAGCCCAGAGACCAGAGGCAGTGATCCCGTCCTTCGTCTCTGCAGCTCGGCCGAGGGTCTCAAATATAACAAAGCAGCAGGAGGCTGTTTGTGTCCAACATGGCGTTTCTCCTCCTGACATTTTTCCATGTTGGTCCTGTTAAAGGTTTTATTTTGGATATTTATTTATTTTTTATTCATGATGATAAAAACAAAGCATGAAAAGACAGGAAGTAAGGAAAGACAGGAAGTTCAACAACAAAGCAGTGATTTAAAAAAACACGTTTACACACACAGTTTACTAAAAGGACATCGGTCACATTAGAGGTGAAGCTGCGAAACCGAATAAAACCAAATAAATGCAAATCAAACATTTCAGAAGCTTTCAGAGAGAGAAGTGAGTTCAGAGACGGAGGAAGCTCCACCTGCAGATCTCAGTGGTCGACAGGACACACACGGGTTCAATAAATCTGAGATCAAATTCAGGGTTCGGTCGTTGAGGTCATTATAGTTGGGGTGTTGAAACAACAGTGTAACACGAGGACAGTGAAAATGACCTGGACCTTGAGACACCTGAGAGGAAGGTGAGGTCAGCGTGTGTTTGGTGTTTGAGTTGATTCTTCAGAGACCAGAGGACCATCGTATTCAGGAAGAAACGTTCTCTGTGTGTTCAGTTTGGACGTCTTTGAGTTCCCTCCACTGAAACCTCCAGGTCCCGGCTACAGAGGCCACAACATGGAATCCCTCAAACTAAAGGGTTCCTGAGAGAGGTTAAGGTCAAACTCTATGAAATTCTATTGTTCCTCAAACGTCTGCTTCCACACGGCGGCGGACATACGGCCGGGCGCTCCATTGTGGCAAAGTAGAATGATGAATGCAGGGTTTCCCGTCCTTGAAGGAGCGATTAGTCAGCGCCTCAGTCCTCCACTTCGCTGACTTTGCTAAACTCTTTGTTCTAAAACTGACGCAGGTCACTTGGTGCAGTTCTGTAACTTCAGCTACTTCGGCTGTGGGACAGTTTCATGGCTGCATTCGACTTTAAGGTCAGTACAAATGAGAATGCTGATATTTTTTCTTGCAAATACTCACTGGGATCTGGGGACCAAAGCAAGGGCCACAGATTCCAGCTCAGGATCGTGGACTTCAGCAATTCAAGCAGAATGAATGACTTCAAACCTCAGGGAGATTCCGGCTGTGACTTCAATGAGAAACTAAATGTTCCTGTCATCATCTGATGTTTTCTGTAAATTTACTCAAGCGAACAGTTTCCAAACTCACTGATTCAAACATGAAAACGGTTTTCATGGGGAAGGGATCCCCAACGGTCTCCACGGTAACCTCAAGGGAAAAGGAAACGGTCACAGCAGTGACATCAGGTCCAGTTTGATCAGATTATTCCATAACGAGTTGGTGTTCACCAGACAACAGCCGAGCTCCAGGCTGCAGCCACGATCGGACCAAACCGAGGATCAACTGACCATAAAGACAACTGACCCCAAATGTAACGAAGCTACTGACACCGGGAACCTTTGGGTTCTGAAGAAAACTCTAAATAAAAAGATGGACGACGTCTCCGCTTCCTCCAGAAATTAAGATCAAATATCTCGGATCAGATTAGAATCTGCTCATTTACCGACATCTGATGAACTGCAGGGACCAAACAAATAAATAATCAAACCCCCAGAGAGCATCACATACAATAAGAGCCATCAGTCCCGTGTGTGTGTGTGTGTGTGTGTGTGTCTGTGTGTGTGTGTGTGTGTGTGTGTGTGTGGTCGTCCTCATTAGACAAACGACCTTCAGGGTTGCTTGGTTTCTTGTCCATGACGGCGAGCAGGAACGTCCCTATGACAACCTCTAAATCCGCTGCAGCCGCTCGTCTCACGGTCAAGAAGTCACATTATCTGCTCTGCTGAGGAAACAGGCTGTTTACCCACAATTCACTGAAGAGTAAATAAATAAACAGTATATGTGTAAGTGTTTGTATAGGAATTAAAGTTGTGTAAGGGTCTGTGTATAATCTGTAGTGTATAAACTGTGTGTGAAGTGTATTGTGGTGCAGCCTGTGGGGTTTCTGTTGAAGTGTGTTGTTGAAGTGTGTTGTTGAAGTGTGTATCTGCAGGTTTTTTGTTGAAAGTGTTACGTTGACGGAGCGACCTCAGCCACCTCCTCCATTTGTCTCTCACTTATTTTCTTTTTGTTCGTTTTTATTGTGTATTTAATCACAGCTTTGTGTTTCTCCTGTCAGATTTTAAACTGAAGTAGCATCGAGAGCACGACGGGGCCGACACGTCTCAAACCGCCGTCTGTCTTTCCGTCTCGTTCTGCTGCTCGGGATGAAATATGACGTTTGTATTTGTTGTGTGGTTTCATCATTTCCTCCGCAGCTCAGTGGGAAATCACCTGTCAGCCGCTCGTGTATGTGTATGTGTTGTGTGTGTGTGTGTTGTGTGTGTGTGTGTGTGTGTGTGTGTGTGTGTGTTCCATCCTCAGATTGAACTATAAATACAACAGGTCACGTCTTGCTGTGTGACACGTGTGCCGCTGCCTGAGGCTGAGCGAGAGCGTGAACAACAAACAAACAAACAAACAAACAAACAAACAGCAGCGAGGAATAAATCCTAAAGAAATGAGGTGTGTAATTCCCCCGTCCCTCCCTGTGTATTGTATATGAAATAAATATGAGAAATAAAAACCGACTGAAGCTTCATTCGTCCAATAAACCTCTTGATGTGTTTGTTTCCTCTTTTCACAAAGCGTTTATTTTTATACATGTTGAGTCAGAGGTGATTCTGTGAGTAATGAAGTGGTTCCTGTCAGACGACATCATCATCATCATCATCATCATCATCATCATATCATCATCATCATCATCGGCAGCTGTTGTTGTAAGGAGAAATGATTTAATCACGATGAAAAACTGTGAAGAAGATTACAAAATATTTATTTAATTTATTAAACACTGGTTTGTTTCACAGGAGAAATATGAGAAACAGTAAAAACATGGAGTTAAAGCAGGAAGTAAACATGTTCTGCTGATTACTTCACATGGAGGAGACGTTTGTAGAAGTCCAGACGGAGATGTGTCCTCCACAGAACAGCTTCTATCAGTTCACGTCCACTTAACCACTGCTCCTCAGTTACACTAATCAATAAGTGTGTTAGAGGCTCAGCAAGACGCCACTGCAACACACACACACACACACACACAACACCACACACACACACACCACACGCACACACACACACACGCACGCGCGCACACACACACAAAGAAAACATGAGAAAACAGGATGTAGAACAACTTTTCATCTAATATCACAGAGGAAACATCATCAAGGCTAATTTATGAAGCCATCTGAATATATTAGATCGGTAAACAGTTGAGAATATGAGGTTTCTTATTAAGACGTGATCTAACACAGAGGAAATTAAAAAGAAAGTTATGTCTCCATCACCGAATATTAACCTTGTTGTGTTTTAATTCCACTGGTTTTAATAGAGAAGTTTGTTTCCCCTGAAAATCATTTTACAACAAGTTTATTTAAACGAGCTGCAATAAATTAGTTTTTAATCTGGTTTCATTACAGGAGATTAAAACATAGAGAACAGAAACTAATGAAGAGAACGAGCGAGAGAGAGAGAGAGAGAGAGAGAGAGAGAGAGAGAGAGAGAGAGAGAGAGAGAGAGAGAGAGGAGAGAGGGGGAGAGAGGAGAGAGAGAGATAGGAAGAGAGAGGAGAGGATAGAGAGAGAGAGAGAGAGAGAGGGGACGAGAGGGGGAGGAGAGAGAGCGAGGGAGAGGGAGAGGGAGGAGAGAAGAGAGAACAGAGAGAGAGAGAGAGGAGTGTTTTTTGTGTGTTGTTGTGTGTGTGTGTGTGTGTGTGTGTGTGTGTGTGTGTGTGTGTGTGTGTGTGTGTGTGTGTGTGTGTGTGTGTGTGTGTGTGTGTGGTGTGTGTGTGCAGGAGCTTGCTTGGTACCAAAGGGGCAGAAATGCTTAGAGGAGGTTTTGTGTAGAACGCTGACAGAGAAGAGCTGTTATCATCAAAATCATCCCATAACATCCAGGTAGATACAGTAAACACAACACAACACACACACACACACACACAATCCAATCCCACTGTGCTGTGCACGTCAGCAGGTGACACGGTGAGGAGATGAGGTCACAGTGGGCTCATCAACTCGACAATTTTCTCCAGGTAAGCAGTTTCACACACACACACACACACACACACACAACACACACACACACACACACACACACACACACACACACACACACACACACACGAAACATCTTCATCGTGAAATAAAACTGAAAAAAAACGTTTCACAAACAGCAACATTTTTTCCAGAACTGTAAATAAAAATTAATTAACAAAGATTAATTTTCTGTTTATCTGCAAACTGTTCAGATTCCAAGGAGATGAAAGTGTATGAATAGATTAAGATC
Source organism: Reinhardtius hippoglossoides (assembly GCA_006182925.3). Classification (NCBI taxonomy): domain Eukaryota; kingdom Metazoa; phylum Chordata; class Actinopteri; order Pleuronectiformes; family Pleuronectidae; genus Reinhardtius; species Reinhardtius hippoglossoides. Next base: position 1,939,585 of record CM031670.1, read on the forward strand.
AAAAGAATAATATCTCACTGTCTTTGATCTCGGCCACACGTCCGTGATCCAGACTGACGGAGCCGTCGCTGTTCCACGAGACGAGGACGAGTCAACAGCTGCGAGCCGAGAAGCTGTGTCCGTGCGCCCATGAAGACCGAACCTCCTTCGTGGGCCACGTAAACCCACAGAGCTGAAGATCCATCACGGCATCGCACACTCGGCCCGCCCTGATTGCTGTTGCCGAGCAACACGGGTGAGGTTGGAAATAACATTATAACATGATACTTGAACACTGGACGTTGGAACCTTCCTTCCTGGGCGATGGAAGGACACAACGGAAACAGGACTGACCAGTCACGTCGTTATAAGTCTTCTGGATCAGGACTTCTGGATTAGGACACAGCTACAGACTGTCAATCAAGATGGCGACATGTCTCTTCCACTTCCTCCAGGCATGAAGCTAAAACATCTCGGATAGAAACGCGTCCGTCTCGTGGTGATGATGTAATCATTGGATGCAGCGTGGCATCAAGGTCCCGCCCATATATGCTCCTAACCAATCCCGAGTCAGTGTCAACTGTCAATCGTGACGTCTCAGCCCGTTTTTATATCATCAAATAACCATAACTATAAATCAGGAACATAAAGACCTGAGCATAAGAACTAGCTGAAATGACAGAAACCATCTTTGACAAACGTTTATTTAACTTTTTGTTTGGTCCATGTCCCATCTGCTAACATGAAGAAGGTGGAGTTTTTTTAATACTGCAGCCAGCCACCAGGGGGCATTAAAGACACTTTGGCTTCACTTTAATGAGCCGTCATGTCGTCCATCTGTTTGTACAGTGTGCGATCAGGTTAAAGGTCGTGCTGTCTCCTCAGGTTAACACGCAGCGTTTACATGTGCTGTGATTCAACCCGCGTTTACATCATGTGGGTTAAAGTTCACGTGTCAGGGTTAGCTCCGCCTCTTGACTAGCGTCTGCTGGGACTCCACACACTGATGATCAGAGGGATTGATGATCCATAAGTTGAAACCTGTTAAACTTCAGTCAGTTGAATGTGGCCTCTGCGACCTGATGAATAATTGATGTCACGTTGTTTATCCCGACGTCTCCGCTGTAACGACGTCTCTCTGTCGAACCAGACTCGCTTTTTCTCCGACAGAAATTGAATTACGCTGGGACGGGATAAAAAATGAAAAACCATCAGTGTGATAATAAAGAACAGACGATCATCGTCAGGCGGGAAAATACATTCCATTTGTGTCGGAGGCACATTTCATTGTAGCTCAGACAATGAGTGGCACAGTTCACGAAACCAAATTCATCAATTAATCTGCATCCCCCCCCCCCCCCCCCCCCCCGCTTCTGTCTCTTCCTCCGATATTGTGTTCTGCTCCACTGAGTGGCACTTCTCCATTTTTAATCAATGGCTCCAGGACTAAATATAGCACCGAGCTTCTGTTAGTGAATTATTCCGTCAGTTTTCTGTCTCCATTCTTTTGTTGGAAATTGATTCTCATGAGAGGATCTAAATGAGAGAGTGGGAGAAGAACAACTGTGTCATGCTTCCACCTCCTCTGTCTGCTTCATCACCACCGAGGTCGACTTCGTGGATTAGGATCTGTGGATCGTGTATCAGAGATCGTAATGGTGGATCCAGTATGGCGGATTCTGTATCGTGCTGGCTGATCGTGGTAATAAAGGCGGATCCTTTATCGTGTTGGCATCCGATAATGGTGGTGGACCACGACCGAGGTGGCAGCTGACGATGGATCCTAAATGGCGGCAGTGGACAATGACTGTGGACTATAGTGGCATCCGATCTTGATGGTGTATCATGATCTTGCTGGCTGCTGTCCATAGACTATGATTGCAGCAGGACTGCTGATACAGAGAGGAGTACTTCTCCTCAGATACTTGACCATTGATGACATTAATCCACCAATTCACCTGTTTACCCTTATCAATGCTGCTAAAACCTTTATCTTGGTCATGTTTACACTTGACATCTATGTAGTCCTACATTTCCTAAAAGAGAGGAAATGTAGGACTAGTCTCCGTCCACACTGACATGTTGTCATTTTAATAGGCTAAGACATCATGATTGACAGCTGAGACTGACTCACGATTCGCAGAGAGCACAGATGAACGGGACCTCGATGCCAAAGCTCCACTCCACCATCACAACTGCACAGACTCCAAGTGAAGTCATTACCACAAGGTGGCAGTGTTCGTATCCAGGATACTTCGGCTGAATTTCGGCTGAACGCGAGGAAATGGAGAAGTGTCGTCCATCTTCATTTGCACTCTTTGGTTTTATCAGCCAACCTCAGTAAGACAGAGATTCTTAAAAAATGTTGGTATGTTCCTTTAACATAATATGTGTTAATGGAAGTCAAACAGTTTTCTGGTTCAATCTCAGACCTAAACACACACACACACACACACACACACACACACACACACACACACACACACACACACACACACACACACACACACACACACACACACACACACACACACACACACACACACACAGAGTTCCGGATGTCTGTATGTGGAACAGCCCTGCAGCAGCCCCCCCCTCTACACTGGCACATATTACATGTGTGTAATATCAGACGTCCTGGAGCCGCCAGCTCACAGCAGGGATTCAATCCCCCCCCCCCCCCCCCCCCGAACTCTCCAAGCTTCTTAGCAACAACTTATGAATTATTAGTCATCCTCTCTGCATGTAGGCCACATATGTTCCAGATATGTGTCACCACACATGTACGAGGGTAAAAAAAGAGTCAGGAATTCTCTGTCCAGTGTTGATGCCCAGTATCTAAAGGTCGAGTGGCAGTGAGTCACACATACAGTGTACACTTCATCTCAGAAACTGCTACTCCCCCATTAATTATTCATCACGTAGGATTTCTCTAACACACACAGTTTCTAACACAGGTGTTACTTGACATCTCGTTTAAACTCTTACAAAAAACACTTCCTTGCTGGAGGTTGAATTGCACACTGTTAAATGACGATAGATTCTGGGAGACAATTTCCAAAGTAATTGATGATTTCCTTATGACTAATAATCCTGACCTCATATAGCCATCTCGACTTTGGGAGACATTAAAGGTTGTAGTCCGAGGAGAGATTATATCTTATTCTGCAAGGCAAAACAAATTGAGAAAACAATTTACATGTTGTTGTATCTACCTTAAGAATCTGGTCTCAATTTAGACTTTTGGACTCCAGGGATTGTCTAACCACAGTCCCATTCGCAATAACCATCTCCACCCTCACCCACAGTGACTCACACCTTGAGATAAGATAAGAGCAGCAGAGTCCGTTCACTTGAAGCAGCCGCTCAATGATCACCTGGTTTGTACCGAGCTGGAGTTTCTGTGTCCTCCTCCACTCGGCTCTCACTGGAACTAATACACACTCATCACTAGTTATCAGGACCTGATCAGCACATGAAGTCACTGAGTGTTGGTTTGATTCCACAGTTTATGAGGCTGAAATTAAACATCATGAAAATGACCAGTCAACATTTACGGCTCAGTAACAGGAGACGCTCACAGTCAGGACTCAGTGTTAAAGTGAAGATCTGGATCAATGATCCGACTCCATCAATTATTAACTAAATACCATCCCAATAAAAAATGAACTGTGAACGTGAACCAGTTCATCTTCATGTGTATGAACTGGACTTTGAACTTGTTGTTTTCAAGAGTGAACTGGTTCAACAGGGAGGAGGAGCCTGAGAACAGGGAAGTGTCAGACTCCATTTTCACCTGGATGAGCAGAAGGAAGAAAAGTGAGCAGGTGAGTGTGAACACAACTTTCTGAAGGTTTTACTGTCCCACTCTCACACCTGCTGTTAACATCCGTCTGCTGATCACAGACTCTAAGTTTGTCAGTTCACACCTGGTGACAGACGTGGTTTCATGTGATCGGATCCCCAGAGACAGATGTGAACAGCAGCTGTGGAACAAAGAGCTTCAAAGGACTAATTAACAGAGTTAACTCACAGCTTGGTGTTTTATCTTCATCACATCTGTTCATCAAGTGTTTAATAACAGAACGTGATTTCAGAATCATACGTTACAGCAGTGGTCACCAACCAGTCGAGAGTCTTCACTGTGGATCCCAGTAAAGCTCTGGACTCACTGGCTGAGGAGTGAGAGACATCGACCCGCAGAGCCAGGTACACATTTATATATATAAACATAAATCTAAAACAGCTATACTATATAACAACACTATATATGTAGTTTTTTAACTTTATACTGGTTTTGTGTGAGTTTTAAAGTGAATATAAAGTTGAAGAGCTTGTGTTGGACCTTCATTTGGGCACAAAGCCATAGAACTGGGTGGAGGTACAGAGTGCTGCTTAAAGCTGCTGACTGATGTGCTCTCAGTGTTACTGGCTATAAAGATCTGTAATTCATTTCCAGCCTTTATGACGTTAACACTAGATGTTGAGTTTCCTTCTCCTAGTGGCAGGGTGTTGAAGGACACATGAACTTCATGTGTCCTGTGTGTGTGTGCCTGTGTGTGTGTGTGTGTGTGTGTGTGTGTGTGTGTGTGTGTGTGTGTGTGTGTGTGTGTGTGTGTGTGTGTGTGTGTGTGTGTGTGTGTGTGTGTGTGTGTGTGCATGACTGCGTGTGTGTGTGTGTGTGTGCGCGTGCCTGGTGTGCGTGTGCGGTGTGTGTGTGTGTGTGTGTGTCTTCTTGCTTGGTATTTTTGGGTGTGTTTCTTGACAGACTTGTTTGTCCTGGTTCCTGTGAGCTCACAGTGTTTTTCCTCTCAGACTGAAGATGAGTGTTTATGAGGAGGAAGAGGACAGAGCAGAGTCTCCAGGGTTCAGCTGTGTGTCTCTGAAGAGTGACCAGTCCAAAGGACTTGCTATAGACTTCAGTAATGAACCTGGACCCTCACACACAAAGTAAGAGACCTGCTACAAACATGTGAAGCTCCAAACTGAATCCTCAGAGAATGAACCAGTGAATGATGTGTTCTGAATAAAAACATGTTTGTGTTTGCAGAGGTCAGGACCACAGACTGAGAGCAGAGTCTCCAGGGCCCAGCTGTGTGTCTCTGAAGAGTGACTGGTCCAAAGATGACCCTCTAAACTTCAGTAATGAACCTGGACCCTCACACACAGAGTAAGAGACTGTTTCTACTGTGACCTGCTCTGAAGAGGATCTAGTTTCCTCTAGTGTGGCCCCTGCATTAGGACACAGCTTCATTGAAGTTGGTGACTAATCTCTCAGAATCACTCAAAGAGTTCAGACCTCCACCAAGAACCAACACGCTCCTTATGAAACCACTTTGGAATTCACTAGAGACTCATTTTTATTTAGATCTGCACCAAATTCCACACATTGGTAAACATCAGTCCTCTGAACATGTGACAACCTGTGACTGTGACATGTGACTTATCAGGAAATGTCTTCACAGGGAGAGGAAGAGGAGTCATGTTTCTGAGGAGGAGCAGTCGTCCTGCTGTGCTTCGTGTCAGGACGTCCTGAAGGATCCAGTCTCCACCAGCTGTGGACACTGGTTCTGCAGACAGTGCATCACCTCATACTGGGACCAGTCTGGTTCTTCAGGAGACTCCTCCTGTCCCCAGTGTGGACAAAGATCCCGAACAGGAGCTGGAGCTCAGACAGCCGGTCAGAGCAGCACTGTACATGTGTCTGCTGATGTCTTCACTTCTGACATCAGCACATGTGGTTTTATTTTGTTCCTTCATACAGCATCAACATTTAACATCGTTAGAAAAGCACAAAGTTAAAAAGCTTTTATTTTCTGTAGTTTTTCTGTATCTGATGAAAACAATCAGCAGATTCTCAGATTCTCTGTCTCTGACATTGTTTCTTGTCTTTCAGCAGATCGTGGTCTGCAGGAGGTTTTAGATGAACATAAGCTCCGTGTGAGGAGATGTGAACATGTGACTGAAGGAAGTGATGAAACAGGAAGTAGAACCCTCCTCAACAGGATCTACACTGAGCTCTACATCACAGAGGGACAGAGTGAAGAGGTTAATACTCAACATGAGGTGAGGCAGCTTGAGACGACTTCCAAGAGGAAGAGCCTCCACGACACTCCCATCAAGTGCCACGACATCTTTAAAGCCTCAACTGACCAGCAGAGCAGCATCAGAGTCGTCCTGACCAACGGCGTCGCTGGCGTTGGAAAAACTTTCTCGGTGCAGAAGTTCACTCTGGACTGGGCCGAGGGTTTAGAAAACCAAGATGTGGGTCTGCTGACTGTGCTTTCGTTCAGGGAGCTGAACCTGGTGAAAGACCAGCAGCACAGTCTTCTCACGCTGCTCCGTGTTTTCCATCCAGCGTTACAGAAGCTCACGGCAGAGACGCTCGCTGTCTGTAAACCTTTGTTCATCTTTGACGGCCTGGATGAAAGCAGACCTTCTCTGGACTTCAACCACAGGGAGCTTGTGTCTGATGTCACACAGAGGTCATCAGTCAACGTGCTACTGACAAACCTCATCCGGGGGAATCTGCTTCCCTCGGCTCTCGTCTGGATAACCTCCAGACCTGCGGCGGCCAATCAGATCCCTCCTGCATGTGTTGACAGGGTCACAGAAGTACGAGGCTTCACTGACGCCCAGAAGGACGAGTACTTCAGGAGGAGATTCAGTGATGAAGAGCTGTGCAGCAGAATCATCTCACACATCAAGACGTCCAGGAGCCTCCACATCATGTGTCAAATCCCAGTCTTCTGCTGGATCAGTGCTACAGTTCTGGAGCACATGTTGACCACAGACCAGAGAGGAGAGCTGCCCAAGACCCTGACTGACCTGTACTCACACTTCCTGCTGGTTCAGACAAAGAGGAAGAACAAGAAGTACGGTGAGGGACATGAGGCGACTCCACAGCAGCTGACGGAGGCTGACAGGGACGTTCTTCTGAAGCTGGGGAGGCTGGCACTTAAACATCTGGAGGAAGGAAACATCATGTTCTACCAAGAAGACCTGGAGCGGTGTGGTCTTAATGTCACAGAGGCCTCGGTGTACTCAGGAGTTTGTACTGAGATCTTCAGAAGAGAGTGTGTGATCTTCCAGAAATCAGTCTACTGCTTTGTTCATCTGAGCGTTCAGGAGTTTCTGGCTGCAGTCTACATGTTCCACTGTTACACCAAGAGGAACACAGAAGAACTCAACAACTTCTTGGGAACATATGGGGACACAGACAGTACCTTCTCCCTAAATGACCTTCTGATGAGAACCATGGAGAAATCCCTCACCAGTACAAATGGTCATCTGGACCTGTTTGTTCGCTTCCTTCACGGCCTCAGTCTGGAGTCCAACCAGAGAGTTTTAGGAGGCCTGCTGGGTCAGACAAAGAACAATCCAAAGATCATCCAGAGAGTCATCAACAACCTGAAGGAGATGCAGAGTGATGACATTTCTCCTGACAGAAGCATCAACATCTTCCACTGTCTGATTGAGATGAACGACCACTCAGTTCATCAGCAGAAGCCACAGTTCCTGACGTCGGAGAACAGATCGAAGAAACTCTCTGAGATCCACTGCTCAGCTCTGGCCTACATGCTGCAGATGTCAGAGGAGGTTCTGGATGAGTTCAACCTGAAGAAGTTCAACACATCAAACCAGGGTCGACAGAGACTGATCCCAGCTGTGAGGAACTGCAGGAAGGCTCGGTGAGTCCAGACATGATCAATAACATGTTCAATCAGTGGAGATGAGTCGTTCTTCAAACAAACTCAGTGTTAGATGGTTCTCATGGTTTTTGGCAGCATGGTGTTGCAGTGGTCAACACTGTTAGTGCAGCCTTTCTGTGAGGAGGAGGTTCTCCTGGTGTCTGCAGGGTTTTCTCTGGGTTCTCCAGCTTCCTCCACAAACCCAAAGACATGGAGATCGGAGTTAGGTTGATTGCAGACTGAGATTCAGTGTCAGCTGAGATTGGCTCCAGGCCCCTGAGGCCGCTAAAGGATAAGTGGCTACTGGCTGGAGTGTGCGTGCGTGCGTGCGTGTGTGTGTGATGTTCAATATGTCAGGAGCGCCGTATATATACAGTGGGGCAAAAAAGTATTTAGTCAGCCACCAATTGTGCAAGTTCTCCCACTTAAAAAGATGAGATATTTCATCATAGGTATACTATGAGAGACAGAATGGGGGGAAAGAATCCAGGAAATCACATTGTAGGATTTTTAATGAATTAATTGGAAAATCAGTATTTGGTCACCTACAAACAAGCAAGATGTGTGTCTCTCAAAGACCTGTAACTTCTTCAAGAGGCTCCTCTGTCCTCCACTCGTTACCTGTATTAATGGCACCTGGTTGAACTCGTTATCAGTATAAAAGACACCTGTCCACAACCTCAAACAGTCCCAATCCAAACTCCACTATGGCCGAGACCAAAGAGCTGTCAAAGGACACCAGAAACTAAACTGTAGACCTGCACCAGGCTGGGAAGACTGAATCTGCAATAGGTAAGCAGCTTGGTGTGAAGAAATCAACTGTGGGAGCAATTATTAGAAAATGGAAGACATACAAGACCACTGATAATTAGTGATGGCGAGATGAAGCTTCATGAAGCATTTAACCTTTCCATCCAATTGGTTCACTCATGGGGCGAAGCTTCATGGTGCTTCATTTGCTCTACTGCGCCATCAAGTGGACAATAAATGTAAAACAGGCAGAGTGATTATAATGACACCATGGCTTTGGTGTGTGAAGCTTTGAATTGAATAAATGAATGAATGATGTTTGTGATGCCAATACATGAACTCATTAATATGGTGTCTGTCTTTGTGATACAATGGCGGGGGTCAAAAGGGAAAGTGGAAACAAATTGGGCAGAGGGTTGTGATGTGAATGTACTTGTGTTACTTGTAACATGTAACACGTAAAATAGGGACAACATTTTATTCATTTTTATTTAAATATTACAACTTTTCCACAGTGCTCGGTTTCAGGCGGCTTCTTTTTTTTGCAAACAAACGCGCAATAAAGTCCCAAGTCCACAAAATGTGGGGGGGGGGGGGGGGGGATCCATTGCGTTTCGCTGGCCCTTTTATTTTGAATCGCACACCAAACCCGCGATCCATTTCCTGAAGCAGTCACGTGGTACGGCCGGCTCGCGAGGCTTCGAACGTCATCACATACGTCATCAACACAAGCCTCGATACGCGCTTCACAAAAATCTTCCTGGATTACTCGATACACGATTCGAAGCCTCGACACGGAAGGACACATCACTACTGATAATCTCCCTCGATCTGGGGCTCCACGCAAGATCTCACCCCGTGGGGTCAAAATGATCACAAGAACGGTGAACAAAAATCCCACAACCACACGGGGGGACCTAGTGAATGACCTGCAGAGAGCTGGGACCAAAGTAACAAAGGCTACCATCAGTAACACACTACGCCGCCAGGGACTCAAATCCTGCAGTGCCAGACGTGTCCCCCTGCTTAAGCCAGTACATGTCCAGGCCCGTCTGAAGTTTGCTAGAGAGCATTTGGTTGATCCAGAAGAGGATTGGGAGAATGTCATATGGTCAGATGAAACCAAAATATAACTTTTTGGTAAAAACTCAACTCGTCGTGTTTGGAGGAGAAAGAATGCCGAGTTGCATCCAAAGAACACCATACCTACTGTGAAGCATGGGGGTGGAAACATCATGCTTTGGGGCTGTTGTTCTGCAAGGGGACCAGGACGACTGATCCGTGTTAAGGAAAGAATGAATGGGGCCATGTATCGTGAGATTGAGTGAAAACCTCCTTCCATCAGCAAGGGCATTGAAGATTAAACGTGGCTGGGTCTTTCAGCATGACAATGATCCCAAACACACCGCCCGGGCAACGAAGGAGTGGCTTCGTAAGAAGCATTTCAAGGTCCTGGAGTGGCCTAGCCAACCCCATAGAAAATCTGTGGAGGGAGTTGAAAGTCCGTGTTGCCCAGCGACAGCCCCAAAACATCACTGCTCTAGAGGAGATCTGCATGGAGGAATGGGCCAAAATACCAGCAACAGTGAAAAGCTTGTGAAGACTTACAGAAAACGTTTGACCTCTGTCATTGCCAACAAAGTATTGAGATGAACTTTTGTTATTGACCAAATACTTATTTTCCACCATAATTTGCAAATAAATTCTTTAAAAATCAGACAATGTGATTTTCTGGATTTTGTTTTCTCATTCTGTCTCTCATAGTTGAAGTATACCTATGATGAAAATTACAGGCCTTTCTCATCTTTTTAAGTGGGAGAACTTGCACAATTGGTGGCTGACTAAATACTTTTTTGCCCAACTGTATATGTACACACATGTGAAAAGTGAGGAGACAATCACTCCACCCTGCGTTTGTACGCCACCACCAACCAGTGCAGCGTCCGTCCCTCCAGGTTCCTGACATGTTACATTCACAATAACATGAGGTCACTGTAACCTTTGACCTTTGACCACTGAAATCTAATCAGTTTATCTTTGAGTCCAACTGGTCAAAATGTGAAGAAATCCCCTAAAGACAGACTTGAGACATCATGTTCAAGAGGCCAGAAACATGTTGTGTGACCTTGACCTTTGACCTTTGACCACCTGAATCTAATGAGTTCCTCTGTCAGTCTAAATTAACGCTTGGACCAAATCTGAAAGGATTCTCTTGAGGAGTTTTTAACATGTTCATGAGGCAAAGAGGGGATTTACCAGGGTGAGGGTCACATGATCACGTTTTGTATGAATGTTGTGTTTTCTGATTTTATTCTAACTGATATTTTCTTTAATCACAGACTTGATGGTTGTTACCTCTCAGAGACTCACTGGGAAGTCGTGGCCTCAGCTCTGAAGTCAGACCCCTCACATCTGAGAGAACTGGATCTGAGCCTCAACAAGCTGCTGGACTCAGGAGTGAAGCTGCTGTGTTCTGGACTGGAGAGTCCAAACTGTCGACTGGAGACTCTGAGGTCCTTAAATCCTTCTTCACTTTTCCAACTTTCTTTCTTATTCGCTCATTATTTATTTAACTTGTCTCAGTTCTGCTCTGCTCACTGTCCCTCAGTCATCTGTCACTCACCCAGCCTGTCAGTCACGTCCACCTCATCAACTCCATTCACCTGCACTCACCTGCTCCTGAGCACTAAGAAAGTGTCAGTAAATAACATGTGGACTGAGGCCGAGCACTCGTCCTCCTCAGGTTTTCAAAATAAGACACATTCTTATTGAAACACGTTGGACAGTTGATAAGTATAGAAACAAACAGGAAGTGACTGTCAGGAGCCATCCCTACTTTAAACAGTGTTTAATTACACAAACCTGCTCAGTGACCAAACACAGAGAAGAAGCTGATGAATGAAACAATGGTCCAACATGTCTGATCTGATATTTATCTTCAGGTCACAGACTGGACTGAGGTCAGCAGCATGTTGAGAGTCTGTGTTGACATGATGACGATCCACAACAACAGGAGGACACATTCAA
>CM031670.1:1951131-2021131 GCA_006182925.3 Reinhardtius hippoglossoides
GTACTGAATAAAGAATCACATTAATTCATTAATCATTGATTCTGATACATTCTCTGTGTTTTGCTTATGGTGAAAATAAATGGTTCCCCTATCGAATGATAAATATATGAATGTGTTGCGAGGCCTTGATACCGTGGATTCAATCCAGTTTTGTACGGCAGGAGGATGTGGACATGTGTCGTCCATCTTTATTTAAACTGATCGTCTTTATGAACATTATTATTATTGTTATTATTAATATTCAGTATTCAAACAACCATTTAGTTGTTTGATTTGCACTTAACTACAAGACGGAGGGTTGTGGGAGGGAGTTCAGTAGACGGCACATTCACCCAGTGAATCAAACACACAGAAACTAAAAGCTCCTGAACTTCTTCTCAGTTCAACATCTTCATCCAGATCAACTCACTGTCACACGTCTGTGGTCGAGTTCAGTGTCGACTTATCTGATAAAAGATTTTTGTTTCTTTCAGACGGATGAAAAAAAACAAAAAGAACATGATCACGTGCAGGAGGATCTGATTTCGACAATAAGCAGGAAGCATGTTGAAGACCACGCACACACGTGGATATTGAGGTCATATAATAGAGAAGAAAAAAAATATGATTTTCGTGAAACATTATGACCAAAACATTGTCGGCAATTATTCATTGGTTTCGATTTACTTAAAAAAAAAAAAAAATGAAAAGCATGAAATATGTAAAGTGATAAGGCTTAAATCTTCCTCCAGTTCTCACACCGTCGTCTTCTGTGAAAACCACTCGGCTCCGTCTCAGTGTCTTTGAGTCGAGTGTCCAGATGTTTTGCACGTGGACGGACTGGGTCATGTCTTCTGGAAAAGCCCTGATTGTCAGAACAAATTGTAAGAATATGGTCATTTTCCCGATATAAAACGTGTCTGATCGGTGTGAACGCTCCGCTCCCCGATCGTCCCTTCAGCCCGCTCAGTCCTGCATTCAGGAAGTCCGCCGTCACTCCGTCCTGGACAAGTCTTCATGTCTGCGTCTCGTCGACTGGAGGGTTAATGCACAGGAGCCCGCCATATTTCCAAAGGGGCTGTAAAGCTTTTCCGTCATATTCGCACCAGGGCGTCACTATGGCCGACCGTGCGGCGCCATGTCAATACGTACCCGAGCTCCCAGAGCTTAGGGGCTGACGGACTCGGAACTCGCCAGCTCTCAGATGTTCCTCTGGGCGGTGAGGTACTTGAGAGCGGCCGAGCCGTACTTCCTGGACAGGTCCTGGTGGAACTCGTCCTTCAGAGTGTTCAGACAGTTGCGGTAACTGGAGCTGGAGCGGAACTTAGAGATGTCAAAGCTCGGAGCGTGAGGCATGTGGATCATGAAGGCGTTGGGAAGGACCATCAGGTCGTACTCCTGAGGAAAATAAGAGAAATTAAATCAAAATGAGGAAAATGTAACTTCTCTCATCTCAGCAACAAAAGTGCAGTTTTAGCCTTGATAAGGAAACGTTAAGGAAGGTTTGTGGAGTTCGGTGGAGAAAACTAAATTTACATAACTGCTGGATTTCTCATCTGCTTGTGACACAAACCAGAATAAACTTCCTCACATAAAAAGAAAGAACCGTTTCCAGGGATCTATGTGACCTTTGAATTTCCACATCGTCATCTATTCGCAGACGTACCTGTGCATCCAGCTCCATGATGTGCGACACCTTGTTCCAGCCGAAGCCCACGAATCGCTGGTCGTACTCCGGACAGTCTCGTCTCACCACCACGTACGGTTCAAAGTCCGGCTCCCACTCCACCTTGTAGGGGGTGGTGGCTGTTCGCCATTTGGCATAGTTGGTAGGAGCGTGACCTTTGGGCCACACGTGATACCTGGAGAGGGGGCGGAGCGATTAAGGTTAAATGACGATCACATCACCGGTGTCTGGCACATTATTCCCACAATCCCCCAGAGCAGGTACCTGAAGGTGTAGAGAGTCCCCATGTCCAGCATGGAGAGCAGCTCAGCTTTGGATTTAGGGAAGGACAGACGGTAACGAAGCGTCTCGAACGCAGGAACCACCAGAGCCTTCTTAGTGTGCGCCATGTCCAGGTGCACCACGGACTTCCTGTACGGAGGAAACAGACGGCGAGGAATGAGTTTCAGACGAGTACGATGAGCAGGGTTTGTATAAACTGCATGTCTATAAAGTTCGAGCAGAAACAGTGCAGCTGCTGCTCTTACCTGAGGTAATCGTAGAGGCCGTACATCGGCAGGAAGTCCACGTCAGTCAGGAACACGTACGGCGTGTTGGCGTTCTTCAGCGCCACGTTCCTCACCAGGTTGACCGGGTAGAACTGTCCCTCCTTGTAGACGATGTGGTATCCGACATTTTTGCGGTTCTTGAGGACCTCGGAGGCCTGAGCGTAGCGCAGGAACTGCTGAGCCTCAGCGTCGGACATGTAGAGCGCCAGGCTGATGGGACCTTCCCAGTGTTTACAGATGGCCTCCAGCATCTGCAGCCTGCAGGGGGCGCACAGAGATTAATTTACATTTACTGTTGAGAAAATAGAATTTTAGAGGCTGTTCTAGAGCTTTCAATCATAGCACATGGTCTTCCTCAGCTGACGGTGTTTAGCTTTCTAGTAAACGTATCTTATCCTGAGGTTTATTGATGATTGCCAAACAAAGAACTGGTGCATTGGCGCCACCCACTGGTGGAGTGTTGCCTACATCACGTGTGAAACAGGTGACGTGTGGTCGGGTTACCTGTCCATGGAGAGCTGGGCCACCAGCGTGATGTCAGTGTCGTCCTCTGCAGGCGTGTACTCGTACTGCAGGAAGTAGAGGTGCACGCGGTGAACGGTGAGACGCTCCCGCCGGAAGTCGTAGCATTGATCGTCCTCGTCCAGCTCCTCCAGAGCCGTCTGCAGCTGGGGAGACAGGAAGAAGCTCAAAGCTCTGATGAACCAATTTCAAAGTTAAAGTAAATGTAAAGTAAATCCACAGGATGAACTTCTCTCCTCCTCGTTTTACTTTTTTAAATAAATGTCTGTCAGTCAAACTACACACAGCCAATTAAACCAATTACATTCCTTTGGGTTGTCATCGAGATTAGACCACCCGAGGCACTGCGTTACCATAGCAACCACACTCCTGTTGTGCAGTGACAAAGCAAAGTGACTTCCTGTCAAACTGTAATGTTACAGCCTGAGTTCAGCATTAGAGCAGCTCAATATGAATCACCCTGAGAACCTCTCTCTATAAATATACATGTACATAAATATAAGTACAGTGCATACGTGTTGTGTGTGTGTGTGTGTGTGTGTGTGCGTGCGTGTGCGTGTGCGTGTGCGTGTGCGTGGCGTGTCTAACCTGAACGCTCTGCGGACCGGCCTGACTCGGGCAGCCGAACAGCTCTCGTCTCAGCAGGTTTCCGTCGTACTCCAGGAAGGTCAGATAAAGGTTCCTGAAAAACTCCACGTGTTTGTTCTTCACGCGAAGCTTCTTCGGAGAGTTCCAGTGGATCACCTGGGAGCAGAGGTCACACGGGGACCTAAGTACTTTTACTTTAGTTACTTTTAACATTACGTTCTTACTCGCAACCGTTTCAGGTGTTTGAGTTCTTACGGGAACACACTGTGTGTGTGTGTGTGTGTGTGTGTGTGTGTGTGTGTGTGTGTGTGTGTGTGTGTGTGTGTGTGTGTGTGTGTGTGTGTGTGTGTGTGTGTGTGGTGTGTTGAGGTCCGACACCTCGGTGTAACACTGCTCGGAGCGAGTGTGATCAGACAGCTGGACGTTCCAGAAGCAGGGCAGCTGGTGGACCAGCACCGGGTTCTGCTTGATGAAGGCGTTGAAGATGTCCTGAACACAGAGGACGGAACTGACACAGTTAACAGCTGCTCCTCTGGTTCTACTGGGTGTGTGGACTGGTTCTGTATGTGGACTGGTTCTATATGTGGACTAGTTGTTGTTCTGTGTGTGTGGACTGGTTTGTGGACTGGTTTTGTATGTGGAATGGTTTTGATTCTCTGTGTGTACCGGTTCTGAATCTATAGTTCCGGATCCATACTGGTTTGTACTGAACTTTACACACACAGTAAATTAAACGTGTGTTTTTAAATCTCTCCTGTTCTGCGTCTCCTGTTCTGCCTCCGGTGGTCGGACTCTGACCTGATCAGCGAGCGACGTACTGAGCATGCTCATCAGCTCCCTCTCGGCCGTCAGACGCCACATCTGCTCCCAGCCGATTCTCCGCAGCCGCTCCAAGTAGAGGAGAATGACGCCTGCAGGAGAAACACGGAAACCTCAAACCCTGTAATGAGGCCTCAGGACACTTCACCCGATCCTTTACCAATAATCAGTATTTTGTTGACGAGTTGTCTGTTCGTGTCATATTTAACGTGTTTTTCAGCCTCAGGATCTGAACGGTCACCTGTGTTGAAGCCTCGGCCCAGTGCCGGCCAGGGTTTGTGGTTTTTCCACAGGTTCCCCAGGTACCAGTCGCTCTGGTTCTCCACCAGACCGATCACCTGTTTATCTGCCCAAAAAATACATAAATCAAATAAAATTAACTTCACAGCTTTTGTGAAAACTAACTAACTTCTCTCATTTAACTCAGTCGCTGTTGGATTTCCTTTTTTATTAGTATTTAGTATTAATTGTTCATCAATCTAGTCAAATCAATGGCTTGGTTTTAAATCACCGGTTTTCCTCTGTGCTAATTTAAACCGTCACTGCTTCAGGATCCGGTCAGAAGCAAGTTAGACCCAAAAGCAATAACTGACTCTAAACATCAACGCTAATCTCCTCCCAAACTCGAAAAAATAAAGTCAAATACAAGATATAATAAAGTGTATATACATGTATATAAGAGAAGTTGGTGTTAGCACTACCTAGCTAGAGTAACAACATCGTGTAGATCATTGAGGAGGAATCTGATCGTTTGTTTGTGTATCTTGTATTTCACTAATTTCCACCAGACTTGACTGTTAATTACATACATTTTTGGCAGGACTGTAGATTTAATTATTTCAATTTTTAAGCTACGACAAATAAACAACTGGCCGCTTTCTTATACTATAAAATCACGAGTAGGGTTGTTTGAATTAAACGCTCACCTGTAAACTTCCTGAAAATGCCCCAGAGCTCGGCGATGTCGGTGGCGAAGGTGATGTCCGTGTCCAGGACGATGACCTTTGACAGGTCGGAGGGCAAAGCTTTGTTAGCGTCAGCTTCATCAAGCCGTAAATACCTGAGTAGTGTTTGTTGGGTATCCACGACACCTCGGACTGAAACGACAGGAAAACGCGTGTCAGGTCATTTTCACTGTAAATCTTCAGCCGGTTAGTTTCCATTACATATAGATCCATATGGATCAAAGTGTCATTGCAGTGACTGTGTGGTTCATTATGTATGTGCAGGGTTCACATGGTTAACACAACATTCAGCAGATTTAGGATTTTTCTTTATCCCAATCCGCAAATAACGTCTTTGAATTAATTCTCTTGATTCGGAGTAATTGGATCTGCATAAGTGCATCATCTGCAAATATCATCGTCTCAGAGTCGGAGCCGCTGCTCTGCTTTAGTGCGACTTAATGGAAAGTGAAGTGAGCGAGTGCAGGTCGAAGCATCTGACAACACAAAGGACTCATTGTTCAGCACAAACACTGTGAGGGCGGAGAATGTGATGATGTGAGGGATGGAGACGCAGGTCTGAGACACACACACACACACACACACACACACACACACACACACACACTTGTATTCATGGCGTTCCCTGTGAGAGCACATTCATCAGATTTGCGTTCTCAGACACAGTTTGGTGTTTTTGTGCTGAAGTGTCTCTCGACTTTGGGACAAAAGTGTTTCGCCAGCTCCTCCATTGTTGTCGTCAGGTGAAAACCTTGAAACTGCCTGTGTGCTGATTGTCCAGCTTTAACTGTCTTTGATACAGAAAGTACGTCACGGCCTTAAAACGTCTCGAAGACTTTCTCCTACGAGTCCGTGAATCAGAACACGAGTGTGTTGTGTGTCTCTACAACATTAGAAATGGAACCGTGATAACAAGTACGCCGCGACCATGATATGGTTCAGTTTTGCTAAAAGGAAAAACATCGAATCATGATTGAATATATCGAGGTTCAGAGACATTATCAGAAAAAGTTAGATTTGACTTTATTTTGTGATCACAGCTCTATTTAATCTGTCGTTCATATTTCAGTGACTCTTTGTCTACACTGGACTGTTGGACTTCACCTCAGCCTACTCCTCTTCCTCAGTTCATCTCTCTTGAATACATGAATGAATTAGAATTAAGCAGGAGACTTTTTGGCAGAATCAAGAGGGAAAAAACTGAAGAAGGAGATTTGGATAAAGTGAACGAGATGATGAAGTGTTTGTGAGTCACAGAATAATGTTTTCTTTCTGTCTTTACGTGTGAAGCACCTCAGGTCGGACTCATTCTGCAGTGATACTCGTGTTGCCCTTCATTCTGGTGACTGCTTCCCCCCCCCCCCCCCCCCAGCACTGACGCCAGGTTGTTATTTCTGAACCAGAAACTAATGACTACACTCCTATGTGGCTGAATATCAATATCCCTGGTCCCCAGAGCAAGAACCCTGATAATGTCAGTGAGCTTTCATCGTGACATTTATCAGGGAGTTACATTCATGAACACATCGTTATAGGTCTGAGCAGTTTATCATCATCCGGTATCAGTAGCTGAGAGCCACAGTTCAAGATGGTGGTTCCCATACATATTGCTCAGGAACTAGAACTGCGCTGCGGCTGAATGCCTCCGCCAACCAAGAGGCCAAAGCCGGTGTGATGTGACCGTGACCTTTGACCACCAAAATATAATCACTTAACCCGCGAGTCTAAGTGAACATCTGGGCCAAATCTGTGAGAATTCCCTTGAGGTGTTCCTGAGAGTTCACATTCACAAGGCAAACAAGCGCTCTTGACCTTTAACCACCAAAATGGAATCAGTTCATCCTTGAGTCCGAGTGAATGTTTGTTCTTGGAGAGCTTTAACAACCGTCTGTGATCTGAGACAAGGACTCGAGCGCTGACCTCCTGGTTTGGAGTCAGGGACTGATCTTTGTCGGAGGTGAAGCTCCTCTGTCTCCGTTTGTCCGAACACAGAGCGGCAGCATGCGTGTGTGTGTGTGCGTCCTCTGTTACCTTGAGTTCGTCTGCGTCGTAGAAGCTGACTTGTACAGACGGGACCATCCAGGACTCGAAGAGGGAACTCAGGATACGATTGGCAACCGTGTCTGTGATGAAATGAAAGTGCAGCGGATTTCTCCTGAGAAACAGAAAGAAAAAGACGTGTCAGACGTCGCGGAGAAGAAAGAGGTCGTTGTTTACTGACAACATCTGTCGTCTTTAGTTGTTCTTCCTAGTTTATAGAGAATATGTGGATGTTCTGTTTCATAAAACACTGAAAATATGACATCAGTAATAACCAGGACACAAAAACATCTTGATTTGTTCTGCTGCTTCTAGGAGTTTCAAAGTTTCACTCATCTCAACGTCTGTTTCAAAGAAGTAAAAAGAAAAGCAGAGAAACAGATGACGAACACACTCACCGGTGAAAGAGGACGGACTTGACCAGCGTGACCACGTCTCTGCTGGCGTTGTGACCGGCACAAACGCACGCCACGTGGATCAGCTGCGGACACGGAGGGGAAAAGACGAAACCTCACTTTAAATGTCGCCCATTTTAGAGATTTGAGAAACTTCACGAAAACGTTTCACTCGTCTCTCTGACGTGTCGTTTTAATATTTCACTTCTCACACACGTGCGATATTACGTCACTTGTCGACTTTGAGCTGTGAGCAGTTGAAAACTCATCTTTCATAAGTCAGTTCCTGTTTCAGCGTCACATCTGAACTACTAACATCATCACATCTGTATGAACAGTCTAACATCTGTGTCACGTCCTGCTTCCTGACCTCACACTTCTGGACGGTGGGCGATCGGGGACACTCTGTGTGGTTGTTCTTCTCCTCCGCTGTGTTGTCCCCGTCCTCAGGTCCTGTGTCCGCCGACGCCCCCCACTGCTGGTTACCGTAGTTTCCGTCCGGCTGCTGGGCGGCGGCGCCCTGCGACTGGCTGAGCTGCAGCCGGATCTGTCGGTTCTCCTCTTCCACCTCTCGGACCCGGGACTCCAGGACGGCTCGCTCCAGGACCTGAGCCGCCGGCGTGTCGGCCAGACAGGGAGCGAGGAGGAGGGAGCGACCATCTGAGGAGGAGGCGGAGGGAGGGGCACGATGTCAGAACGTCGACTTGCTGAAGCTTCAGCTTGATCAATTAATACATGTCAACATTTTACTGTTCACTTTTAAAAAGGCCTCAGAATTGTTCACCTGTTGCATCTGACCTCAGAAGTGAAGAAACTAAAACAACCTTCGTCCACATCACATGACCGTTCGGCTACACTGGTAATGTGATGTAAACATGCTTGGTGTTCTCTCTCTGCATGTTTCTGTGTGTGTGTGTGTGTGTGTGTGTGTGTCTGTCAGACTGAGTTAAAGTTCCTCCTCATCAGTTTTTTTCATACTTTTATAAAAAAACAACTTGTCTCTGAATTATTTATCATCTGCTCTTTTTTCTTCACCTTCTCTCGCTCTCTCTCTTGCCCCCCCCCACCTCTCTCCCTCTCAGCAGCTGGCCCACAGCTGGGAATGTTCACACCCTCGTGGTGAAGTAAGAGACGATTCCAGAGAAGAACATTTTTAAATTCAATATTTTTTTAATGTTTCATTGCCGGCGACACAAAACATTATATTAACAGTGAAGTAGTTTTATTGTTGTTGTGTATTAGTGAAGGAAAAAGTTATCAAACCTTTACTTTAGTTTTTTATTTTGTCTTTTATTGTGAGTTTTGTTGTATTTTTATTTTATAGGATTATACAAACTTAAATATTATTTCAAAAGAGTTATACTAATGAAGTTTATTATTTTATACTGTATTATACTGTAGTCATACATCAAATCAGAGTTGATATGATCTGAGTATAGTGATGTGTTGTGTGTGTGTAAATATATATATATATATAATATAATATATATATATAGTGTAGAAATCATTCTGAAGACGTGACGCAGCAGAGACGGAGCGAAGGCGTCAGACGAAACTGGAGAGAAACTAGAACCTGATCTGTGGTTTATTTCTGAAGCAAAGAAACAAACTCCATCGACACACAGCTGAAGCTGATACACACCGTGTGTGTGTGTGTGTGTGTGTGTGTGTGTGTGTGTGTGTGTGTGTGTGTGTGTGTGTGTGTGTGTGTGTGTGTGTGTGTGTGTGTGTGTGTGTGTGTGTGTGTGTGTGTGTGTGTGTGTTTTCATGACCAGGAAACATGTGGCGCCACGAGTCCAACCAGTGGGATTATGGGTAAGGCAAAGTAACCTGGATTTAAAAACTACACGTCAGGTGTGAACAGGAGTCAGAAATGATCCAGTTTAATATCCGAGGATCACGTTCAGCGTCAAATCATAAATGTGTTGTTTAATGACCCGACAGTCGTCTGATGTCACTTCCTGTCGGGTTCCCAGGTGATTTATCTCAGAGTCACTGACGTGTGACGACAGTTTAACTTCCCACAGGAGCCTGACAACAGGTTACGTTCCAGTCCATCAGTCTTTATGAGCTTCTTCAAATCGTGAGCTGAAAACTTTACGACCTGTTCAATGATGATTCATTAGAAACATCCTGAGGCTGATCGCAGGTTGTGTTTGACGCAGACCTGAGCTGAAGTGGTGGCGTGTTGCCGTGTTTGCCCGTGACACACGGAGAGGGAGGGAGGTCGATCACTGAGCTGTGTGTGTGTGGTTAAATATGAAACATGTCTCTTTATGTGAAGCCACACTAACTGGTTATTACACAGTGAACTTAATGATGCGTCACTAACGACTTCCTTCAGATTCCACTGAGGACGGAGCCACGCACCATCGAGTGTGCAGCAGCCAATCAGAGAGAGAGGATGTTCGTCTCATCAGAAACCGATCAGCTGTTTCAATACATGACAGACGTCTGAAAACAGACGCCCCCTGCTGGTGGCCTCTTACTCTTTCTTACGTGCGGCGAAAAACATGTAGTTAATGTTTCTATAGTTTAGAAACCTTTTGGATCAACATTATTGATGAAAAAACACATCTGAGTTTTGTATTTTTTAGGTTGAAGTCAGTAACTCAGAGTGACGGAGCGGAGGCATCATGTTTGATCCGTCTTTACAGTTTCAGCTTCTGTCGACGTGTCAAAGATGAGAAACAAACTCAAATCGACGAGAGAAGAGGAGAGATGGTTTTTTTTTTAAGGTTTGGAAAAATGGAAAGTTTCTGTTGAGAAAACATCCAGAACAGAAGGAAATGGAGCTGCAGCTTCCAACTGAACTTCACTCTGATGCTGCGAAGCCTCTGGACGCAAGGACGTATAATTAATGGTCAAAGTGGCTCGTTGGCCGAACGTTGGCCGAACATGTTTTGTCAAGAATCCACAGAAGAGAAAAGAAAAGATGGAAAACTATGATTGCAGTCAGTCTCCGAAGACAAATATCATTTCTTTGAAATCTATATTTTTCTCCTCAGACGAACCAGAATCTGATCTTTAGATCTTTAACATTTCTCACGGTGAATATTAGATTCGAATCATTGTGTAGCTCGAGGAAAAGGTCAGAGGTCAGTGAGGTCTTTTCAGTGTTTGTTTCCTCAGCGTGTGATTTAGTTTTTTGTGAATGTAAAAGTTAAAAATCCAGAATTCTTTGAAAACCTTCAGGTAGATGCCATGAGTTTAAATACGTGTTTAATAAAACACACTTGATGTTACAGTCTTTGTTCATTAAACATGTTCAGATGAAAGAACTATGATCTTTCTGGGTAAATAACTTCATCAGTATTCATAAAACACTTCAGACAAACACGTCCTCTAACAGCAGCTGGTGACACTAACTTTGAAATAGTTTTCACGTGTCTTTCCTCACACAATCAGCTGATGTGTTATAACAGTCCAGCTGATTGGTTCACGATCACACGAGGAATGATAGAGGTGTCGGACTTTTTCGTTTTGTGTTCACAGAGTCTGTGTTAGCAAACATTACAGGTTGATCCTGCCTCAGGTGAAGTGGTTGACAATTCCAAATGGACAAGCCAATCAGGCGGGAGGTCTTCGAGGTCACAGCTAAAACCAAATTAGAGACAGAGGGCATGAAAAGATAAGAGTTTGGACAGTCCTGGAGGGCAGCGATGTGTTTTCTGAACATTAGAGCATGAAAACATTTCCCAGTCATAACACTAATTAAAGTTATCAACCTGAATGTGAGCGGAATATGTCTCCTTTATGTTTTCATGTCTGTGTGTGTGTGTGTGTGTGTGTGTGTGTGTGTGTGTGTGTGTGTGTGTGTGTGTGTGTGTGTGTGTGTGTGTGTTTAAAGCAAACAGCGTCAGCGAGGCTGAATCCTCTGAACTGACCTCAGCTGTTGTGGCCGCAGACGAAGACTCACAGTTCCAGAATGAAAAATTCAAACTGAAGAGAAAATTGTCTCCATGTGTTCAAAACGTGAATTTAAATTTCAGATTGAAGAGACGAGGAGCTGAGTCTGATGAAAACCTCTGATAATTGATGTTTTCTGTTCTAGTCGGTTGGATTCCTGCGACTGATCCAAACCTCAGCTCGCTCTTTTATTATAAATCACTTTTAAACACACAAACTGAATCATGACCAACATGTGGTAGGAAACGATCATATCATCCTCATCATCCTCATCTCATCATCCTCATCATCACCACCGCTCATACTCACTCTCCAGGTTTCCAGCCAGCAGGTAGAGCCAGGTGAGCAGGACCACGGCCGTGAGAGACGCCACCAGCAGCTTCAGGCGCCCGCGACACAGCAGGTTCATGGTGGGATGGCGACGCTGAGGCTCGGAGGGTCGGGGGAGGAGGAGAGGGGGCGGGGAGGGGGGGGAGGGAGGGAGGGAGGGGGAAAGGGGAGGAGTTCAAGTGGGACTCGCTCGCTCGTCAGGTCGCTGCATCACCTGAGGAGAGAGAGGAACAGACCTTCAGCTTATTTATATTATATCATGAGAATAGTAAACTAAACTTATACAGCTCAGATTTCAGAGTGAAAACAGAAACCGAGCTAAAGGCCAGAGAGGAGAGACGGCAGCCGGATGCAGAGGAAGTGAAATAATGACGAGCATCGCGGTCACAGTCCGCAATACGAGCGTGGATCCAACCCACACGACTTGCGGGCTCAGCACGTTCCGTCAGACTCTCGTTTCAGCTGAATAACGCCGACAGCCAGAACACAAAACGCAGCTAGACACGAGTTCTCCTGAGGAAGTGACGTGACCTCCAGCAGAAACCAGTGTGGACATCCGATGCTTTCACCATCAACCTGTGGAGTTCAAGGCGACTTCCTCATCGCTACGTTTTCCTTGGATAAACCTGCGTTCACACATGAACACAAAGACGTAGACACTCTCAACCAGACGTATTGTTCCTGTGTCTTTGATACAAGTTGGATAATACCGACAACAATCAGAATCACAGGTTTAATACTGAAGGAGCAGCATGTTTTTGATATTAACTCTGGATCTTCAGCAGCCGCAGATGAAAATGATTCATGTTGAAACAGTGTTTTAACGAACAGCTGTTAGTTTAACTTAAAATCAAAACTTTGTTGAAACCTTTTTGTACCGTAGAGTCACAGCAGAGGAGACGTTTTAAAGTTTGAAATCGTTAATCACAGACTGATTTTATGGATCCAAAGTAAGTTACTGTCAAAATGACTGAAGGGTCTTATAATTTAATTTAATTTTAATGTTCTGCAGGATTTCATCAATGACTCTCTGTGAACCAGAAACATTTTCATTTAATAACAAACGCACACGGTTTGTTATTAAAAACACTACAATCTGAACCCAACAGACGTTTGAGCTCAGAGGAGATGATTTATGAGTTAATTAGTGAGGCCGATGTATTCGCTGTACGTCGTTAAGAGCAATGAAAGGTGCTGAGAGGGAAGGAAAGAGGGAAGCGATGGGGTGAGCGAGCAGAGGGAGGAGGACGATAAGTGGGAGGAAGAGGACGATAAGGAAGGAAATGGGTTGAGGACAGGAAAGATACAAAAACAGAGAAGAGAAGAAACATGGCAGCCGAGGAGAAGAACAGAGGAGAACAGAGGAGAAAAGAGGAGAAAAGAAAGAGAAGCATCAGTAAATAAGGCGGAGGGCGATGAGGTGGCGGTGATTTGGCCTTTCAGTGTACGAGCAGAAACAGCGAGGATATAAAAGTGAGGGACAGTGACACTAAAAACCTCTTTCACCCGCAGCTTCTGTTGATTCTGCACAAAACGCTTACGCTCCTCTAATCGCAGCCGTAAAAACAAAAGGCTCGGCCGTCGATAGGCGGAGGAAGCGTCGGAGGACTGCGGCGCTTTGCAGAGCGAGGAGGCTCGTCTAATCAGAGCCGAGAGCAGCACTGCAGGGACGGCGGCGGCGCCACAGATAACTCGGTGTAATGGCTGTAAATTAAAGGATAACACGGTGACCACAGAGACCCCGGCCGGGACTGTTCCTCTGAAAGAGTTTTACTGCGACTCGCTTACTGGAGTCTTTGTTTGTCCGTCCAGCGACAGATGACTCAAAGTTCCTGAGGTTAAACTTTGAGACGTCCGAGTCACTTCCAGTAAAAACAAGATGTCTCTAAATTCAGAAGCTGCATTTGAAGACCGATGACATCACAGCGGCGACACTTGACCGTCCCATTTTCGAAGGCTCCTTCAAATCCGTCTTTTCAACCCCTGAGAAGCGAGATGTGACGAGATGTGACGAGATGTCCGACGCATGAATATCAAGATTCAACTCAACCGAACGGTACACATGTAAAAAACGGAATTAAAGATCATAAGATTCAGGTAAAAGGCAGAAAGTGAATATAAAATAATCCAAGTGATGTTTTCATTACTGTGTTTCATCTAAATTGTACTGATTTTTGTTTTATTTACTCTAGAATGGGCCCTTTATATTTATCTACATTATATTTACAACAAACTAAACCTTTTGAGTTTCTATGACAACTGAAGCTGCCACAGGTTCTCTTTCATGTGTGTAGGTCATAAACACCGTCTCCTCCATGTTAGCAGATGGGACATGGACCAAACGTATAAAAGTTAAAGTAGACGTTAAATAAATATTAGTCAAAGGTGGTTTCTGTCATCTTAGGTCGTTCTTATCACACTGATGCATGTTAAAGATAAGTTTAGTTTTAATTAGTTATTGACGATATAAAACGGGTCGAGAAGGCGTGTGGACCTCGATGCCACTGCTCCACGATCACAAGCTGTTTTCTGGAGGAAGTGGAGACTCGTCGTCCATCTTTAGTTAAGGTCCATTATTTCCAGTTGAGCCGTAGTGACCTTATCTTGTCTGTGACGTCAGTGACGCAGTGAGTCGGTTTCATCTCGGTGCATTAACTCCTGATATTAAAGGATAAATAAATCATTTCCTGGGTCGGATCTCAGGCGTCTCTCCACTCAGGGAACACGCAGTATGATAATGAGATTAAGAGTTGAAAGCAGCTCTTTGGTCCGACGCTCGCCTCCCCGCTGGAACTCGAGGGCTTTTTAGCACCGAGCTAATCACAGAGGGAGAGTCCTGATGAAGAGAATAATCAGCAGACGCTTCCTGCATTAGAGGACGAGATAAGAGAGGAGATGAGTAATCTACTGCACTCAGTCCATCTGCTGACCTGACAGAACCCCGCCCCCCCCCCCACCACACACACACACATCTGCTCGCTCAGACCAACCTGTGATTCCCTGGGACAGACGCAGGTATGTTTGTCATGGACAGCGTGGTTTTGTTTCACCTTCACACATTCAACGTCACACACTGTGTTTACGATACAGTAATCTGATCGGTCGTTCAGATCCAGCTGCGTCGTGTTTCTGTCTTTGTGTTTTGAAAACTGTCCGTTTCTTTGAACAATATTTAAGTGTTTCCTCGGCTACGTGACACCCAGGAAGACGGCTCATTTTTACACCTCAGTATTTTCACAACACTTTAATGACTGACAACACGCCACGTCAGACGCCGTCTACAAACCAATCAGAGTCAAGTACAGGTAGACTCCGCCCACGTAGGTGATGACGACAGGACGTACGTATGTCAGACAAACTTCTTTAGTCCCTAAATTACAACGTGAAACCAGAACGAAGCAGATCAAATGAAACTATGGAACAGACACATGAAGCTTCAGACTCAGATCAGATGTTTCATCACATGTAACTCGCTCAGCGTCTCGGCCTCTCTGCTGTGAGCGGCTCCGGTTCCTGCATAAATATCTACGGGACGTTCTCCTGTTCGGATTTTAATTTGGTTCCTTCGGGTCGCGGAGTCGTGCTCGACTTAATCTGCTCCGGTGTCGGCGGCTCCGTGAGGTCGAGTGTATTTCTGTGTGATTTATGGGAGTGAGGTGGATTAGTGGCTTTGTGACCGAGGACGACCTTTTCATTTCATTTCCCTGCAGCTCGGCAGATACAGCCAGGGATTCATAATGATACGCTGCTCTCTCTCTCCCGGTCTGGTGCTGTGTCTCTCGCCCACAGATCTTTTCCTCCTTTTACCACACGATTCTTCCTGAAGTTAGCAGTGTGTGTGTGTGTGTGTGTGTGTGCAGTGCGTGTCGTGTATGTGTGTACACAGTGCATGTTGTATGTT
The DNA here is from genome assembly GCA_006182925.3 of Reinhardtius hippoglossoides. Lineage (NCBI taxonomy): Eukaryota > Metazoa > Chordata > Actinopteri > Pleuronectiformes > Pleuronectidae > Reinhardtius > Reinhardtius hippoglossoides. Next base: position 1,966,815 of record CM031670.1, read on the forward strand.
GTGTATGTGTGTGTTTGTGTGCAGTGCGTGTGTACTGTGTGTCTGTGTGTACAGTTCTTGTCGTGTATGTGTGTGTGTGTACAGTGTGTACCCTATACGTGTGTGTTGTGTTTGTGTACGGTGCATGTTGTGTGTGTATGTACAGTGTTGTGTGTGTGTGTGTGTGACTCATGCTGACATGTGTCCGCAGCGTCACGTCCCTCCCTTCTATCCAAAGAGGATCATTGATAGACGACATTAATCTTCCTGACTGTACGTGGAATATAAAATCTAAGAGGCTTATGAAAAACCAGAGTGAACCTTGAAGTAAACACGATGATTGTTCTCATTTTTATCAACTGAATCCTTTTCAGTTTGTAAAAGTTTGTTTCCTCTGACCTGGATTTTGTGAGGATCTGATTTATGGAAATATTTACTCCAACTACTACGTGAAGAGAACAACACGGATTCAAGGAAAAACTATGTTGTTCTCATGTTTCCATTTGTGGAAAAACCATCAACGATAAATAAAGATGGATGACGCGTCTCCATCGGGTCCCGCTGATACAAACACAAACGACAATGCCTTGGTCGCCCCCTGGTGGCTGGCAGAAGTATAGGTCATAACTCCGCCTCCTCTGTGTTAGCAGATGGGACATGGTAAAGTTGGTTTCTGTCATTTTAGCTCATTCTTATCGCTGTGATGTTTGTTCAAGTGTTCATGTTTCTGATGAGTTTGGTTTAGGTATTTGATGATATAAAAACAGGCTGAGACGCGAAGAGTCCTGACTCCTGATTGGTTGAGCCCCTGACGTCTCCACCACAAGGTGGCAGCGTTCGTATTTGAGATATTTAGCTTCGTTTCTCGACGGGGAGGAAGTGGAGGTGTTTTGAGTCCCAGAGACAGAACTGTTCGATTTGAACTGAATCTCTGTGGATTGAAACCACAGGAGGTGAAGTTTAACATCGCGTCGGAGTGTTCGACATCACAACGCGTCGTGTCTCCTGCGGCGCGATGAAGGAAGCGGGTGTGAAGACGTGCGTAATAAAACCTCAAAGACAAAACAAATAAAAGTCAGCAGACGCACGAGGGATGAAACGAGGGATCTGATGAATCAACAGACGAGAGGAGAAGCTGAAAGTGGAGCAGAGGTGGATTTAATCTGCAACACAACATCACAACAGAGGACGACTCAGGACGTGCACACACACACGCGCACAGTAACACAATCACAACTGCAGAGACAAACTCACTCGTGTAGTAAAGTGGCTCAGGAGGAAGTGAGAGTGACCTTTGTCCTGTCGTCCCACCTGGATATTTCCTTTCCTAAACATGTGGTAACAAGTCCAAGTTCGGCCGCACACAGAACACTCTTCCTCTTCCTCCTCCTCATTCAGAGCTCTTTACCTCCGAACATCAACACCTTCTCTCCCTCTAAAAACTTCTGTCCTGATTCTTCGACCTCTGTTGCTCCTGCTCCTCCTCCTCCTCCTCCTCCTCCTCCTCTTCCTCCTCCCTGTGCACAAACACTCCATAAATCTCCTCCACCTCCGAGGGAACGGCTCTGATTTCACCCCCCGCTCCTCTTCCTCCCCCCCGGGGGCTCGGCTCCGTCAGACAGAGGGGAGGAGAAAGAAGAGGGAGAAAGAAGCGGTGTCACCTTACATATTGTCAGGAATAAAAGAAAGGAGCTTTGTTGGGGGGGGGGTTAAAGCAGTGGAATTCAAGCCGAGAAAGAGGAGGAGGGTTTGGATTGTTTGTGCAGGAGAGATGAAGAAGATTAAATTCTGCAGACATGTTTCACCTGATCCTGACGAACACGCGGCGCCGCTGCTTCTGAAAGTTTCATTATATCTGAAAGTTTCATTATATCTGAAAGTTTCATTAAATCTATTCAGTCCAGGACAATTTGAAGCTGCAGAGAAAACCTCCACAAAACGTGACCGAAACTTTTAAATTAGTTTTCAGACATGAACTTTTTCTAAAATGTTCTATATGTGCAAACGGAAATCTTTTGTTCAGTTGCTTTGGATGTTGTCGGGGAATTTTCCTGCTTGTTTCTCAGTAAACATCAGATTTTTCTTTGTTTTCCCCAAAACAAAACTCTGCAGCTTCTTCCCGTCGGTTTCTGTTTGAGGCTCATGAACATTTCCTCTTCCTGTTGTTAGATTGATGCTTTACAACCAGATTATGACCTTCATCTGTTAAATTTATGACCTGAACATGAAACTGAAGTTCGTGTCCCACCTGGAGAACCTGCAAACAGTTCTCATTTTCTACATGTGCCCTCATGTTGGAGCCCGGAGGCTGGAAGCTCCACATTAACAGATGCATTGTGGGGGAGCGAACAGTAATTGCCCAGTGCACAGACGGACAGGATTTGAACCAGTCGCTGCACGTCTGAGCAAATGAAGCTCTGCTGATGGAGGCTTCGTTAAAGACGGAGATCAGTGGAGTGGATCCACAGGGACTCTGCTGGGAGCTGCTGCGTCGCCGCTGCTCTTATCTCGTCTCCGGAAACGAGTCGTGCTCAACGTGGAGCCGCCGCCGCCTCGGGGGGAAACTCAACCCTAAACACGGGCGACGCCAAGAACGTCTGTAATCTGCTGCTGTAAAGTAAAGTGTGAGCTCTGTCTTCAGAGAGGTTACTCCAGGTCATTTTCAGAGACACACACACACACATCTGGTTTTTAATGTTTCGAGGAACGTCACATTCTCATCTCGACAGATTTAGATTTGATGTCAGAGACGAAAAAATCTGCACTTTAAATCATCTTTAAACTTAACTGAGGAAATAAATTATTCAGATCTTTCTTTTGGTCGTCTATTATTACAACTATTTCTGCTGCGAAAAATAAAAATCACTGATTCTCACACACACACACACTTATATTTTTAGATTTGTTTGTATGCGGAAGAAGAGAAGTACAAGTCGTTGCTCTGCAGAGGTTCTTCCTCCTCCTCCTCTTCCTCGGAGAGGAGCCTTTAACCATCAGAGGTCGACATCGCTTCCTGATCTTTTATTTTTCGCCCTCTCCGCTCGCCGCTCGGCGACAGAGATCAGGTGACGCCTCCAGACGACTTCACAACTTGACATCGACACTTCGCTCCTTGTTATGGGGTCAAAGGTCACGTTTACTGGTCCACAGGGTGTTAACACGGCAGGGGGGGGTGGCACATAAACACCACGAGGGGGGGGAGGAAGGTGAAAAGACAAAAGCTCCCGGACAGTTGGGTGAAGAGGGGGGGGTGGTGTCTGGTCTCCCCCTTGCACCTGCTGCACCTCCTCCTGAAAGTGAAGTGTCCACAGCTTCTGTCTGTGAATCCTCGTCTTCACTCTGCACAACAGACTGTTCATAAAAAGTTCTGCACTCAAACTATAAAAAGTGACAGAACATTGTAGAAGAGTTTGAGGACGACCAACGAACGACAAGGAATAATTCTGAAGCATCGACACAGGACAACAACACAACATCACTCTCACACACACACACCACACACACACACACACACACACACACACACACACACACGGCAGCTCACGTGTTTATATACTATATATATTCTTCTCTGTATTTTATACATTTAATTTCTATTTTATTGCATATTTTCCTATTATTTTGTAATTTCCCTGATCTTTTCTCTTCCTCTTTTGCCTCTAACTCAACCCCGCTGCTGTAACGTGATTATTTCACATACAGTATTATACATATTATTATTATACATGTATATATTTAAAGTTGATCTAATTTTATTATTATTATTTATTAAAAAACGGAATAAAAAATAATTAGGCTCAGTCTAATTGTGTTTATTTTCACACACGAAGGACGCAGCAGGAGATCGTCGCGCTCAAAGACTCTAAAGTACTGAACTCTACTGTTGAAGTGTGAACCTCAGCTACTGCGAAATAATATTGACATTATATCAATAGACGTGATTATTGCAGTGTTAGAACATCTGAATGATCAAAATCCAGAGAGGACGTTTGAGAGACGTCTGAAACAGAAACACCGAGCTGTGATTTACAGAGTGCACTTGAACGTCACATGTCTCAGACGTTGTCCTCCGGAGACAAAGTGACCGTGAGACGTTTGCTGCCTGTGAATGATCCACGAGGTCAAACCCACGGAGCTGGTGGTTACAGAAACACTGTGATACAGACGTTCTCACACCCTGTCCACACGCACTCATAAGGAAATCCACTGTATAATATGGATTATCTAATTGTTCCCTTGAAACCAGTTTTATCAGGCCCAACAGTTGAACCTGAAATTTGGATCCTGACGTGACGTCTTCACATTAATATTCCAGATGTGACCAGAGGTTGGACACTGGTCCCAGCCAGGTGTGCTGAACACACAGTGCCCACACTCACACACACTGTAACAGCTGGATCGTACTCAACAGGAACGACGGTTAAAAAACACTGAAGAAAACTGAAGTTATAGAAAAAGAGCAGAAGTTGTTTCATTTGGATTCACACTCTCTCTCTCTCTCTGTGTGTAAACATGTGCTCGCTCTCCCTCCGAGCTTCCTCCCACACGACAATCGACAGATACAGTCGCACACAAGAGCTCTTCATGCTTCTGTGCTCCGACTGCCCACACACACACACGCACGCACGCGCACACCACACACACACACACACGCACACGCACACAAACGCGCACACCACTATATTATTCAGCTCCAGGACAGTGTATTAAAAGTAAACAGCTGTTGTTTATTTATCTGCACGAATAAAGAATTGAAGGTTGATTATTTCAAACTGTTCATATCTATAAATATCTGCGAGCGTCACCACATAACGATTCTTCTACTTGAAAAATAAAAACTTGTTTTCTTGGACAAACAAAGATTAAAAAGAAAGTAAAAGTCGTGTGATTGAATTCCCTTTTCTCTTTTTAGTTGTTCTCCACTGCGACGAGTTACTGAAATGTGACGCATCAGTGAAGCTTCACGTCCGAATCGTTCACATTGTTTAGCTGCTCGTTTCTGTTGTGTCGCTTATTGTGACACCAACATGACCCGGCCCGACCCGGCCCACCACTGGGCCAAACCAGTCTACCAACTAATAATAACCAGAGGAAATCAATTTAAACCCCAAACATGTCTGACTGTGAATGAATTCATCACAAAGCAAAAAGAAACTAAAGAGTCACATTCACACAGTTCATTTATATTCTTACATCTGTTTTCAGACAGTGTGTGTGTGTGTGTGTGTGTGTGTGTGTGTGTGTGTGTGTGTGTGTGTGTGTGTCGCACATCAATTATGAAAAGCTTTTCAATGTAAGAATCACACGTTGTCACAACTGATACAGACGATGCTCCACAGAGGGCGTCATCGCTCGCCCTCTGTGGGTGTGAGGACAGCACAGCACTATGGGATGTCGGTGCTGTTCAGAGTAAATCCTTCAAACTTGTAGACACACGCACGCACACACATATTGTAGAGGCGTTTGAGGACGACTCACTAACGACAAAGAATAATTCTGAAGTATCAGCACAAGAGAACACAACATTACACACACACACAGACACACACACACCAGGGACCGAACTAATGAACTAATGAAGCGAGTTGTATTCAGTTTGTGTTTTCACGTCAGTTGGATTCTGCAGCTTCGCGTCACCTCTTCACCTTCAACCTCTCAGGTCAGAGAAGTGTCTGTGCCGGAGCTCATTAAACAGGAAGCCTCCCACACGACCTCGTCACATGACCGCCGAGCTCCGCTCTCCGTCCAATCAGAGGAGGGCGTGGCACAATGGAGGGGTCAGAGGCCAGGGGATTAGGTGTGGGAGAGCGAGGCACTGTGGGGGAGCAGCCTGTGGCCACGACAGGTCACCTGCGTGTGTCCTTTTAAAAGCTCATTAAAAATCCTACAGGTCATTTGAAGCCGCGAGCAGATCAATCAGTGGCGTCTCGTTTGTGCAGTCACACACACACACACACACGGTCTACATCCACACAATCAATAGGTATTTTTAATTAACAACAGCTAAATATGAAAGTGTTTTCAAGCTGTTTTCAGATATATTATATTTCAGATATTTTCTTTTTCTATATTTCTTTTGACTCGTCTGAACGCTGCTGTGCCCACGTTCTTGTTTCCCAGCTTCAGACCAAAGAGAGAAAAGAGCAGAGGAGTGAAACGACCTTGAACAGCCACGGACGACCTCTGTCATGTTTTCCAGGAGTTCCACACTGACGCTGAAGTCACATCAACGTGACCTCAGAGGAACCGACGACAACAAAGACAGAGAAGAACCCTTTAGAGAGTTCCACGCCTCCGCACATCGGCCACGTCGTTCTGATTCACGTCCCCGAGACTCAGACAGACACTGAAACACGTTATTGTCTCCACACAACGGATTTACACACTTCACATGCATCGGGTTCCGACACGACCCCCCCCCCCACACACACACCGCCCCCGAGCAGGAGAGAAACCAGAAGCAACACTCGCTCCTCACCAGATTCACAGATGGAAACTCCAAGTGTGGGAGAAGAGGGAGGAGCCGCTCGGACGGCGTCACCGAGTCCGACAGGAAACCCCGTCTGAAAAACACGACAAACATAAAACAACGTATGAGACGACAAATGAAACGAATCAACGAGTCTGCACGAAGTAATTTTGAGAAGGGTTCCCACTCGCACGTCACGCCGTGTTGAGCAAAGGTCAAAGGTCACACGGCTTCACTCACACTGGAGCTGCATATTTAACCTTTGACCTCTGCAGTAGAAATGTTTGCTTCACGTCTCTACAAGCTCAGCTCAAAGGTTTTAAAGAGTAATAAAGATAAAAACACTGACGCCTGGTATTTTCATTAGTTTACACATTTAACATCCAAAAGATTCGTAAATAATAACTAAATATTTCTTAACCCTCCATCAGTTATTTGAACTATGAACATTTTTCTCTGCTCCTCTGCGTCATTAATACGTTTGTCACCACAAAGTGACGACGACATCACGGCGCACAACGTGAAGAGGTAGAAGATAAAAAATGGATATTCTAAATATGATGGTTTTCATTTACAAAACACGATCGTGTGAACAATCTCCTGCAGTGAGTTTGGGGCCACCAGCAGGGGGCGCCAGTTTCAGATGGTAAAAAAAAAAAAAAAAACTGCAGCTAAAACCACACAATGCAAAAGTTAATTTTAATGAAAAATCCAGATCCAAGAATCAGCTCCGAAAAATCGGTTTGAGTTTGTAAAGAGATCGGTCTGTCGTGCTTCTAGCTTAGCTTAGCATATTATTAAGCATTAGCATATCAAACTGCTGCCTTTGTGTGTGTGTGTGTGTGTGTGTGTGTGTGTGTGTGTGTGTGTGTGTGTGTGTGTGTGTGTGTGTGTGTGTGTGTGTGTGTGTGTGTGTGGTGTGGTCAGTTAACTGCTCTGCGACGACTCGATGCGAGAAACAACAGAGGCCATTAAAGCTGATGGGGGGGGGGGTGAACCTCAATACGTCCTGAGATCGGACAACTCAAGACACTCTGGGCCGTTTCCTCAGATAAATATATCATTTCAAGAAAACATGAACCAGCGTTCAAATCATTTACACTTCGAATAAATAATTACATTCGAAATCTAAATACTAAACTGAGACTCCGATAAAAAAACAGAACAGTCAGATCAGCTGTTGAGTCCGTAACAGAACACATGAAGAAATCACAAAACCACAGAAGACACTACGACAAGCGTTCTGCACATCCACGACAAACGGAACCACTGACATGTTCTGGAGGTTCTGTGTGTGAGGACACAAATGGAACTGTGTCAAATGGAACTTTCCCTGCAGCAGGACGATGTGTGGAAGCGTCCCAGAGAGCGAGTGGACGTGTGGATGAGGTTTCTAACACGTGACGGACGTGAAACTGGAAGAACACAAACATCTCAGGATGAAGAAGAGGAGCCGTACACGTAGAAGACGAAGACGTCAACTTGGAAACACGAGGAGGTTCCAGATCTTCTGGTGCTGAGGGCCGACGCCGGTGTGGACAACAACACTGATCTTTCCACAGCAGAGTTTATACGTCATGTCCGGCCTCCTGCTGCTCTACAGGCTCCGCCCCTGCTGCTCTACAGGCCCCGCCCCTCGCCGGAATGTTCCCCACGTGTTCCTGTTTGAACGAGTCGGACCCGACAACCTGCAGCTTCGAAGGAGAAACACTGACTACAGGAAAGTGTCCGGCTACTTTTCTGGACAGAGTTCCTTCTCATCGACCTTTGCACCACAGAGAGCTTCTCCACGGGTCAGTCAGATAACGCTCCCTCCCTCTCCCCTCTCAACACGTGCTGCAGCTCTGGACGGAAAAAATCATCTGCTTGTTCTCAGTAAAGTGGCGTCAGTCTCTGACCTGCACGAACAGTGGAGCGGTGAGATGCTGCTGGAATATTCTCAGCACGTCGTGGACGAGGCCGCGGGCGCCGAGCGCAGATACCGGCACGAGTTTGGATTTTGAACAGTTGAATTCTCAGAGCGGCTGAAAGAGTCGAAGACGCTGCTGCTGGTGAGAAGTGAGGAGGAGGAGCTGAGATAAGAAAGATTTACAGATGAGTTCAGGGGCTTCGGGGGGGAGTCGAGCTTCGGGCGGGGGGGGGGGGTGTTAAAAGCTTTAACTTCACTTCTTCTTCTGTTTGACGAACACGACAGAAACGTGGAGCAGATCTTCTCCTTCGTGGCTTAAATACGAAGTGATGTTAAAGTGATTTTCACACAAATGTTCAACACTAAATAAATCTGAATAATATCTGAATGAAAACAGAAAAACTCCAGGAACTGGTTCTGCTGAAAAACACGCACACACACACACACACGCACACACGCGCACACACGCACACACGCGCGCACACGCGCACACACACACACAGATATCTGAATGCACGATTAACCCGGCGACTCGCACTCCGCTGCTGCTTCAGTAACTGGTGGAGCCGCAGAGCGTTTTTGGAGTGGTTGAGAATAATGAGGTTATCTCAGCGTCGCTCCACGCCTCATTACACCCCCTCCCAGATATCCCAGCAGCACCACCACCACCACGCAGCCACGGAAGCACCACCCACCACCACAGCACCCACCACCACCACACCCAGCAGCACCACTGCAGCACCCACGAGGCAGAAAAATATGTTTTTAAAGTAAAGTGATTCACATTCTGATCATCATCAAAGCTGCAATTTACTGTTTTGATTTTATTATTTTCATTCTCGGATTGTACAGTTTATTTAAATTCATAAATTTGATTTCACACATGAACTGAAGTCCAGAAAAAGTCTATGAAACTTGGAATAAAGGTCTTTTATTAAAACATTTGTAGTTGCCAGAGGGACTCTATAGCGCCCCCTGTAGCTAAAAGGCTTACACACACACACACACACCACACACACACACACACACACACACACACACCACACACACACACACACACACCACACACACACAACAACACACCCACACACCCACACCACACACACACACACACACACACACCACCACCCCAACACCACACAACACACACACACACACACAACCAAAAAAATCTGATTTCTGTAGATTAACATCAGGCCAGTAAAGAGTTTCTGATTCAGTTCTTACACTGATTTTAGAAACAGTGTCGAGCTCTGTTACGTTTCCCCTCCACACACACACATGTTGCCCCCCCCCCCCCCCGCAGGCCGACTGGGTGACGAACACCCACAGAGACGAGCTGCTGCCGTCGACCTTCCTCCAGTTACTCTGGACATCACATTCACTTCAACACAGTTTCAACTGAGTCACTGAGTCAAGCTCATGACTTCACCAACAGTCTCTTCGATTGCAAACACACTCATAAATATCAGTCCTCTAAATATGTCGGATTTGTTTCATAACGATAATGTTCTATCTCACAATGTTCCTGGATCAGCACCAACATTTATGAATTCTTCTCTTCACCAAACCAAGTTTACTGGAAAACTGCTGACAAACAAACAAACAAACAAACAAACCAACCAACCAACAAACAAACACATGTAACATTCAGGCTGAGGAAATATAAACTGATCAGAACCCAGTTCACCTGAATGACTTTAACCAGGAGCTGCTATAAACGTCCCGCTGTGTTGAGCACGAGTGAAAGACAAACTGTGGATAAAGTACGGATCCAGTTCTCTGGACTTTATCCGCAGGTCAAAACGTCTCGTGTTTTCAGATTCACGTCCGTGTTCCCTGACAGACCCGCTGCAGAGAGACGATCCATCACGGTCAATATTCTGGTGCCTGTAATTAGATTAGTCACAGTCACGTTCTGATAATGAGGCGCTGCAGCCGTGAGACACTCAGACGATTCAGAGGCGGAAAAGCTTTTATTCCACAAATCAGATCGTGAGGACGTGAGCGATTCCGGCATTTTAACCAAAAAAATTAATCACTGATTTAAACTGTTCAACATCCTGAGGCCAAAAATCTAAACTGCGACTGATCAGGATGTGATTTTTATAAGAGACACGGCAAAGTGATTCTGCGTCTTCCTGAAAGACGTGTGACCACACAGGACATCGAGCAGAGCGCCGATCTCGTGTCAAAGCTTCACCCTCACGAGTCGAGTGAGGAAACCAAGCAAACGAGCGCCGCGGCCGTCTCCGGCTGATCCGTCATCAGCTGTCAGGCTGGACGTTCACAAGAGGAGCTGTCAGTCAGATGCATTCTGGGAGCAAAGTTCGGCTCCAGTCGGACTGACGGGAGCCGACAGGACGGATGACGAGTCGTCTCCCGGGTTTCGGAGGAGAACTCACAGCAGCTCTGAAGCACGACGCAGACCCATTTAAACTTTAACCCTACACTGCTGCATGAAGTGTCCAACAGGAAGTATTATCATTGTAACATATTCATATATAAATATTATATACTATCATGAATAAACATGAAGTGTTTAGTTTATTAGGAACATCTGGATGAATCTGGTTCCTGCAGACGTGGAACCGGTTGTCTCATGTCTCGTGTGCCTCTGGGATTTAGATGATTGACGTAAACAATAAAAACACGCGTCTGTAAAAGCGACAGAAATTCTACCGCATCACTAAACTGTGACCGCCGAGTTCTGTTGCGAGTTCTGTTCTGTACTGACGAGTCACTGACGCCAGAGCAGCAGACTCGTGAACTGATGATGGTAAATGACTCATCTATTAATCCATCGTCGGTGTTTTACAATATATTTTCCACCCACTCTGAACCACGTCGTGGCTGCAGCTTCTCAACAGGCCAGAGAATATCAATCAATAAATCTCTGTTGCAGCGTCATGGATGAAATGAAGAGTTCGACAGGAAGCTGCAGCTTCAGCGCGGCTCAGTGTCAGCGTCCTACCTGGAGCGGCGAGGGCGAAGCGTCGGCACGGGAGCGTCAGAGTGACGTCATGAACTCGTGGTGAATCTGTGGTGAAGTGAAATCCTCCTGAGAGCTCCGGCCTCACGGCGTCGCATCGACAGCTGATCTGAATACGAAGAGGCCGACGACGAGACAAAAGAGAGAGGGGGCGCCGACACACCCCACCCCCCGCACCCCCCCCCCCTCATCCTCCATTCATACGGCCCTGCAGGAGTCCACTCCTCGCCCTCCCCACAGGGCTGACCCCCCCCCCCCCACACCGGAGCCTTCTTAATGTGCGAGCATGTGGAGACGCAGCGAGTCAGACACAGGCCATTAGAGATAAACACCCCCCCCCCACCCCACCCCCCAACTACTCAGCACTGGATTATACAGGGGCTTTTCTCCCCCCCATTAAAACCATGAGATTAATATGAAAGAATCCATTGGTCCTGCGGAGACACCGAATGTAAGTCAACAAGAGAACAACACGTCTTCCATCAGGAGCCTCCAACAAAAATAAGGAATATATTCATGTTCCATTATTTACATGTGAACAACAGACTTTCACAGCAGAGCAACAAACCCAACACCTCTGACAAGTGGTTTTCAGACGTGAACTCCGGAGACGGACTCTCGGGTCCGGACTTTCACACATGGACAAATCCTCAGGAGATTCTCCGCTCAGACACATTCACAACAATATGTAAATCTCAGCGTGGAAACCTCAACGTGGGCGTCCTCCACGAATGGATCTCATTGTGTAATCGTCAGCACATGTCCAATTTTTCTCGTAACCTTCTATTCACCGAGGCAGTCCTCTCGTTCCTGCATTGCTCGTTGACTTCACTCAAGCTGTTTTCAGACGTGCACCGACCTCAGGAGGATCTCCGGACTAGCAGCGGAGGGGCTTGATGCAAGAACACAAGTGAGAGGCTCAGGACTTTCCCTGGAGGTTCTCCGGCCAGTCCCCCAGTAAAAAGTCCAGATAATGCCTGATGAGCTGATGTGAGCAGCAGGAGATACTACGCAGGATTCACTGCGAGCGAGCGGGGCGTGTTGATGACGTCTCGCACACGCACACATTGAAATAACAAAAATAGTTAAATCAGTCTTCTCCGACGTCTTAAATATCACAACAACACTTTCAACAGAAGCTCGCGACTAATAAATGACAATAAAGCTCCTGTCAACACACGTTTTCACAACTCGCCACAAATCAAAACCGAACCTGCACAACTGAGCTGTAAAAGCTGCGGTACATCGACTCCCACTGGCTTAATACATCAGAGACGTGCTCCGGAGAAGTCCAGAGAATTGGCGTGAGGTTGCTCTCTCTCTCTCCTTTGCTTCCAACCCAAGTTAGCTGAGGGCCTGCGTGCTGCAAACATCCAGAAACATCTGCAATGCCCCCTTCAGGATGGAGGCATCAATAACATGCTGCTTATCTTCGTGAGAGTGTCTCTCAAGGTTTCACCTCATCACGCCAGAACCAGGACGGCAACTCCCACACGAAACACTGAACATCTTATCGGAAGCATTCCTGCAGAGACCTTCAGACCTCAGCTCAACCATCAGCGACAGAACGAGGAATAATACACAACACTATTAAAAAGGTATTAAAATGTATAAAAGTTCAAATTCTGACAGTGTGGTTGAAAGTATTTAAATTAGTTTGTCTTGTTACATTACGAATGATTTAATATTTATATTGTAATCATTATAAACATGACTTTTTTTCCCTCCTCGAACTGAACAAGGATGAAGAAGCAGATTCATCAGTTTCCTGTTGTTCACTTTGTGATGACTCCAGATTCTTTACATGATCAACCAGCACAACCACACAACCACGACCACACACACACACACACACACACACCCACACACACACACTTTGGTAAAGTTGTTAAATCTGGGAGCTGAGCAGTCATGAGTCAATGAAACGAGATGGAGCTAAGGCGTGAAGCGTGGTCCGCTCCACCTACACCCTCGATTTTATTCTTAAAGCTTCCGGTTGCACAACAGCAGCAGCAGAGCGAGCTGATACAACAGCAGCAGGGGGAGGTCGAGCTGATACAACAGCAGCAGGGGGAGGTCGAGCTGATACAACAGCAGCAGCAGGGATGTCTTCAGACGACACCTTCAGGCAACAGTCTCAATTAAAAAGGGAGTGTGGTTAAATCTGGTTAATGTCTCCCTCTGCCTGGTCAAATGCTGGATTTATTTCTCAGCGAGGCCACGGGCTGTAAATACATCCGTAATTACCCACAGTGCCGTCAGGTGGGGTTAATGGGGAAACCATTAGCAGAGAGAGGACAGAGGGAGGTAGTGGAGGTGGAGAATTCAGCTGTGAGCAGAGTCAGCGCCGACATTAGTGGTTAATTGAGGTTATTATGAATCTGTCTGACACAATTAACGCTCGCAGACAGTTCGGGAATTAAAACTGAACACAGTCATAAAAATAAGTTTTTCTTTCACTTTTAGGAAATGTCTCTGAAACGGGAGGAAATTGTGACATCTCCCCAAGCGTCTCGATTGCCCTCTGGTGGCTGGCTGCAGAGTAGAACATACACCCTGCCCTCTCCATGTTAGCAGATGGATCAAACTTTGTTCATTTTTGTGATAAGTTTGGTTTTAATTAGTTATTTCCATCCATCCTTCTGCTCATCCAGGCTCAGGTTGTGGGGGTAAACCACTAAGTGGGGTGTCCCGGACCTCCCTCTCCCTAGCAACACTGTCCAGCTCCTCCTGGCTGATCCTGAGTCATCCCCAGGCCCATTCACAAACTGAGGAGCAGCTGCTGTTTCTCTTTCCCTTTTAACTTTCATTTATCTTTTCTTTTCTTCCTCTTTCTTTACGCTAACTACAGAGTCCACAGTCCACAGGTCACACAGGTCACACAGCATCACAACGATCAGTCATCGTAGAGAATAATCACATGTACACAAAACGACTCTGCAATTAATCTGTTACACTACAGAGTGAGTCAGCGCACACACACAGTGACACATACACGCGATGTGGCCGAAGGTATGCGGACACTTGGGCACTTGGACGTTCCACTCTTCTGGTTCCGCAGGTTCGATCTCACTAAGACTCTTTCACACCTTGTTCCTCAGACCAGAAGAGGTGTTCTGGGTCTGGATCAAACTGATCCAAGGTTTCTGTTCTTCTGCAGAGTGGAAACACTTTTTTGGAGAGTTCGGACTCTCAGACCAATCACAGGAAGTAGAGACGGCATTAAACAATAGAAGAAGAAGAGGAAGCAGCTGCAGACTTCAGCAACCTTCCAACTTCCTCCAGTGACGTTTGATTTTACAGCCTGATTATTCCTCAACATAACGAGTAAACTGATGTAAATATGTAAAACCTGGTTTCTTAACCTCTTTATGGGTCAGGGTCCCATTAACTCCCCCCCCCCCCCCCCCCCCGACATGTCACTGCTTCTCCTCGTCAACCACAGCTTCAGCGTCAAGTGCTCAAAGTGTGAAATGGAGTCGTTGGGAGTTCCAGTCCAACACTCGAGGGATTTCTGAGTGTTTCTCATTTCCTGAATCAGATTTTTTTTTTAAACATCCCACTCGGGTCCAACGTGGAGCCAAGAGCTGCAGCTGAGGTTTCGATGCTTGTCCGTCACAGCGAACCAGTGTCAAGTAAATATTCATCAATAAAACACAAAGGTCAGAGTTCACCTCTAATGTCTGATTTGATCCATTTATACATATTTGTGCAGATCTTCTGAAAGCTTAGGGATACAGAGGAAACAGACGAAACGGAGCAGTACCACCAGGAATCACAGAGGGCAGTGTAGCCAATAGTTGAAGTGAGACAACCATAGGACAGGAGAAAGAAATTTCATCAATGGTGGAACTTTTTGAGGAGACTTTGTGAGTTGGTAAAAAAACGACGGGATCGATAGGATTCTACTTCACCTGAGGAAAGAGGAACATTCTCACGGCCTCTTATCAGAAACTCACCAATGTGCTGCCCTCTAGGGGACATACTGCTGAACAACAGTGCAAACGTAAAGGACGTAACTGGACCGCGATTTCGGTTTTGGTTCGAGAATCGTCGCAGCCCTTGATAAAATCCGTCACGTGCACACTAACACACGTCACGTGACCATCCAGCTACACTGGTCATGTGGTGTAAACAGGAAGTAGATGGTCTCCTCTGCAGCTGGTTGCTTAGTTGCAGAAAACACTCCGAACGAGGAACAGCGACTGGTGAAACGTAAGAGCAGCGACGACGAGGTGGAACCGTTACTGACGGTAACTGTTGTCCAGTCATGTGACTGATAAGAACCAATCAGATTTGGACGCCGGGCGGAACCGGAGCGACAGGGATGAGTTTTAAAAACCATCACGTCAGTGTGGACGGAGAATGACTCATTAAACCTGCAGGAAGTGAGTCCAACACATGAGCTGGAGATCTGGTGACATGAAAACAACATTTACATCTTCACTGTGTGTGTGTGTGTGTGTGGGGTGGGGGGGGGGGGGGGGGGTGTTCTGAGGGAATGGCTCAGTGGATAAGAATGTAGCTCAATTAGACCTGATCCAACACACAGGTCACATGAACCTGACACACACACACACACACACACACACACACACACACACACACACACACACACACACACACACACACACACACACACACACACACACACACACACACACACACACACACACACACACACACACACACACACACTTTCCTGCTTCTTCTTCGCAACAAAGTGGAAACGTCTCTCACCGTGCGTGTAGTTGTGTAGTTGTGTAGTTGTTATTCCCGCTGTTCCTCTGAGCTGTCAATCACTTTACATCCTAATCCAGAGGGAGGGGGGGTAAATATCCATCCAGAAACAGAGGGGGGGGGGTCTGCAGCACACTCCACAGTGTGTGTGTATGTGTGTGTTCGTGCAGACACAGTCACACTAACTGCTGGAAACACCGCTGCACGTGTGTGCTCATGCACGCACGCACACACGCGCGCAGAGGGAGCGCGCCAGGTGGCGGCTCAGACACACGGAGCTCCGGGAGCAGGAGGCTGAGGACGCGCACAGCTCCGCCGCAGCGCGGTGCGCCTCGCCCGGGTAGTGGAGGAGGTGGTGTCGGTCCCTGGATCTCTGCGGCCCCGTCTCCTCCGTCCTGCGGGCTGTGGTGGAGTCATGGGCCGGGCTGCGGTGGAGTCATGATCCGGACTCTGGGCTCTCTGAGGCGGACTCACTCTCTGACCAGCTCCCGAACACTGAGCCGAGCTGCAGCAGAACCACCCCCCACCACAACAAGACCCGCCCCCAGCACTGTCTGGGCCAATAGGAGACGCTGCCCGGAGCCCCTCCCCCACCCTCCCACTCTCCCACTCCCTCTCTCCTCTCTCTCTCTCTCTCTCTCTCTCTCTCTCTCCCCCCTCTCTCCTCTCTCTCCCTCTCCCCCCCCCTCCCTCTCTCTCCCCCCCTCAGATGTCAGAGTGAGATGCAACAACACAACTAATATCTAGAGACACACATTGTGCTGCAGAAAGTCACAACACTTCAAGCATTGAGCTCCAGTGTGTTTTCCTCTGGAGGACCCCCTGCTGTGTTCTCACGTGATCATTCAGACCTTCTCCGGAGTTCATACCAGGGCCCGGCTGGAGGAACTCCAGAGAAAGTCCAGAGGCTCTCACTAAATTCACTAAATGTCTGAAAGCAGCTTAAAATTCATACAAACAGTTTATGTGGTGGATCCGGATCAGGGGCCGGATACAGACTTTTTTTTTTAATCTCTTTTTATTTGACACAAAAATATTTACCACATATTTACAGGACTGACATTTCTGAGTGTGTGGACGAACGAGCTCTACTGAGAGAATTATTATTATCATCATGTGTTTTTAACGACGTTAAACGGCTGATGTTGACTTCACTGTTTGAACCTTGTGACTAAAGGATAATCACATATTGACAGAGTCTGGTTAATGATTCACCGTCTGACATCACTCGAGACACAGGAAACACAGGTGAGAGAGAGAGAGGGAGGGAGAGAGAGGTGGGGGGCATCATATGCAAATAACCCATATGTGCTGCCTGTCACAGCAGCAGGTACAACACACACACTCACACACACACACATCGTGATCAGTGTCTGTGTGTGTGTGTGTGTGAGTGTGTGTGTGTGTGTGGTGTGTGTGTGTGTGTGTGTGTGGTGTGTGATAGCTTGGAGAGAGTGTTCAAAGTTGGGTCAGAGGTCAGATGAGAAACCTAAAGGACAGCTGGACGACCGTCCTGAGAAGCTGCTACTGTGTGCAAGAACGCACACACGCACACACACACACACACACCACGCACACCACACACGCACACACGCACACGCACACACGCACACGCCTGCTTCCTGCAGTTTAAGTTTGATTGTAAATGAACTCATTGACTTCCCCGTCAGTGTTTTATTTAGTTTTGTCCTGATCACAGTGAACGGAGCTGAACGTTTCATTCCTAATGTTGTTGCTTCTGAAACGGTTCAGACACGTTCATGGTTCGACAGGAAACACAAACCGGATTCACACATTTACACACAACGTTACACAAACTGTGTTTCAGTCGAGAGGACGATAGAACCGAAAGAGAAGAGCGAACAAAAACTGTAATTTTAACATCATCGACATGATGAGGAGAAAACATCTCACATCATGAGACTTTGATCAAAACCCGATTGTCACACTGAGACACTTTCCCTCTAATTATGACGAACAAATCCTCTTCATATAAAAAAAAAGATGGAAACTGTAATTACAAAAACTCAAACCCAACTTCTAATTAAAAAAGTCTTCTTTGAGTTTCTTACAGCTGATCTTTTATTTACCGGTTAAATAAGAATAAATTAAATGTGAATTAAACTAAACCCACCTGCAGAATACGTCTCTTTGCTCAAGGTCACATGTTCATGTGTGTTCGCACCAGTCGCTGCTGAGAGAAGTTCAATATTTGATGAGCTGCCAGATTTTAATAAGGATCTTTAACACATGGCTGTCAGTGTGTGTGTGTGTGTGTGTGTGTGTGTGTGTGTGTGTGTGTGTGTGTGTGTGTGTGTGTGTGTGTGTGTGTGTGTGTGTGTGATGGTGGGGTTCCTGCGATCAAAGAAGCCAACTCCAGTGGCAGACACACGTCAAGAGCCAGACGCACACATCAATAATTCATCAAACAAACACACTCAGACACACACAGACACACACACAGACACACACTCACAGATGGGTAGTGATGCTGAGACAAAGACGAAGAGGGGACGTCAAATTAAAACCGTTTGTTTGATATGTTTTTAATATGTGGGGGAAAAAAAGAGAATATTTGAATGAAATGAAATGAAAGTGCACGTTAACATGACTTCTACTGTTTGGATTAACTTTGTTTATTTAAATTAGTTCTGTTCCTGTTTCCCTGGTGAGTCTCCCTGATGATAAAAAGCTTCCGCCACATAAAACGTTGCAAAATGATGATATTATAATTATCATGAAACTAGATGATAACACAAAGCGGATCCTGGTTCTAGTGTTAGAACACGCAGCTCATTGAGTAATTGTTTTTTCTTCTTAAACGTCTATAAACGTTGGTCTCGGTTTAATCCACGACACATCGGCTCTACATGATCGAGATGTCAAAGATAAAGATTTATATATTAACACCAAGTAGAAACTGTAAAACCTGACAGACACAAGTCAGAGAGGAAGAGGAGGAGAGCTGCTTCATCCACCCTGGTTTCATACTGACGACACTTTTACAGAATCACTTTCCCTCCGGCAGGTGTGTTGACTCCGTGGCCCCGGATCCATCCTCTAGAAGAAGTCAGAGCGTCTAGTGTGTGCGTGTGATTAAGTGTTTAAGTGTTTAAGTGTTTGTGTTGGGACTTTCAGCAGCAGCACGGCGACATTTCCTGAGCTGGCGGAGCAGCGGAGGAGAACGCTCACTCGGGTGTGACTTTACCGTAACGTGTAGCTGTAATAAAGACGAGGGGGGGGGGGGGGGGGGCTAACCCAATGATTAAACTCGACGGTTAAACATTGTAGAGCTGAAACTACTAATTTGTGTGTTTGTAATGTTCTGTTCCCTTATTATTATTATTAATAGAATTATTCCTCGTCGTTAGTGAGTCGTCCTCAAACTCTTCTACAATATTCTGTCAATTACTGTTTGTGTGCAGAGTGAAGTTAGACAACTTAGTGTTCATCCTACCTGGTTTATCTGCGCTGAAGGTTTTATAATCAATGTTTTTCATCACTTGAAACTGAATTTTCTTTATTACTTTTCCCGTGTGTGGTTTATATATAAGTTTGAATGATCTACTACTTTTTGTAGTTAAACAACCGACACAATCTTCAGACTTCAACTTTTCAAAATACACGTCAGCCCGATATGGTGAAGTAGAAATAATCAGAATATCGATCTGCTGGTGATTCTGACCCAGTTTGCTTCCACAGCTGTAGTTTATTTGAGGACCTAGAAGAAGACATGTTCTAAGACAGGCTGCCCCGCCCCCCCACCGACTGCTTCAGAGCTCCGGTCGCCTGTTTATTCCCTTTTTATTCATATTGAATAAATCAGCTCCTCAGACCAATAACAGAACACAGGTGTGAAATCGGTAAGATGGAGACTTGCATTCCACAGTTTATGGAGTGAGTGGGTAGATTAACTTGTTTGGATGTTTCCTTCCTTCCTCTCCTTCCTTCCTCTCCTTCCTTCCTCTCTCTTCTCTTCCTCTCCTTCCTTCCTCTCTCCTCTCTTGTTGTCTTGCCACTGCCCCCCCCCCCTCCCTCCACCACCACCTGTTCCACCCCCACACGTCCTCTGGTGAGTTTTATGTCTCTTACTTTATCTGCGAATATTTTTTTATTGGTAGCAGATTAAACTGGCAGAGTTGTAATGAGATGCCATTTCACTGCAGCAGTAGGAGTCGCCATCTGCCTCCATCTGCTCTAGCGTTCCATAACACCTACACACACACATACACACAGTGGCTCGGACACACAACCACTGCTGTGCATATACAAAGAAACACACACACACACGCCCACACCGTGCACCGTGCACCAAACGCTGCAGGTTGTAAATCAAAACACGCAGCGCCGCGTCCAGCAGGTAGAGCGAGGCCTTTCTAATCCGGTCTGCAGGTGGTTCCACCGACGGCACGCCGCCATCAGCCTGAGCGGTGGAGAGAGAGAGGGAGGGAAACAAGACAACACAACTAAAGTTCATTACTCGCCTCCGGCTGCTCCTTGCCCTCCTCTCTCTCTCTCTCTCTCTCTCTCTCTCTCTCTCTCTCTCTCTCTCTCTCTCCATTTAGCCCGTGCTCCCTCCTCAGCTCCTCCTCCTCCTCTGATGATGAAGGAGGTGAAGTCCTCGGATGACACAGCTTCCTGATCATTTCTCTTCTGTCAGACATGAAGTCAGTAAAAACACTTTACTGTCACTGAAGCCTCCTGAGTGTCAAATTAAACCCACTTAGACAGCATCGTAGTCACAAGCTCGGAAAGACTGAGACTCTTTTACTGGTCGTCTCATGATTTCATTGTTTCATCACCGTCCTGAAAAAGTGTCTCAATCAGAGACGATTACAAGTCTTTCTGTTTGAATGGAGGAAATAAATGAGTCACTAACACTCAATCTCAGCACATGAGACAAAGGGGAAAGTTCTTCTTCTTTGGGTCAGAAATAGGTTCAGTATCTCTGAGAAGTTCTGCTCACAAACAGCAATGAAAACTTTAAATCATTTCCTTTTATTCCATTTTCAGATCATCTCACCCTCAGTTAAAGTAAAGAAGTAAAAATACCAACAGCTACATTCAAATTACAGCCAAATCACTCATTATTTCAAATGAGTAAATGAAACAAGAGGTTTTCTTTTGGACCTGGGGAGACAAGAATGTTCTTGGCAGGTTTCTTGCTCGGTGTTGTGGATGAGCGGCCTCCCGTCCCCCTGAGGGAGAAGCTAATTGAAACTCATCCCCTTTCACTGAAACCTCTGTCAGTCAGGCCCGAGCACTCGGCCGGGACACAATAATAAACCAGGAAAAGCTCTGCAGCTTCCTTCTCCCCTCACGTCATTAGAATAAAAGCAGCGTGTAGCTCAAACTAAACAGTTGTGTCAGCGCTGTGGTCCGTGAGACGACCTCCAAACCTGCTGCTTTCAAATCTCTGATTCCACTGTCAAAGGTTGAATTCAGTATTTTCAAGATTTCTTTTCTTTATTCAAAGAAGCTTTCACTTCCAGGACGTCTCTATGAGTTGTGGGCGTTTAAAGAAGAGGAAGGACGACTGCAGAATGTGGATGTTGACTTTTAATCAGGCGCTCGTTTACAGCCCGAACAACGGACAATTAACCAATTAACCATTTGGAATAGAGATGGATCAGATACACTCAACCTGGCTGCTTCTGTTGGGGATCTTGTTCTTTCTGTCACAGAGCTCGTGACCAGAGTTGAGGGTGCGAACAAAGATGAACTGGTAATTCAAAACAAGCTCAGTACGACGCTGGCACAACTGCGGACGCCCCAACGACTCTTCTGTCCATCTCCGCCTTACTCATAAGTGTTTTAAAAGAAGTAGAATCTTTACTTTTACGTCCAGTGTTTATGCTAAGCTACGCTAACCACCCTCTGGGCCCTTAAAGGTCAGTCGTTCTGTCGTTAATAGACTTCCATACAGAAGGAAAGATGGTTAATGCATCAGTGACTGTGTGTTCTGTATATTGTTTTACAGATAATAATCCGCTGCCACTCAGCAGCTGCAGCAGCGCTCACATTTATTTCAGTCCGAGATGTTCAACAGGCCATTAGAGCAAAGACGAACAGATCGATGATGTTTTCAAACAGAATCCAAACAGGAAGAAGGAGAGCTGCAAACAAACAGGGTCCATTAAGAACCAGAGGAGGAGGAGGAGGAAGGGGAAAGAACAGGGGGGGGAAGAGGAAGAGGAGGGGGAAGGGGAAAGAACAGGGGGAGGAGGAGGAAGAAATAGAGGAGGAGGAAAAAGAGCACAAGGAAGAAGAGGTGGAGGAAACAACAACAAATAAATTATGATAAATTAATTATAATTTTTTTTTCCTCTACTTTTTCTCTTTTAAACTCTTCAGAACAAACAGTTATTCATTGATAAACTTCTGTTTCCTGCTCAGAGGATGGAGAGAAGGGTCTCCATGGTTACAGCTGATGGATGCTGGTAACTACAGCAGTTGCCATGGTTACGGTCCTGCTGAGATATAATCTTTTCTTTGCCATCATCTATAACATAGATAACGAAGGCAACGGTGCGTTTCCTCTGGTCGACTCTTTGTGCACGTGTTTGCCAGAAGAGTCAAAAGTGACTTTTTAGATCTTGGTGGTCGGACGTCTAGATCTGAAGTTCTCAGAGAACGACCTCTAGTGGTAGAAAAAACTGTGTGTGTAAGTTGTGTGTCCCGCTGCAAGTAAAGATGGACGATTTGTTGAGACGTCATGATTGACCTCTGGGACTGACTGACCTGATTGGTTGAACCAGCATTTAGGGGCGGGACCTAGTTACCACGGCTCCACTCTACAATCACGAGTCTAAATGACGTCACCAACACAAGACGACGTCGTTTGTATCCCAATAATTTGTCTTCATTCCCGGAGGAAGCGGAGACACGTTGTCCATCATTTAAATCTTTATCATCCGTGGATGTAGACGTGTGGACGTCTGCAGCCGCAGAAGAAAAGTGAAGACATTTAACATAAAAACCTTCGCTCTGTGAAAACGGTCATTCAGCAGGTGTCCTCCTTTTCATCACTGAGGCCAAATCATGGATTTTCGCAGCAGCTACAACAGATGCAGAGAAAAAGTCCTGATGTGAGTCGCCTCCCACCGAAGGTTCCTGTGCTGCACGTGGGAAGTCGTCAAGTGCAACAGTTTGATGAAAAGGTTCAGAGGTGATTCTGGGTTCAACACATCTGTGAGTCTAATGGAGCCTGAAGATCCAGACTGAGAGGCTGAGATCACACACACACACACACACGCGCACACACACACGGGCGCACACACACACACACACGCACACACACACACACGCACACAAGAGGAGATATTTCTGCTGCTGTTCAGCTCGGCTCCGTCACCTTCACATCGACTGAACTTTCATCTGATGTCGTTTTTCAAAATCAATAACTCATTTTCCATCTGTTGTAAATAAAAACAGTGTGAACTGAATCTGTTGTAAATACAGACTGTGGCTGTGCTCTGTTTATTGTCTCCTGTGTTTACAGGTTGTCAGGACACTTTGTTGTGAGCAGATCCAGAGTGTCACTGTCTCTAGTTCCCAAACTGTGTGAACGTTGTGTAGGTGAACACACAACAGACCAGCAGCGGTAACAACTTGTCACAGTGTTCGTACATTTAGTTTTTAATTAACTGCAGGTGTAACGTGCCCCTCGGCTCAGAAACACTCAGCTCCCTCTCAGGTAAAACCCACGCGTCTCTGACTAACACGCCGACTCCTCCTCGCTCTCCCCTGCTTGTTGTCATGGTGGATTTTAGACGCCAAACTTTGAAAAAAGCCCAAACTTTTAAGTGGGTCTCCGGAGGATAAGGGCCAGACAGGCGCCGGAATCTGTGGCTGCTTTTTAAAAAGAGGCCGCGCTGCACTTTAGAGTCCAATTCTAAAGCTATGAATCTCAAACAGGCTTGAAGGGAAATCTCACTCTACGCTACTCACATGCACACAGACACAACACACACACACACACACACACACACACACACACACACCACACCAGTATCAGAGGCCAGGGTGAAAACTAAGTGATTCCACTGAAGCCTGTGCGTGTCCTCACCGTGTTAGTGTCAATAACCACAAGCTGCCTCCTCACACACACACACCTGTCTCCTGTGACCGTCCAGTTTAAAACCAAACGTTTCTTATTGATGTTTCACATTTACAAAACCTCCACCAACAGGATCCTGAAACAAAGTTTAACTTCACTAGATCCAGGTGTTTTATCCGCATCTGCTACATCCTCCTCAAACTGTTGTAAAAGGTAAAATAATATAATAATGTAATTTACTTACTTGTATTTTTATCTTAAGTCTACTTATATGTAAAGACCGGGAATTAGAGAGAAGCAGAATTTGATCCATGTTTTGAACATGTGGCAGAATTGACAATAAAGGTGACTTTTACTTGGTTGTGATTTATTGTGTGTGTGCAGAGGGAAGCTAGAAAACGTTGTGTTCATCCTACCTGGTTTATCTGCACTGAAGATTTTATAGCCAATGTCTTTCATGAAATTTAAATGTCTTTACTACTGTTCACGTGTCCACGGACTGGAGACACGCTGCCCCGCCCCCACTGACTGCTACAGAGCCCTGGTTGCTTGTTTATTCTTCTAACACTGAAGGTGTCGCATGTTCAAATCCCACCAAACACGGCCGTGCACTTCCCAGTTCATTAACAATACACAAGCCAAGTGCGAAGCCGATAAGTGGAACGGGTCGTGAGATAATAGGTCGATTTACAGGAAATATTAGAGTATGAACAGTGCAACACAACAACAACACAACCACAACATGAAAGTGTTTCACACAGAGAGTAAAGCACGGAAGAAAGTTACCATTGTGTGAATTCCAGGCATTAGTTCAAATGTGAACGGAATGAAAGCTTAATCTGATCCAACCACGTCCACGTCCACGCTCTGCACAGAAAGATGCTGAAGCTTTTCTGAAAAATAAGCCGTACAAACAGGAAGTCCTCACGTTCCCTCCGCTCTGAAGAACCCGATCGTCAACTCATTATTTTCCAGCAGGCCGAGCAGCATCCTTTACTCTAGCTGCAGCTCAGGATCGATAGCGTGGAGTGTTCCTGTAATGTGTGTCATCTCCAGGATTGAATCAGCTTCTCCTCTCGGCTCAGTGAGCTGTTACTGATGATACTGATGAGAGGTGAATCTTAACTTCTCCACTTACCCGGATCTCTGTCTCACTCGGTGAACGCTTACACTCGAACGGTCCATTGAGGAGAAACCAGGCAGAACTAAATCACTTAGGAATTCATCCACTTACTCCGGTCCGACAATTAGAAATCGTTGCCTATTTGCCACTCAACAGTTCGCTGCACAAACACGGAGCTGCGTTCCGAAAAACAGAGCAGTAACGAGGAGATAATTCAGTTTTCACAGTATTGTTGTGATGTCGCCGTGAGCGTTTACCTGGAGCCGGTGAGACGGTTTAGTGGAAAAGCTGCAGGTCTGACGTGCTTTTGTTATTCAGGTAAAAGATAAATCAAACAGAACACAAACACGAGGCAACACAGCGGTACATTTCTGCTGTTGTCATATTTTCTACAGCGTCAGGAGATGCTATGAAATCGTTTTCAGTCACCAGGAATTAGTATATAAGCTTATATATATTCTATATAAGCTGGTTTGAGCCTGAGGCAACAGTGACTGAACCATTTATACAGATTCATTATAGCTTTAATACAGACTCTGTGCACACTAAGAACAATCGTAACTTTTAGTTTAAGATTGAACTAAACGTGGTTGATGAAGGTTGTCCTCTGTAGCAAGGTGTCAACTCTTCCCGGAGACATTTCTGCTCTTATTCAGAAACTGAATCGCTGCAGCTCCTCTTTTCAGCCTCTGTCTGAAACACTTGGTTTCAGCTCCAACGAAGAAAGAAAGGTGTGGTTCGTTCCTTCATCTTAGAGAAGCAGAAGCATGAATTGGCCTTTTAAATAAAAAATGAAACGATAAAATGAAAAGTGACCTTTTCTTTTATAAAACAACTTGGTTACTTTGGTTTACAGTGAGTCTTCCCTTTAAAAGGCCTCTACGTGTGAGCACTGCTCCACTGTAGAACATCCACCTCTCTGACAAAGCGGAAACCTTTTGTTCCACCTCTACAGTCGCCAATTACAGTAATCTCCTTCCTTGGCTAATCCCGCGGCGCAGAACTTTGAAGTGGAGCGCTTCGTTGAACATCAAAGTTGTCTTCTCACTCCTCTGCTCACGCCAGTTACAGAAACACTGTCGGATATAATGGGAGAGGATAGAGGATGATTTGACGGCTGGAGGAGCCTACGCAACACACATATATACTTTGTCCCGGGACTTGATGCCTTCAGCAGAGTATTACAGAGGAAATCCATCGAATACTGACATAAAGCAGCTGCCACATTGAAGTTCTTACAGTGAAACTGGAGGATTTTCACTCGAGACGAGGCTCAGAGACCAACATCAGCACCGGCTTGAAATTAGACCAGAACTGAAGTGAGACTTTAAAGAGGTGGATAACAGAATAATCGTATATTCTGTGGCACCATGCGAAAATACTGAAATGAAACATTCAAATCAAGTGTTGAACCTTGTGTACGTGTCATGTGATGTTTATATATGATTCAAGACACGAGTCAAATACACAGTGAACACAAGATAAAGATCGTACTATGTACAGTTATATAATGTTTTGTAATTTAGAGCATCTGTCTAATTCTACGTAAATATAGAGTTACCCAACGAGCAGCTTCAGGCTCGGTTCTCCTATCCTATCCCACGCTTCATTGTGCACTAGTGATGAAGCTAACAAGCTAGCTAATAGCTTTACGAGTTCAGTCAGCTAAGTTAGCTAAGGTGGCTAAATCAGAGCTGGTGATCAGGACCAAGGTTGATCTACCGTTAGCATTACTAGCTGTTTGATAATACAGCAACGGCTTCACTCTTGTTGCACCCTGGGAAATGTAGTACAGAGGTGTAAACAGAACAAGGTGACGTGCAGGTGCGTTTGCAGAAGCCACTAAACTGAAATAATTCAGCAAACCAATCCTAGGATCCACCATTTTGAGGCCTGTTGGTGAAATCACAGCATTGTGTGTTTTTGTGAGTGTGTTCAATGTGCAGCCGTACTCTCCCCTCCTCCACGTCACGTGACCAGACGTAACATCCATGACGAAGTGGAAGTGGAGTGTGAAATTACTCTTCACTTATAATTCATCCACCTCCATTGATCATCACGATGAGTTGGTTTCAGGTCGGTAAACGTGAAAACCCCTCTCGGCTGCAGACGCCATAGGAAGCTGTGTCAAAGCTGATTGATTGTTCTACCTGTAAGTTAATTTAAGACATGATTGCTAACAACATTATAAACTCTGTGGATCAGTACGTAGATTACCTTTGGTCTGGAAACACACGGCCGCTGTGGATCAGTGGACATTTGACAGCTTTAATCGCACTTCGTTCAGGCGTCAACTCCGGTTTCCTCACACTGAGTTTTTCAGCCTTGCCGAGGAAACGCTTTCCTCCACAGCTTTGTTACGGTGCACAGCTCCAATGAAGTTAATCATTATAAAAGAAAAGGTCACTTAGAGCAAGTGGGATGATTTTCCTGGAATAATGGTGCGTTTCTGCCTCACAGGGTACGGAAGAGGTTCCTTCAAAGCCTGAGGACTGAACACTCATAGTTCAAGTTATTCTTGGTTGCATATTAAAGATAACAAATGGTAAATGGCCTCTTTATAGTGCTTTTATAATCTTAAAGAGTCAAATTCACACACAAAATTATACAGCTCTTCTACTGTTTATATGTCCAAAGTGTTCTCTTTCACTCATGTGTCCAATTCACACACACACAGAGCTCTTTCACACCTTGACTGGATCAGACCTTCAGACTCTTCAGTTTATTCTGAACCTAAATATCACGTGTGAAAGGTTAGTCTGATCACAAGAGGTGGTCTGGGTTCTTCTGCAGTGTGAAAACACTTCAGACTTTCTGAGCAGTTGCAGGAAGATGAGACTGGAGCTGTGTCTCAGAGGCTGCATCCTTGGGAGGACGCGGTCTACGCGGCCCAGCGAGACCTCCTCCTAATTGTGCAACGTAGACCACGAAGACCCGGAATTAGAAACTCTAGTCTACGGAGGCATTTTGCGATCAATGTCACCAACTCGTCCCGCCCTTATTGCTGTGTTTTAGGCTCCATTTTTGAATTGATAAGGTTTTAACCACCTGATGCATCAACTGAATGTCCTGCAGGATCCTCCACAGATTCACACGCACTTAAACAATCAGTCAAATGGTGGATTCTGTGTCTGCAAAGCTTTTAGGTTGATTAATTAGACGCTGGGGCGACTGCAGAAGAATCACTACAGTCGCCTCCTTTCATGAAAAAGACTAAATCAATTTAAATGATTTAAAAAAAAAAAAAAATCTAAAGTGCCTCTTTGAATGTTGCCTGTTAATTTGTTTATTGCATGGTAATTACATGCTTTAGCAAGTATTAAGGATTCACAGCACTGATGATTGTGTTTAATCTATGCTTAAAAACAAAGGTAGAAATTAAACTGTAATGAACGAGCAGTTTCACATTTTCCTCAAAGGACTCAGTACGAATGAATGAGTTGAAATGAAAGAGTGAATTACTTTTCTGAACACTGACTCTAATCCTGAAAACACAATAGCAGAGTTCATTAGGTCCACTTTTCGTTCCAGCGGAGTCACATTCACCGCGACACTGAACCGGAGGGGAGAGCTCTGTGTTGTTGTGGTCTGGGAACTTTGTGCAGGAAGGAAGTGGATTAAGAAGCAGCGGCCTGTGCAGTTACGATTGAGGGATGGAGCCAACGGCACTTGAACAAACGTCATTGTGATAAGATCGACCTGAAATGACAGAAACTTGGTCACAAACATTTTGATTGCAACACAGTCTCACCAGGCTTCAGCTGTAGATGTCGACTGGTTTGAAGCTTTAAGCACAAAGAGACGACGGAGAGGCTCAGACTCGCTCGGATCTGTTCATCGTCTCGGAGGTCGACCTCGGAGCTGGAGCCGCCGCTGCCGAGCTGAGACAGGGAGAGGATCAGGTGGGCCCAACGTGCAGCCAATCCCAAACCTGCCTCTTGTTGATCTGTAGTTCAGGAAGCGTGTTGTGTTGTGATCAACATCTTCTGTCGTATCTCCCTCCTTCTGTAAGTCAAACATTAGAGACTCAGGAAGTTGGAGACTGCGACTTTCGGATATTCCTTCACTTTGTTCTAAGTCAACAGCTCGGTGCGTCTGACCCTGATTGGCGCTCGCTCTGCGTCCGGGGAGTCGAGCCCCACTCAGCTCCGCGGTGCAGCTGGAGGCTTTTTGAGTCTGTCGAGCTCAGCAGGGGAGAAGATCAGTTTGAATCCATTTGTGTGAGCTTAAAATCATCTCTCGGTCTAAACCAGTGGTTCCCAAAAATAGCTATGGCGGTGCAGTGACGGCTGAAGCAGCAGAAGCTTAGGGTCTGGAATTTAATAAATGTATGGACGTTGAATCCGACCCTGAGAAGTTGAATCCTTAAAGTTCCTGAAAACGATTCTTGAGTTTAGTTCTTTCTATTTGGTTTTTAAAAAAGGAGTTCAAACGTAGTTATGTTTAAAAATAAAGAGGACATTTGTTTGTTTCTGTTTGATGGAATTGATTTTAGGAACTGCAGGGTTGCCAGTTGAATTCCTCTGGGTATGAAGGGTACACGATAAGCTAATGCTCCAGCCTACGCCTTCCCTGTTTGTTTTTACTTTCTCCTGTACAGGTGATCGCTCCCCACGCTTCCTGTTCGCTGCACGTACCAACAACACACAACACACGGCAAAACTCAGTCTGAATCTTAAAGGAATCGACCAACTCAGAATTTGGATCAGAATCGGGCACAAAACGCAACCAGGCATTCAAAATTCAAACTCTAAATTCAAACGTGATGTGAGGACACGAAGCTCCTGCAGGGATTCAATGTAAAGGGATTATTGAACATTACGGCTCAAGATATTATAAATGAATCAATAAATCTATTATCATGATTCCAGCAGGGAACCCGGCTCAAAAAGACGTTCATCATCCTGTAACTGGTATAATTGAGCGGTGCTCGTTTCACCTGCAGGTAAGTGACTGTGAAACGTTTCACGTGGGACCGACTATGAAGGTCGAGGTGAAACGAATCATCATCGTTACATTTCCACATTAACCTCGAGCAAACCAACACAGAGCTGCTTCAGTAATAACTTAAAGATGGAGTCATGTTCCTGTTCTCCGGGCTCCCCCGCCGAGCGCCAGGCTGTTGTTTTATTAATGAGAGCCCCGACGCACAAAGATGTCTCATTATTTTCCATGAATATCTACAGAGAGAAATGAAATCTTCTCCAGAACCTTTCAACCTCACCTTCCCGCCCAAAAGAACGAAGCAGGAATCAGAACCAGAAGTTCTCAGGGTTCAGTGCTCAATCCTCAAGTCAGCAGTCGACGAGAAATGTAATTTATTCAGTTCAGTGAGGAGCCACACACACACACACACACACACACACACACACACACACACACACACACACACACACACACACACACAAACTAATACACACACACACAAACACAAACTAATACACACACACACACACACAAACTAATACAAACACACACACACAAACACACACAAACTAACATGCACACACAAACTCATATATACTGACACACACATAAACGAACACGCACACACACTCCAACTAACACACACACATAAACTAATACAGTCACACACACACACAAACTAACAAACACACACAAACATGTTGACACACACACACACACACAAATTTTATTTGATATTATTTTGTTACAATGTATCAAATTCAACTTATTATTTACTAATTATTTTCTGATTACGTCTGATGATGCGATGAACGCCTTTAACAAAATGGTTGCTTAAACCTTAACCTCCTCCCAACCAGGTTTGACGTGTTTCAACCAACGAATAAAAAATGGAGGAAAAACTATTTAAAATATGTAAAAATCGAAAGAAATGATGCATAGAATTTATTTTATCTCCAGTTTTCTTTGTCAGAACCTAAATAAAACAGAATTCATGTCAAACCTCCTCGTGGGACAGAATATTCTTCTTCCTCTCATCCTTTATGCAACGTGATTATGAAGCTGTGTGTTAACGTCTCAGTGTGAAGTGTTCGCTCTCGTCTCCATCGCTCACTCATCAACGCCTTGTCTCGACTTCTCTGCTGCTACTGGCTCAGCCCTCGCTCCTCCACACACTCTAATACGTCTCCGTCCTCCTGTTGTGGTCTGCGCTTCCCTCTCCTCTCCGGCCGCCCCTCGGAGACCAGCTGTTCCCTCGCTCCGAGTGTCTCCTCTGGCTGTCGGCGCTCCGCACAGAGGGCCCTTCATCTGGATCTGAGAGCGGCCCGGCAGGTTACGATGGCACGAAGCTGCAGGTGGAGCTGCGTTCGAGGACACCTGAGCGCTCAGAGAGGAGACCACCCGCGGTGACATTTACATACGTGTGCTTTAGAAATGAGACGTATGTCAGAGCCGGTCCAGATCTCTGTCGAAGAAAACGACTCTGTCATCCTGAATAACCCTCAGATTAACGTGTGTTTAATAATCCATCTGTCAAATGGTGATACTCAAATGTGATCGCTTGCTGCTATCCTTGTAAACTTTTTGAGTTTTCTACAGGTTGGAATATACTTGCTGTTAACTGCGGAGAGTGAGTGCTTGACAGGGTCTGTGGGCAAATCATCAGCAACAAGAGATGGTGGAGTTTTGCCGACCAGGTCCAGACTTCATCGCTCCCGGGTTACAGACGTTTAAGTATAATTAAAGGTAGTTAAACTATATTAAACCAGTTAAAGATGAATTGGAGCCTGAGATCACATCTGTCCCGGACGAGTCACCTCACCTGTTCGTTCTGTGGCAGCAAACAGGTTTATTCTGTGTAAACGTCCTTCAACACCAACATGTTCTCCTGCTTTCACTTCATCTCTGCCGTGAATCAGGCTGAAGCTTGAGTTATCTAAACAGCTCCTCTCCAGGGCGGAGCGGCGGCCCAGCACTAATCCACACTGACAGGAAGTTCATGCAGTAAAGAGGAAACACTGCAGCACATTCAATCCAGGCACACGTCGCCGTGTTTCAATAATAAAAACCTCCCGCAGAGGCTTTCACTCACTCTGGATCTTCTCCGGTCAGAAAACAAAGAGCAGAGGACAGTGACGCGCACTCAGCTGAGTCATTTCCTCCATGAATCCGTTGAACCGCCGCTCGTCCGTAAACAAAGTCAATCGATGACGTGTCTCCACTTCCTAACACTATCGGAAATTAAGCTAAAATATCTCCGATACAAACGCTGCCATCTTGTGGTGATCGAGTCATTTGGAGTCTGTGCAGTAGAGAGAGTGGAGTCGTGGTGTCGATGTCCCGCCCATGGCTGCACTCGACCAATCATGAGTCACTTTCACCTGTCAGTCATGACGTCTCAGCCTGTTTTAATGTCCTCAAATAACTAATCACAACCAAACTGATCAGAAACATGAAAACCATCTTTGAGATACATTTGAAGGTCTACTTTGATTTTGTAGTTTGGTCCACGTCCAATCTGCTAACATGGAGGAGGTGGGGTTTGTGATGTATACTGCATCCAAGACACCAGGGGGCGATCATGGGGGAGCCGTCAAAACACACACACACCTGACGTTTCTGTGCGAGTCCGCAAACCAACAGTGCGAGACTGAAGATCCTGAAGATGTGGATCCAATTAACCATCAGTGGTCGTCAGTGCCAGTATCTCTTCCCTGAGCAGAGAACTTTTTATTACAGAGATACGACAGTTTGCTCTCAGCAGAAAAGATGAGGAAGATGAGGAAAGTTATTTTTCAGAAGTAGTTTTCTGGTTTTCTGACTAGAAATAAAGTTTCCAGGTTTCCCCCCGGATCCTGGAAAGTGTGTGAACACAGCTCGTGACCTCACCGTCACTTTCGCTTTACTACGCTCTGAAACATCTCACACCAGCACATCGTCATCCTGAGAGGTTCAAAGTTTCCTCGTTCTCTAACCGAACCTTCAACGGTCACGCCAAACACACGCATGGAGCCGTGACGAGCGCTGCTTTCAACACCGCGCATCAACCGGTTCCTCAGTGTTTAACAAGCAGAGCCTGTTAAGACGACTTTACCCGAAACACTTCTGTCTCCATGGTGACCCCAGGGTGCGAGCTGCACTTGTTCTTCCTCTCTTTCACCCATGAGGCCCATTTTGATCTTTACGTGCAGGACAAAGACGCTACAACACGGCGACAGCAGCAGTTTACTGGACACGGTTCAGTTCAGCTCTGCAGAGTAAAACATATCGACGGGCAGAGTTTGTGAGAGGCACCCAGCCGGTAGTAACAGTAAAAGGGAGCAGGGCAGTGAGGTGAGGGTTGGCTTATGTAAGTGTACCGGCCTCCGCTGGACTTAGTGAAGCACAGGGTCGGCGGGGGGACGGGAGGAGGGCGAGGTCACCCGGTGCAGCCTTCTGCATGAGCGCTTCACTACACAACACATGTGGGAGCTTTTTTTGGGGGGGGGGAGGGTTCATCTGAAGGTGTGTGTGTATGTGTGGGCTTGAAAGAAAAGTGGTTTTCCAAAAAAGAAGTCGAAACTCACTCAGTTTTTCGCCCAAAGTACCGGTCGCTTCAATAATTCAGAGCCAAATGGGATTTGGGAGGATGAAGAAGAGGTTTGTTCCTCAAAGCTCAGAGTTAAAAAAGCTTCATGTTGAGAGAACAGAACAAAAAAAGGTATTTACAGAAAACTACATGTGACGACAGAATCATAGATTTAAAAAATAAAGATTGTTTGAAGTATCGGCGTCAGTTTTTTTCTTTAAAACTCACAAATACAAAGATCATGAAACCTGAGCACTTTCAGTTTCTTCTAGCGCCACCATCTGGCCACTTTTTCACATTGGCCCACAGGTTACAGGCTACATCCACGTCCGCGTCATAGTTTACAAAAGTCTCAGTTTCTGTTCGTCCGGACGAAAACAACCCCCCGAGTTTTCAAACTGAAACCAGGCAGCGTTATAAAACTCAACAGGAACTGTGGAGTGGTGCTGACGTGAGCTTGTAACCGTAGCAACAGCGATGAGATTTGGAACCAAAGCACATCAGTTTACAGAGTGAATGTCTTTGCGTACAGATTATGTCAATGGTAAACTAACGTAAGTTTGCTTAAAGACTTCAAACTTAAAAACCTTAAAGACACAAGAGAATCTCGATCATGCTGAACATTAGATACGTATATATGAAAACAGACGGAGCCTTCAGTTCGTACTTTGGCTGTTTGCGTGTTCGTGCACGTCTTCTGAAAGCAACGGAGCGGTACCACCAGAACTCAAGATGACCACAAAACACGAGGAAGAAGTTTACACAACGATGGAACTTTTTGAGGAGAGACTTTGTGCCTTAGTAAGTTGAACCATCACAACCTCCTTCACAACGTTTTGCTTAACAAACAGTGACGGTTGTATCGTCTCTCTTTTTATACGGTAAGTCAGAATAAATGAACCTTTACTCATTTGTCAAACGCTGGATCCTCAAGAACGAATTTCAAGTTTTTTAAACACATCCGTCACTTTGCTGATGAGAAAGTCAGAACACGAGAGAAGAAGGTGAACTCACCAGACACCGACTGTCTCCACGTCTTCTCTTCTGTCATCTTCACTTCATTTCCAGAGAACGGGACAAGGACTGGCTGCCGCACGCTTCACCTTGAAAAGAAGAAAGAAAGGAGAAAAATCTGAGGGAAGGTATCGTACTGTTTTGTGACGGCAGAGAAAGCTCGCAGCACTGATGTGATGTATTAAAGATCAAACACTGATGTGATTCTGTGGTTTCTGACTTTGTGAAGGACACAAGCATCATCAGATTCCAGGAGGAGGAAGGTTTGAGTGTGAAATCACCAGAGGCTCAGAATCAGAGGAATTCATGTAAACAAAGCTCTAAACTGTGATTGTCTGAATTCAGAAATTCAGAATTGTGTTTATTCAAACTTCAGCAGAATCTGATGAGACGTCACTTCACACCGAGTCACCGAGTCACAGAGAAGCTTATTTGTTTGCTGCAATAAAAAGTAGAACTAGGGCTACGTTGTAGCACTGACGGGCCCGAGCACACGCACGTTGAAGCCTGTTGTGGTCGGTGGAGAGAGCGATCAATGACCAAGCGCACGTCTCCGCGTTGCACGCGTTTTGCGCACTGCGGCAAGGACCAACGCTTCACTTCCTGCGTCCGTCACGCGATGTCGATCCTTGGCTGCTAATTGCTCATTACGGTCCACGCTATCAATTGCACATCACACTGCGAACATTTGATGTAAATCGAATGATAGTTGTAAAACAAAGCTTACTTCCTGTTGCCAGTAGGTGGCGCCATCAGTATTATTACCTACAGACTAATATATCTCTTCAAGTAGGGGCTCTGATGTAGCGTGAGCAATTTTGTGTCAATTGGACAATGTTACAACAACTTAATTTTCACACTGATCAGTAGGTGGTGCTATGACCCTGCATTAATATTAATATATGGAGCTGTTCAGGTCAGGATTGTGATCATAGGTCAGCAGTTCGGAGCCGGTAGGATAATGCAGAGTGGATTCACAAAGTACTTCCTGTTTCATGGCGAATCAGTAGGTGGCGCTATGACACTGAGGAAATATTGACACATGGAGCTGTTCAGGCTTGGACTCTGATCATGTGACAGAAGTTTGGCAGTGATAGGACTATGCACATTGGAGTTATGACAACATCGTGTCCTTTGGCGAAGGATGATCCTTCACCGCACCTCAATGTTTACACAGTTTGAGGAAATGTCACAATTCTGACCATGGTCCAATGACTTGACTGAGTTCTTTTGAGCTGTATATTGTAAAGCAGCCAGGAGCAGTGCATCAAAGTATAAAACATGTCACTTCCTGTAGCCAGCAGGTGGCGCTGTGTTTTTAAGCCATCATTTCTGTGTAGATGTCATCAGGCCGGGACTCTTGTCTTACATGTCTAGTTTGGACTCGATTCGACCAAATATGACCGAGATACAGAACCTCATGTTTTGATGGCGTGTCATCAAAATGCTGCGGCACGCCACGGTCACACGGTGTGATGAAATCAAATATACCGGGTCAGTTTTTATCTCCATCTTGTTGTGATGACACTCATCTGAATTTGAAGTTGATCAGATGAAAGCCCTGGGACGAGTACTTCAAAGTAAAAATGTGGAATATGGCCAAAATGGGACTAAATGCAAAATGGCGGGCTTCCTGTTGCGTTTTTCTTAATGCCCCTTGAGACCTTTTTGTTTGTCTGGTCACGATGCACCTGGGCTACGATTTTTGTGAAGATCGGTGAAAGCTAACTGAGGGGCTTTTCCTTAGATGGCGCTTTTGAGCCATTTTGCCACGCCCATTTCAAATGACTCCAGAATACAATAACTTTTTGGGGTTTTGAATTCTCTGCAAACTCTGGTAAGAAGTTGAGCATGTTAAAGCCCTCAACAAGCCAATTCATTTGCCTGAAAAAATAATAACTAGCATCCGCTGGTGGCCCCGAACACCTGCTAACATCTCATGTTTTTTTTGTGGTAATTTGTGCAGAAGACCTTCCGACGTACGAGGGATATTCTACATCTTATCCTATATATTAAATCATATAAACTCTTGTTGCTTTTTACACAAGTGAGATATAAAAAAATAGGTTGCAGTTGTAATATTTCCATCTTCCTGCAGAAATTTAACTCCAAAATTGAATTAGTTGAGATCTCAAATTTCCTTCAGAATGAAGACAAACACAATCAAGTGACACTGTATTGATTTACGGTGATAGTCGGCAGCAACTGTGTCTTATTCTGAAAATATCTGACAGTTAGATGCTTGCTATCGCTACTGGATCAGCAGACATAATGAGGTCACTCTACTCTGCCTGATACAGCTGGTTGGAGCTCAGTTCAGGTGAAGGTGCTGATGGCTGATGAATCAAAGGAAGAAACTAAACTTGCACCTGTGAAACAGTGAACTTTCAACTTGTAAAACAGCAAAACTTTAGTCTCAGTGGAATAAATCCTGAGAACAAATTATTCGATTTTGAATCTTTTAATAATTGTTTTAAATATGGGAGGGAACCGGAGCACCTGGAGAAAAGCCACAACAAGACTTACGTCTGAGTGGAATAAATCCTGAGAGCAAAAAATTCCATTTTATACATTTTATTCATTTTTATAAATGTAGGGATAACCGGAGCACCCGGAGAAAACCCATCACAAAACTTTAGACTTAGTAAAGGCTAATTATAATCGAAAAATAGCGGAATAACATCATCCACCTTTTATCTCCGGAAGAAGGAAGAGAACCTCGCTCTGACAGAGGAGAAGAAGCCAGGCTTTTTGCACAGGCGTCTTCTCAAAGAGGAGCTAATTGCTATCTCCAGTTCTGGATCTCTTAAAAGAAAGTTCATCAATAGCGTCTCTGGACAAGGCCACTTCTTACACAGCTCCTTGAAAATGACCTTGTCAAGGATTGTGTTGGGGTTGAAAGCTGAGTCAAGGTCTTTGACCTCGGCCCATACTCTCTCCAGCAGATGATGCCTTGGGTCTGCTATGTCGACCTCAGTCCAGGTCACCTTTGCCTTCTTAGAGATCCGTGTAATGAGCTGGTCCAAGAGAACACAGACATGCATTTTATATCTGTCTGCTGCCAGCATCTTGGGAATCTCCTCCCTGGAGTTCCTGTCTGATGATGTTGACTTCTTAGATCCTTTCTCCTCAATTCTGTTGACCACTGCTGGTGTTGACTTCTTCGGTCTTTCATTCCCTCTGCTGCTGACCACTGATGATGTTGACTGCTTAGATCTTTCATTCCCTCCGCTGCTGACCACTGATGATGTTGACTTCTTAGATCTTTCATTCCCTCCGCTGCTGACCACTGATGGTGTTGACTTCTTCTGTCTTTCCTTCCCTCCGCTGCTGACCACTGATGGTGTTGACTTCTTCTGTCTTTCCTTCCCTCCGCTGCTGACCACTGATGATGTTGACTGCTTCTGTCTTTCCTTCCCTCCGCTGCTGACCACTGATGATGTTGACTTCTTAGATCTTTTCACCTCAATTCTGTTGACCACTGCTGGTGTTGACTTCTTCGATGTTTCCTCCTCACTGCTGCTGACCACTGATGATGAAGTCTGCTTGTTGGTTTCCAGTGAGTCGATCGAGGCCATTAAAGCCTCTGACACCCTTTTTGTGTGGCAGTTAACTTGGTTGTTCAGCCACCAGCTTATCAAGGACAGAAAACAAAACACCCTGGTCTGAATGTCTGCATATATGCCCCTGTGTGCCTCAGGAACAGACACCTTTTTCACTGGACCTGAACTAATGTCTGAATTCCCTCCAGGTGCGATGTGCGCATAGATGAGATCTGAAAGCTGTTTTGTGAATACAAGAACCTTTTCAGATGGAGGCTGTTTCAGTGTTTGGAATGCAGAATTTTCATTTCCACCTCCCGGCTTCTCCTTCTCCAGAAGCACAGCGTCAATACTAGCCATCAATGACTGTATCGTCAGCCTCCTATTGACTTTGGTCTCCTTGAATTTGTTCGCGACCCCTGTCAGTATCTGAAGCGTCCCTGCTGTGGCAAAGGTCTTTATGAAAAGACTATTGATCGGGCTCATTCCTTTACTGATTGAGAGGTTTGGCCGTGGAGATTCCTTTCCATTTTTACTTTCCTTATTGATTGACTCAATAATTTCATCTAAAGCCACATCAATCTCTGGAGAAAGCGATGAATTATGAAAGAGGCTGCCATTGAACTCATTGAAGAAGTCGGTGATGTCAGTCAAACTATTGTTGATGGTTTCCTGGACAAGCAGCTTCCCACTGTCCATACTGCTGTTGTTGAACCTCCCTCTGAGGAACTACTTGAGTTGGAGCTGACTCCTGACGAGTGGGAGCTTGAAGAGGTCCTACACATCCGAATGGGATCATCTGAAGCGACCTGTTCCTCTGAGGAAATGGCCCGACTTGACCTGCGCGATTGACACTCGAGCAAGAGTTCGATTTTTCCATCTGCCTTTAACGCCTCGCAGGCATAACCGATCATCTCCTGGACCTTAGCGGGGTTAATGAGGCGGGTTGGTATAGGCTTCTCAGAGCTCACACAGGTGGAGCTTGCAGACAAGGTGGAGTTGACAGTCTGCGTCACCTCCTCTACAACCAAGTCTGTGAGCTTATCCAAACTCTTACACTCTGTTGTGCCTGGTGAAAGACTGTCGTTGAGAGTGTCGCCCAGAATGGACCGAACTTCTTCCTCAGACATGGGTGCCTGGGGACATTGCTTTGCAATGGTATTTGAAACGGTCGCCATTAAGTTCAGCAGAAGATCTGCCAACATAAATGTTGTAGGTTCATCCGGTTTGCACGACTTCAACAGCTCCCACTGCTCTGCAGTGATCTTCGTAAAGAAGGACTCGAAGTACGGGCGGACATCCTCCATCTTTATATCCATTAGTTGAGTGATCTCCATTGCGACTGTTGTTTGGTTCAATGTCTGTTAGGAATTGTTATTTTCGCTGTTCAAGATGTGTTTTCCAAATTCTCATGAAAAATCTCTTATCTTCTTTGCTCTACCTATTCACTGGTTAGTGCACACTGACTTCACTTCTTATGTCTCTGAGCATCTTTAAAGAATAGAAAGGGGATTGAAGCAAAGGAGTTTAAAGGAATTCAAACAAAGGGGGTTAAAGGACTATGATGTGACAATAGATCAAAGGAAACTCCTCCAATCTGCAATAACTCCACTAAACCAGCACCTTAGCATATTTGCACTATTGCGCATAATTGCACTATTGTTTTTTTTTCTTTAGATGTATATATATATATAGATATATATATTTTATTTTCTATTTTAAATTTTTGATATTCTATTTTATATTATTTTATTCAATATTTTTTTGCTTGTAATATTCGGAGCATTGCTATAAGAGAGCCTGTGACCCAAGCATTTCATTGCCAGCGACTGCTTAATGTAATTGTTGTGCATTTGACAATAAACTCTTGAATCTTGAATCTTGAATCTTGAATCTTGAATCCACTTGGATCCACCTTGTACTGCAGTACCTCTAGGAACGGTGCACCAGCTCAGTAGATGGCGGTAATGAGTCCAAAATACTTAATGTTTAATCTATGACAATACCACGACACAAAGAAGTTTTTTTACAGTTATCTTCTGGGATCACATGATCAAAGTCCCTTTCCCAACATATTTTAAGGCCCTCCAACTTTGGAAATGTATATAAATATAATCATAGAATTTTGATGCTCCCTTATTTTTGTGCTCCATCTTAGGTGAGAGATCTTCAATTCCAGTTGTACCTTGAAAATGTGTTTATTGGAAATACAGCAATGCCTAATTTAATAACCAATGCCTAGGTACACTGAGCGGAACTAATGCAGTCCCATTCAAAATGCCATATATTATATAAATATTGTACATTTCATGAAGGTAGGACATGTTTTAGGGCTGTTGGTGTTGGATTGTATTAGTCTTAGCTTGGTGTACCTAATAAACTGCTTCACTTAGTTCCTTATGCAACACGTTACCCTTCATGTCCATCGTGTAATACTTTGTGCATTGTCAGGGATTTGTTCTGCAGTTGAAAAACAAATGACTTAAGATAAATTGTGAATAAAATTCACATATTTTTCATTTGGAGAAGTGATGAATGAATCTTTCAGCACCAAAGTTGGGATCTGTGATTTTGTTGTATGGTTTGTATTAAGCATATATTTAACAAAGCACTTTGTCAACTCCAAATACAAATGACTTCTGAGTCCTGTTTTCTATTGCTTTTTTCAAAATGTCAGTTTTTACTATGTATGACTGATCTGTGGAGAAAGGCATTTTCTTCCTCATCATTCCTGTGAATTCTGAGTGAATATTATAGAAGTGACACTAAACCTGATTCTGATTGTGTTGCAAGTTGATTTAGCTTCAGCATCACACAAGCCAAGAAGTTAAAACCTGAACAATACGAGCTCTTCACAGAAATATCAGGAGTGGCATATGTACCAACCAGTAACTAACTATAAGCTGAAGAGCAGGTTCACACTGAACACTTGGGGAACATGAGACAGAAGTTTGGTGGTGATAGGACGATGACCAGTGGAGTTATGACAACATCGTCTCCTTTGGCGAAGGATGAACTTTCGCCGCACCTCAATGTTGACACGGTTTGAGGAAATGTCACAATTCTGACCATAGTCCAATGACTTGTCTCAGCTCATTTGAGCTCTATATTGTAAAGCAGCCAGGAGCAGTGCATCAAAGTATGAAACATGTCACTTCCTGTTGCCAGCAGGGGGCGCTGTGATTTTAAGTCATGATTTCTGTGTAGATGTCATCAGACTTTTTTGTTTGTCTGTCACGTGAACTTGGGCTACAATTTTCGGAAGATCGACAAGGGAAACCTGGCTGTTTCAGGGGCGTGTTGAGCCATTTGCCACGCCTATTTCAAATACT
The DNA here is from genome assembly GCA_006182925.3 of Reinhardtius hippoglossoides. Lineage (NCBI taxonomy): Eukaryota > Metazoa > Chordata > Actinopteri > Pleuronectiformes > Pleuronectidae > Reinhardtius > Reinhardtius hippoglossoides. The sequence goes on from CM031670.1 coordinate 2,008,468, forward strand.
CCGATTGAAAAATATCCGTACGCTTGAATTTCCTGTCAAGTTGTGTAGAAGTTCAGAATGTTAAGCCTGAAAAAGCCCCAAGGGAAATAATAAATAAACCTACAATTTCAATAGGGCCTCTCACCGTTCGGTGCTCGGGCCCTAATAACAAAATCACCACTTCCTCCAGAAATGGAGCCAAAATATCTGGGATACTAACGCTGCCCTCCTGTGGTGACGAGTCACAGTCGGAAGCTGTGTGTCTGTTCACCGGCTGCTTCCTGCGGAGGCTGCATTTCAACGAGGTCGTCCCATCCCTGAGGAACCAAGCCTCCAACAGCTGGACGCTCCCCAGCCTGACCCATCAGAGGATCGATTGTGCTTTGGTCAGGACCTGTACGGTCACGGTGGCCGAGAGGTTAAGGCGTTGGACTCGAAATCCAATGGGGTTTCCCCGCACAGGTTCGAATCCTGTTCGTGACGTCGTTTCATTTATGATGCTTCAACTCAAAGAAACAGTCGAAGACGGTGAAGGCTGAAGGATTCGGCCCCTGAGGAACGAGTCTACGTGTTGATGATCGTGAAGTGGAGCCGTGGTATCGAGGGGTCCCGCCCATACACGCTCTCGACCAATCAGGAGTCAAATAAGTATTTATTTACCGCAGAGACTATAACAGACACACATACGTCTTCATGTGTAGCAGCACACGCACACACCGGAGCCGTGTGTATTCAGAGACAACATCACAACTGATCTCCACACACAGATCATCCGCCTCCTCTCTGTTCTTCTGCCTTTTATTCTGAGAGAAAACCACAAGTGACGCGGCCGCCAGCCTCCGGCGACATCGCGTGAAGACAAAGAGACGGAGCAGAGGAGGTCGTGGTGATTCTCTTTCGTCCTGCAGCGCTGCCTCGGGTCTGCACGACGACGCACACATCAGCAACGCACACATCAGCAACGCACACATCAGCAACGCACAACGACAGGGGAAGTCTGCTCCTTCTGAAGGAACAGGAAAACCGACTTCCTCACTTCATCTGCTTGTGTCTCATGGGTTTCGGTGTTTTGTTGATTTAATTCAACAAACATCTGTCTGTCAGAGAGCGAGTGGACGTGTTGATGATGAAATATCTCAGGATGAAGAAGAGGAGCCGCACACGTAGAAGACGAAGACGTCAACTTGGAAACACGAGGAGGTTCCAGAGCTTCTGGTGCTGAGGGCCGACGCCGGTGTGGACGAGCTGTAAACAACAACACTGATCTTTCCACAGCTGGATGGATCTTTTCTGAGATGATGAATCAGAAACACACCAGGTCTTCTCGTCTCTCGTCACTTTCCTTCTTTGCAAAATTACAGCCGTTCAGAGACACTCATTTCAATCTGTGGTTGCCATGGAGCCTCGGTGACCTCACAGCTGCTGTGGACGAGACGGCGAGCGAGCTTCGTTACAGTCGTCGTTTCAGCGAGGACATTCCGACCTGAGCCTGCAGCAGTTAGGAGACTCAACACTAAGATCGTGATCGTGAGCAGGAGTCCTTGAAAACGTCTGCCTTCCTCCTGTTGTTGTGTTCGTTTGACCTCGAGCCCGCCGTCTTCCGGCTCCTCGTCTCCCCTCCTCTCGTTGTTGGCGTTCTCAGCTCGGGAGGTTTTCGATGAATGACCTCCTGGCGACACGGATCCTGATTACGATGCGTAAAGTCAGAGCCCCTGTTAATCGGTTCTGTCCTGAGAGCAACCTGGGCCAAATCCAATTTTTGAGAGAGGACAGACGGCTGCTAGTTAACAGGATCTGTGTGAGAACAAAGAATCAAGGTTACTGGGTCGGAGGAGAAGGAGGAGAAGAGATATACTCCTCCTCCAATGATCTTTATTTACTGAATCTATTTCCAGAATCATCTTGAGGAACACAAACAGATATGAGTTGCTAAAATGTATTTTTCTTAACACTCTAATGTCTGGTTCTATATTGCGGGGCCGTTTATCTGACTCTAAGTAAATTCAAACTGAAAGACGGACTGAGTCTGTGTGAACTTGAGTTCTTGACATGAAAGGTCCTGATCGAGTTCTGTTCCATTTTAGCCGAGGACGCTCCGAGTGCTTCGTCCGGTTCAGTGTCCTCCACAGAGAACTCCGTCACAGGCTGTCAACCTGAGGCAGCTAAACGTTCACACCGGTTGTTTTGATTCAGACGAACCTGACAAGTCGGAAAGGTCCGGACCAAACAAGCTGTGAGAGTTTTTACTTCTGTCGTGACCATAAACATTTACTGGAAACCCATGGACCCTGTGTTGATGGAAGTGGTTCTTCATCCGGAGATCGTAAAGATCCTCGGTTACTTTCCTGACAACCGTCTCAGCAGATTCACATTCGGGTCCAGCGCAGTAACCTCACTGAACCACAAACAGGTTGAGAGGAAATCTCTTTTCATCTGTCAGTTCTCACCCTCTTCACTTTTTTACCGTCATGGCTTCCTGATCAGATTCCCCCCCCCCCCGTAAAAGCTCTCATTCATTCTCACCTCCTTCTAAACTCGTGTGGAGTGAAGGCATTCTTGGTATTTTATATATATTTTTTAGCTCTTATAGTATTTATTATTCTAGTTTTTATTGTATTCATTCATCAAGTGTAAGATCAACCTGGGACCATTCTTGTTCACCCCTCCTCTTCTATGTCTTCTGTGTTGTGCCTTGTCCTGCAGTAAAACCTTCAGGGACAAATAAAGTTGAAGTACAGTTTGTATTTCCTGCCCACAGATGGAAATGAGCTGCTGCTGAGAGCGTCACCGTGACAACCTGCAGTCCTCCTCATCAATACGATCCATAATATCACTTTAATAATGATTATTGAGATAAATAAAAGACAGAGCTGCTCACACTCGGAGGTCAGGATGTTCTAAACGTCTGTGAATGAGACTCATGAGAGCTGCAATCACATTAGTGAAACTTTAAACTGTCTATTTTTGTCCTGAATGAATCTGCGATGAGTTCCAGGAAGAGTCCACGTCTCCGTATCACCCCGATAAAGAACCATGCGGGTAACAATACCCGTCGTCAAATAAAACCCAGTGCTGTTTATGTTAAACATCCAAACAGTGTGACACTTTATCACCCCACAAATAGACCTCAGTGTCCCCGGACACAAAGATGCGTTTCATTGCATTGAATAGCCTTTTCATAAACGGGCTGCAAATACTCAGCGCTGCAGTCACAGCTTATTAGCAGAGGCTCTCATTCAATTACAAACACCCACTATTTGATCAACACCTGTTTCTGCCTCTTTAATGAGCAAACGTTTAAATCCTCAACGAGCCTCGAACTCGGTCTGACGGAGGAGCTGCTTCATTAAGCTCCAGCAGGTTGAGTTTGCTCGGCCACCGTGACGTAGATGTTTGCACGCACGCAAAACAGAAATGTGCACGTACCTGTGGAATATGGCTCTTCACTTATTACAGTGACTGTGGCGGACATCACGCAGACAGAAAACCATTACCCCCTCACCCCCACTCACTGGGAATCAAACCTCCTGCTGGGAAACACGTCTCCCGCTCTCCCTCCCGCTCTCCCCCTGAAAATAATGAGCAGCAATTAGGTGTTCGTGATGACATGATGGGGGGGGGGGGGGGGGGCAAGAGAAGGTCAGCAGATGACTCAGCTCTCTGACGCTCACCGTCATCGAGTGTGGGGGGGGGGGGGGGGGGGGGGTCATTAGGCTCCTCTGTCTCCTCCGCTGGAGAACCCTGTGGCCTTCTTCCCATTTAAGGAGACTTTGAAGGGGGAGAGTGTTTGGAAATAGTTCAGGCTTTGATACAAAGCTCCGTGGATTTGTGTCAAATTGGGCCTCGGTGATGCGGCTCACCCCCCCCCCCCACACACACACACACACAAACACACACACACACACAGCCCGGGCTGAGTGATGGATCTTATCCGAGGCTCTAATGAGTGAAATGTGGTTGATCCCCTGTTAAGTCCGACCTCAGAGGAGAGGAGGAGGAGCCGGACCGCCAAAGACTCGCAGGGAAAAACACCAAAGCTCTGTGAGGTCAACACACACACACACACACACACACACACACACACACACACACACACACACACACACACACACACACACACACACGGCTGCAGGAAGATGGTGACATGTCCGTCTTCGAGACAGAGGTCAAAGGTCAGTGTGAGTCCTCCTGATAGTTTCATGAGTTTGTGTGAGAACGACGAGCTGAGCAGAACGACACGATCTTCATTCATCCAGTTTCCTCTCCTGCTTTATCCCCGTTTGCACTTTTCACTGCACATACACAACTTATTCAAACACACAGTCCGAGAAGACGGCAGAGATGCAGAGTGATAAACTTTCCTTTGTGCAAAAAGTTCAGAGACTGCATCTATGAAAGCCTCGTGAAGTCACCTTGTGGAGTGATAGACGTCTGCACGAGGCCCATCATGTTCTGTCGAGCACCCGACTCACACTGGATCCTCGGCTGTGTCCAAACCTCGAGCTTGGGTTTCATGGAGGGAAGATGAAGACGTCGCAGGGAGCGTCGTCGTCTCTGAGTCGCAGCTGTGGAGCCAACTCAGACACACAATCTGCTAAAGCTTGAGTTCCACTGTGAAATGTCAAAACGTGCAAACCTGCAAGTGGTCACAAAAACCCGAGTAACACAGGAAGCGTCTGGAAACTTCAGCGTGAAAAACCCAGGATACAACAAATCAGATTATTCCTGTTGGAATCAGTCAGTGACGACATGTTGAGCTTTTTATTACAAATATCTGATGGAGCCAAACTGAGGAAAGTATAAGTGACGGAAAGAAGTATATGAACTTTCAACATGGACCTACACTATAAATAATCTTCAGTAGTGGTTCACCTGCATCGTGGCATCAGAGCGACACACCAGCAGGTCCCTGCCCCCCCGATCCTCACAGGACCAACTCTTCTAAAAACACTGTGTGCTCATCTGTCTCTTTATGAACTCAACCCCCCCCCCCCCACACACACACACACACCCCTCCATCAAGACTCTGACAGCGTCTGTCATCAGCCAACATTAGACCCTGATGAGAGGCCCGTCTTTCCTTAAAATAGCACAGCTCCAATTAGCCGTCTGTTGCCCCCCCCTTTGAACAACCGTGTCCGACAGAACGAGCTTTGATGCCAAGTTGGGGCCCTGCCACGTCTTCCAGTAAGAAACCATGTGTGCTGCAAAAGAATTAAGACAAAGGTCAACGAACAGTAACTGCAGAGTCACTGAGAAATGGGAGAAAGATTGTCTGTAGTGATTCTGCGGCATCGGGGGGTCACAGAGATGTGAAACACAATCTCAGGGTTTTAATGTCAGAGGAGAAACATGAGAATCAGAGGTTCCTGATCCAGAACTTCTCCCTCGTGTCTCCATCTGAGAGGAAAGTTACATCGTGGCTGATGTGACAAGCTCAGGTATGTTAGCCGGGTCTGCCGGGTTTTGGTAAATGTGCCCAAACACCTCAGGCTTGATTCCCAGCAGCAGCGCCTGCGGCTTTGTTGTACATTCCAGAAATCACAATTGTCCGTGGGCAGGTTGCCAGAGTGGTTTCTCGTCCCTGATGCGACAGGACAGGCTCCTCCTGGGTCATCGTGTTCCTTCTAGAGTAATTACAGCTCCGCGAGACAAAGACACGTCTGCAGCCTCATGTTTAACAAAGGCAGCACATCTGCAGCCAGAGTCGGGAAATCAGACGAAACACACGAGTAGTAACACAATGCAGGCTGGCTGTAACACAATGCAGGCTGGATGTAACACAATGCATGCTGGCTGTAACACAATGCAGGCTGGATGTAACACAATGCAGGCTGGATGTAACACAATGCAGGCTGGATGTAACACAATGCAGGCTGGATGTAACACAATGCATGCTGGCTGTAACACAATGCAGGCTGGATGTAACACAATGCAGGCTGGATGTAACACAATGCATGCTGGATGTAACACAATGCAGGCTGGATGTAACACAATGCAGGCTGGATGTAACACAATGCAGGCTGGCTGTAACACAATGCATGCTGGATGTAACACAATGCATGCTGGCTGTAACACAATGCAGGCTGGATGTAACACAATGCAGGCTGGATGTAACACAATGCAGGCTGGCTGTAACACAATGCATGCTGGCTGTAACACAATGCAGGCTGGATGTAACACAATGCAGGCTGGCTGTAACACAATGCAGGCTGGATGTAACACAATGCAGGCTGGATGTAACACAATGCAGGCTGGATGTAACACAATGCAGGCTGGATGTAACACAATGCAGGCTGGCTGTAACACAATGCATGCTGGATGTAACACAATGCAGGCTGGCTGTAACACAATGCAGGCTGGCTGTAACACAATGCAGGCTGGATGTAACACAATGCATGCTGGATGTAACACAATGCAGGCTGGATGTAACACAATGCATGCTGGATGTAACACAATGCAGGCTGGATGTAACACAATGCAGGCTGGATGTAACACAATGCAGGCTGGCTGTAACACAATGCATGCTGGATGTAACACAATGCAGGCTGGATGTAACACAATGCAGGCTGGATGTAACACAATGCATGCTGGATGTAACACAATGCATGCTGGATGTAACACAATGCAGGCTGGATGTAACACAATGCAGGCTGGATGTAACACAATGCAGGCTGGATGTAACACAATGCAGGCTGGATGTAACACAATGCATGCTGGATGTAACACAATGCATGCTGGATGTAACACAATGCAGGCTGGATGTAACACAATGCAGGCTGGATGTAACACAATGCAGGCTGGATGTAACACAATGCAGGCTGGATGTAACAAAATGCATGCTGGATGTAACACAATGCAGGCTGGCTGTAACACAATGCAGGCTGGATGTAACACAATGCAGGCTGGCTGTAACACAATGCATGCTGGATGTAACACAATGCAGGCTGGATGTAACACAATGCAGGCTGGATGTAACACAATGCAGGCTGGATGTAACACAATGCAGGCTGGATGTAACACAATGCAGGCTGGATGTAACACAATGCAGGCTGGATGTAACACAATGCAGGCTGGATGTAACACAATGCAGGCTGGCTGTAACACAATGCAGGCTGGATGTAACACAATGCATGCTGGATGTAACACAATGCAGGCTGGATGTAACACAATGCAGGCTGGATGTAACACAATGCAGGCTGGATGTAACACAATGCAGGCTGGATGTAACACAATGCAGGCTGGATGTAACACAATGCAGGCTGGCTGTAACACAATGCAGGCTGGATGTAACACAATGCAGGCTGGATGTAACAAAATGCATGCTGGATGTAACACAATGCAGGCTGGCTGTAACACAATGCAGGCTGGATGTAACACAATGCAGGCTGGCTGTAACACAATGCATGCTGGATGTAACACAATGCAGGCTGGATGTAACACAATGCAGGCTGGATGTAACACAATGCAGGCTGGATGTAACACAATGCATGCTGGCTGTAACACAATGCATGCTGGCTGTAACACAATGCAGGCTGGATGTAACACAATGCAGGCTGGATGTAACACAATGCAGGCTGGATGTAACACAATGCATGCTGGATGTAACACAATGCAGGCTGGATGTAACACAATGCAGGCTGGATGTAACACAATGCAGGCTGGATGTAACACAATGCAGGCTGGCTGTAACACAATGCATTAACACATTTAAAAGAAGCTGACGTTGTTTTTAACTCCTTCCGTGTCGGCCAATCAAATACTGTAAATGCAGATACACACATTCTGGCAGATTAATTTACTAAGTAAAAAAACTACACTCACAGATATATATATGAAAATAAAATCGTCTCCAGGTTTGCGTTCGGGCTTTGGGAGACTTGTTCATCATTAATATTCAGTGCACGGACCTCCAACGCTGGAGCTACATGAATTTTTAATTTGAGCGATGATCCCCTTTAAGAGCACAATCTGTTGGTGGCTGCGGGGCTGGAGAAGATTTCTGACACCGACGCTGAAACCCAGACCGAGCGAGGCGCTCCTGACAGAGACGGCGGCGCGGCAGCGATAAAAGCTCGGAGCTGCCGCGCCTCCAGACGACACACAGGATAGAGTTCATCATGGTTTTATGATGTTTGATGGACCCGGGAGTCTCTGTGAGACGAAGCTCTGTGATTTAGGGGTTTTGGTGAAGGTACTTTCCCTCAACCTGCCGCGTCGAGCTTCAATTATTGATTCACTGCTTTTTCTCTGAGCTTCGTTCAACAGACCGAGCTTTAACTTCCTGCTTCCAGCTGCAGGTTCACTGATTCCACAGAATCTCGTCTGATCTTGGCGCAAAATGGCGTCTCTGAGAATTCTCTGAGGGACGAGCACTAAAAGCTTCGTACTGTCAATGTTTCAGGTCGTTTAAATATTGTCTGTTTTTAGTCTCGAACGTACAACATCTCATATTCTGCCACCAGGGGTCTCTCAGTCAAAACAACAACAAGGGGCGGAGCTTGGCATCATAATCAACAACCATCATCGCTGTTGCCACGGTTACACCTGCTATGCTGAGTTTTTCGGCCTGTAAAACTTTTGAAAGTTTGAAATTGTGCTCAGAATGAATCGGGTTTTATTGGCGAGAAGGTTTACACATACGAGGTGTATTTGCTGTTGTGTATTTGTGCAAGTATAAATATAAGTGTGGACGCCAGGGTTTATGAGTTATACTGCAGCCAGCCACCAGGGGGTGATCGACACACTTCCACTTTATTTTACAGTCGATGGTGGTTGTTTGTGTCTGTAAGTTCGGCCGTGGAAACCCCGCCTCTCACCCGATGTCTGCTGGGATTGGCTCCAGGCCCCCAGTGACCCTCAAAGCTGTTGAGGGTCACTGGGGGCCGTTGGATGGACGTCGACACAATAGCTGACGCACGTGAAAATGAACTAAATTACTTTTATTTCTGTAGAAAATGAAATAGCGGAAGTTATGTAAATGCAAACCCTGTGGTCCAGTGTTTCCAAACCCTTTCATCTCATCTTCTCAGGTAGAGAAACAGAAACCTGCCAGAAGGCATCAGGGTCCGAGACGTCTCAGCTGCGTCCGGCTTCTCTGCACCGAAGACGAGTGAACAGTCGAGACTTGTTGTGTCCAATGTTTCTGCTCTTCTTTTAGGACACAAACAGATCTACAGCACGCCACGGCCTGCGGTTACCTTCGTGAGCAGGAGCAGAAAAACAGAGGTGGCGTGTGTGTGTGTCTGTGTGTGTGTCTGTGTGAGTGTGTGTTGAGCGCTGCAGGGCGGCTGCTGCTGCTGCTGCGTGACACCACCGAACCCGAACACAGCAGAAACAGGAGTGAGTCAGGCCGTCCCACGAAGCACGCTTACTCGTTGGGACCGTTCCTGCAGCTGAACAGTGCAGAGGTAAATAAAATCTTTTATTTTGACGGGTCGGCGGTTGATGAGGCTAACGTGTGTTTGCACGAGTCGGTTGAGGAAATATCGCCCCCCCCCTTGCGGTGACCCGGTACTGCACGGCAGGTTTCAGATGCTCAGATGAGAACACCAGGGTCAGCAGAGAAGACGAGTGGTGACGGTGTGTTCTGCTGATTATAATGAGAACAAGTTGAGCTGTAAGTGAGCCGGCTGACGGAGGAGAGCGCGGTCGTCACCGCTCGGCCCGGCGGGGTCAGTGAACAGCATCGCACGCATTCAGCGGCGCAGGACGAATCTAAGTAACGCAGCAGCACAAGAGGCTGAATGTGACCCCCCCCCCCCCCCCCCCACGAAAACACACACAGGCGGGATTAACTCCTGTCTCCTGCCTTAGTTCATGAGACGAAACTCAAAATAAAGTTTTGAGGACTCACGGGGACCTTCACTCGTTCAATGCCGCAGAGTTAAAAACCCACTGAAGCTCAGTTCACAACACAACACAACATGGTGGTGATCGTGAACGCTGCCTCCTCCATGTCAGCAGAGGGGACACACAGTCATTCCAGGTTCTCTCGTCACACTGATGTTTGTTCAAGTGTTTGGTTTTAATTTGTTATTTGATGATATGGAAATCGGGCCGAGACATAATGATTGACGGCTGAGACTGACTTCTGATTGGTCTAACGTGTGTTATGGGGGCGGGACCTTGATATTCCAAATGACATCACTACCACAAGATGGCAGTGTTTGTACAACTGGAGGAAGTTGAAACATGTCGTCCATTTTTATTTTGAGTCTCCGATCATCATTATATACAGTCTACAATCGTCTTTATATACATGAATGAATTTAAATCAACACTGTAAAAATCCTGCATGTTTCTAATGTGGAGAAGTGTTAAACGTGTTGAACGTGTTGAACGTGTTGAACGTGTTGAACGTGTTAAACGTGTTAAACGTGTTAAACGTGTTAAACGTGTTGAACGTGTTGAACGTGTAGAACGTGTTGAACGTGTTGAACGTGTTGAACGTGTTAAACGTGTTAAACGTGTTGAACGTGTTGAACGTGTTGAACGTGTTAAACGTGTTGAACGTGTTGAACGTGTTGAACGTGTTAAACGTGTTGAACGTGTTGAACGTGTTGAACGTGTTGAACGTGTTGAACGTGTTAAACGTGTTGAACGTGTTGAACGTGTTAAACGTGTTGAACGTGTTGAACGTGTTGAACGTGTTGAACGTGTTAAACGTGTTGAACGTGTTGAACGTGTTGAACGTGTTGAACGTGTTGAACGTGTTGAACGTGTTGAACGTGTTAAACGTGTAGAACGTGTTGAACGTGTTGAACGTGTTGAACGTGTTAAACGTGTTGAACGTGTTGAACGTGTTGAACGTGTTAAACGTGTTAAACGTGTTGAACGTGTTGAACGTGTTAACGTGTTGAACGTGTTGAACGTGTTGAACGTGTTAACGTGTTAAACGTGTTGAACGTGTTGAACGTGTTGAACGTGTTGAACGTGTTAAACGTGTGAAAGTGTTGAACGTGTTGAACGTGTTAACGTGTTAAACGTGTAGAACGTGTTGAACGTGTTGAACGTGTTGAACGTGTTGAACGTGTTGAACGTGTTGAACGTGTTAAACGTGTTAAACGTGTTGAACGTGTTGAACGTGTTAAACGTGTTGAACGTGTTGAACGTGTTGAACGTGTTGAACGTGTTAAACGTGTTGAACGTGTTGAACGTGTTGAACGTGTTGAACGTGTTGAACGTGTTAATCCTCCTCAGTGGAAACATCAGCAGTAATCCACTCAGTGTACGACTCAGTTGCAGATTCTTGTGATAAACGATCGTATGTTATCGTTGGATATTTTCTCCTGATCTGAGGTGAACGATGAATTCAGCTGACGGGGTCAGAGTCAGCTGACGAGCAGTTCCATTAGACACCACGGGAACAGAATCCTCAGATAAATGTGCTCAGAGAAAATACTTGACGTGGAAAACATGACTCAGAGCTGCAGCTCTTTATTTGGCTGCGTCTCTGAGGACAATCCCACACAGGGTCCAAGATGGTCGAGGAACAGGAGGCACTCTCCGACTCGGGCTGACGTGGGCTGAAAACCAACGACCTCTGACCCCTTCATCGGGATGGAAAATATCGTCCGGTACACTGAGCCTTCCAAAATAAAACCATGAATAATATTTAACTCTGTGCCAATCGATGAGTCATGGGATGTTTGGGTCCATTGACAAAATGAAAATCATAAATAGTGTTGTTTTTTTTTACTTAATTGTAATAATTGTAAAATAATGATAACTCTATGCGAGACTGACCAGAGATTCAATTAACAGCACAGAAATAAATAAATAAATAACAGTTAAATGTAAAAAGTTATTTTTTAAATGTAAATTTATGTGTAAATAAAATCCACAAAGTGCAGTCGTGATAAGTTTTGAAGGAAATAAACCACATTATGCAATCAAGAGTTCCCACATTAAAATCCTTAAACACAACAAAGTGTGTTAAGCTGCTTTCAGACATGCACGGACACATATGTAATATTATTATTATATAGATATGATATAGATATTTCCTCTCAGTCCATGATGTTACCTCCTATTTGTCAAGCTCTTCCTTGATTTGTGGTTTGAAGGCCCGTGTGCCACATCGTGTTTTTATTATTCACATACAGAGAGAAGAAGACGGGCGACGACTGTTATTAAAACGCTCAGTCAGTCGTCTCAGATGCAACAATCCAGAAAGTAATCAGGCCACTTTGTTTCCTGAATGACTCGAGTCCCTCGGGAGAAGTGCTGGTCTGAAATCAGCTCAGTGACTTGTCTCACTGACGGGAGCTGAGCCGAGGCGGCGGCGGCGACGGCGGTGACTCAACAATAAATTATGACAACTTTTGACCAGAGTCACAATGACACACACAGACACGCATTAAAACACGCTAATAGAAACCGCAGCGTTGAGGTCCCGCCCATACACACACTTCACCAACTGAGGTTTCTATGTACCATCTGCTAACATGGAGGAGAAGGAGGTTATGACCTGAACACCAGGGGGCGAGCTCTCATGTCGTCCTGACATCGTCTCAGTTTAATAATGACCAGAAAATGTTGCTATGTTTATGTATCTTCACAGGTCAGTGAAACAGCCGCTGGGTCCGGCGGGTGCGCTTGTTTCTGATGTCGTCCGTGATCGGGGGAGTCGGGCGGGGTTGGGTTTTGAGTGAGACTCGTTCGGCCTCCGTCAGACTGGTTC
>CM031670.1:2023631-2028675 GCA_006182925.3 Reinhardtius hippoglossoides
CAGATCTCCGTCATGGCTACAGCACTCACTGAAGCACCATGTTCATTGTGTTGATCGTTATACAAAGCACAATTGCGGAGCTTTTATTCAAAAAAGGTCTGAAGATTCACAGACTCTGCTGGTGTCGTTGTGTCGTTGTGTCGTTGTGTCGTTGTGTCGTAGTGGTCATTGAGAACATTTAAAACATTTAAAACATTTACCTTCAGAGTTTATGCATCAACTTGGTGCCGAAGTCTCAAACCCGACACTGAGTGAAGAGAAACACAGGAACTATGTCAGGATCCGATCGCTCCACGTTCAGGAGGCTCAGACCGGCCTGGAATAAGAGGCTTCACCTCCTGAAGCTCATCACTGACGAGAGGCTCCGATGTGAAAGATGGAAACACAGACACATTCCAGTGCACCCCCCCTGACTTCCACACACAGACCTGTGCACGACGGACAGAGTGGAGGAAGATGGAGGAAGAGGAGGTTGTGATCCCTGAACGCTGTGCGATGTTCCACATTCAAAATAAACGAGAGAAACACATTGGACTTTGGTCGTCGATCAACTGCATCACACGTCAGACAGATTCGTCAACAGGTCGTGGTTCCACAGAGTCTTTCACTTCTTTGTATTTGAATATCTAAGTTATACTTTTAAACGCTTAACAGCTAAATGCGTTAAACTTCAACTTCCAATTTTCCACAGCAATAAAAAAGAAAAGAAAAACAATTTACAGCGCACATATCAGAGTTTTAATAAAAGGAAGAACTCATCCTCTTGTGTTGTGTGATTGTTTGTTTCATTGTGTAACGTATTCACTGCGCTCGTCATTCCAGTACGTGAAACTCATGTCATCGCTCTGTCGACTGTGGGAGCGTCGCAATCTTTGATCCGACTGGACACCTGCCAACCAATCAGAGGAGAGTATTTACTCTGGTTACCGTAAAAACCTTAAATTATCATCAAGTGATAAAAGAATCCTGGAAAAACATCCATTGAGTTGGCAGCTGCAGAAAAACAATCAGTACAACGACGTTTCAGACCTGCTGGGAAATTACACAACAGCTGCCACACACGCACACACACGCACACACACACACACACACACACACACACACACACACACACACACACACACTAGTGTATGCTGTAAGCTAATGAGCTGCATTTGCTCTAATGTGGCAGCATTTCCTATAATTGGCTCAGTCATGTTTGTGGCTCACAATCATCGAGTGTAATTAAAGTCAACACTTGTCAAAATGCTAATTTTCATTGTGTGTGTGTGTGTGTTGTGTGTGTGGTGTTGTGTGTGTGTGTGTGTGTGTGTGTGTGTGTGTGTGATGACACTGGCAGCTGCACCAACAAAGCCATAAACTATATAAAGCTCTGACCAGTGGAGACGTGATGTTAATCAGGTGATCAGCTCATAACAACGTCGGTCCAGACTAAAGGTCGGTTGAATAAGTTACAGCTGTTGTTGTGATGCTGGTTTTTTTGTGGTGTATAAAACATCTGGTTCATATTTATCTGATAGTTGCTCAGTTACTTCCTCCGGTTTCAGTTCTGCGGTGTTTCACTTCACAGAGAAGAGAATTCAGAACTCGATCTAAAAGGATTTTGTCCCTGAGGGTGAACAGTGGTGCAGATGTTATCACAGCTGCCTCACAGCTGGAGGGTTCCTGTGTGGAACCTCGTCAACCACTTCTCCACCAAGGGCTTGATCTCAAACCAGTTCTTTGGGTTTCGACAAGAAGAACCTGGTTCCACTCTGGTTCCACTCTGGGACCATCTGTGGAACCAAAGTGAAGCAGCAGCGACACGTGGAGGAGATAAACTGTCTCCTCCTCCAAACTGGACCGAACGTGGACCAAACTTCATATCGTTGGAGGTGAAGACTTCTTCTTCTTCTTATATATTTTATATAAGCCTCTGAGATGATTTCCTACCAAACAGTGACTTTTCATTTCAAAGTTTCAGAGAGCACATACCTCCATCAAGGCTGAAACCATAACTCTGCAGGTTGAAGTCATTAATAATATCTGTATCTGCTCCACAATCCCGTGGGATCACTCCACAAAATTTTATGAAAATCATTTCCCTCATTTTTGAGTTATTCTGCCAACAGACAAACAAATACCAGTGAAAACATAAGCTCCCTGATGGAGGTAGAAAGTTAGAAAGATATACCATGTGGGAACAGAAAAGGTTTTGATGGACTGATGTCACTGCTGCTTCTGGAAACCAGAATCTGGGATTTTCTCCTTCATCTCATTAAAGGTTCCACAAACCAGATGAGGTGGTGATGTGGTTTCAAGTGAATTGAAATGTATCGCCTCATCGTGTTTGTTCACGGTTAAATATAGATGTGTAGCGCTGCGGGCTGTGTGTGTGTGTGTGGTGTGTGTGTGTGGTGTGTGTGTGTGTGTGTGTGTGGTGTGGTCTTCCTGGTTTCCTCAGCATCCATCACTGTGGCAGCACCGGACAAACCAATCTCCTCCCTGTCTCTTCCCATTCCAACACACTCGTCCAATCAGCGGCTTCATCAGCCGACCCGGTTTCCACGGAGGCGAGCGGAGGGCGGATCATCCGGCACTGAGGCGAACACACCGACCTCCGTCAGTCCGCGCTGTTCCCACAACACCGGAGGATACTTTGGACCGAAACTTATTTGGGCCGATTCGAGCGTTTTGAAATATAAGTTCCACAGGTGACACCGACACATTCGCAGGTTTCCTTTTATTTAAATTCATGAGGTCAGAACTTTTATAAAACCTGTTTCAGCGGACACCAGCCTGCCCTGAAACCGTTTTGACATGTCACATGACTGTCACATATTGATTCGCTCACTGAGAAGCAGCTTTCAGACCCAGAGGAGCCCGAGGAGGCATCTGTTGCATTATCCATGAGGCTGACTGGTACGCCACGGATCCATCAGGGCCTCTTCTGCTCGCCAAGGACGCACCAAGTCGCTGCGGCTGAAATGTCGGTCTTAGAAGTTGCCTGCAAGTTTTTTTTTTTTATTATATAGTATTCAGTGCACGGTAACTTCACCACATGGGAGATCTGGAGCCCAGGAATCCGATCACCGTGAAACCTGATGACCCCCCCTAGTCCCTCGTGACATCCTGCAATGTTGTGACTTAAAATTTCCCTGGAGGTCCCGGAAGGTGTGAAAGGAGCTGTGGTCATGACTCGTTCATCTGTTTCCTTCCTCTGGGGACTCGGGTATCAACCCACCGTTACATCATCCGTTGGTTCGACATTTTGTCCAGCGCCCTCTTGGTTTTTTTTAAATCAGAAGTAACCATGTTTGTAGGATTGTGTAATATTGTGTAGAATATATTTCACGCACACATTTCACTGGTCTGGTTCGTCCTCAGGTTTGTTATCGGACAGTCACACGGTACAAAGTCGGCGAACAGCCTCACCATTGATTCATTACTCGGCCGTCTGCGATGTAGAAACCTTTTACTTCCAGACGCCACTTGACTGCTCAGGACGACTTTGCTTTGCTGGCGTCTTCGTAGCAAAACATCCGTCAAGAGGACAAACTACTTCAGACAGTCCGACGCACTTCTAGAATAAATACTTTAAATTCAAACGAGTCATTACAGGTCGAATACGAACTTTTCCCCTCAGTGTTTAAATTACTTTTTTGAATTTGGAATAAATCGTGACAGCTCTACTGTGTGAGTTAAATCCAAATACCATCGGTCGGATTCACTGGAAGTCCAACATCCCTCGAAGGTTCACTCAGATCTCACACACACACACACGCACACGCACACGCACACGCACACGCACACACACACACACACACACACACACACAGTGAAACCAGAGCATGTTACCCAGCAGTGCCTCCGCCCCCGGAAAACAACCTGCCCTGAGATCACTATGCAAATGATCAGGTTATGAACCACGGCAACATTGTGTAATTTGCACGAATGAACCGGTGTCATGAACTTGCTCCATTAACCAAACACACCAAGAGAGACGGAGGTTCGAGGACGGAAGCACGAGTGAACTCAGCCTCGTTATTCCTGAATAATGAAAGCCGTGGAAATACTGACGGGACACATGAGACGAGTGATCCAGAATAAAAAGGTAGAAGTCAGCGACACTTATCCACATTTCCTGTGACGCAGCGGCTCCACATTCAGATTGATGAATACTCTGTTTGTCCTCGTGGGGGAAATTGGTTTGCAGCTTCATCTCGAGGCGTTTTCATCTCAGTGTTATAGAGTTCGATCTGTCACAGAGTCAACAGAGGAAAACTCATAAATCCTCATATATATATATATTAACGTCCTGCTCCTGAAAGCTGTGTGAGAGGACCCACTGTGAAATATCACGAGCTCCATCACACTTTAATTAACCTAAATATTGTCTCCTGTGTATTGAGACTATTCAGTTCACATAGATTCATGATGCAAGGAAAAATGTGGACATATATTTTGTCTATTTGATCGTTTTCATGCAAAGATTCATAACCATGACGCTGGTTCATTAGAATTTTCACTTAAAGACCATCGTAGTTTCAAACTCTTGTTTGTGTCAAATCTTAATTTCTAAATTGATGTCAATGGGTCTGAGACAGTGAGAAGTCAAGACGCCTGGATATTGTTGTGATCATACAGGAATATGAATAACCAGGCCACAGATGGAATATAATTAAAAACAGGATGAGGATAAAACCAGGATCTTAAAACACATGAAAAACTGAAACTGAGAAACAGATTATTTTCCGTATAAGCCTGGTCTGCAGAGGAAACCCGTTAACATTAACCCAGCTTCACCCAGCGTGCACGTTATTGGTTCTGAGGCCATGTGGACCGGTGTCATTGTCCCACTAGGACAGTGTGACTTTTGTGCCAAAGCACATCGCTCGGCCCAGATGGCTCATTAGGCCGGAGCAGCGAGCCGCCGAGCAACACTGTAAAAAGAAGAAGAAGAAGAAGAAACACAGGGCTCTGGCAGCTCAGACGGGAAACCTGACAGGAGGCCGGCCGCGATGAGAGGACGTCACAATAACTGCACAGAGGAAAACGAGATCTT
>CM031670.1:2028775-2144996 GCA_006182925.3 Reinhardtius hippoglossoides
TGAGGGGGCCGTTGAAGGGACCTGAAAGGCCCGAGGGGGAGCGATTTTACAGATTTAAAAATTTCAAAAGGCGGGCATCAAAGAAAGTGCCTGAACACACAGAGCCGAGTTCTGCAGCACAGCAGCGTGTGAATTCATGTTTACTGATGTGTGTGAGATACCAGACGTGTCAGAAAGTGATGTTTGTGGACAAAGTCAAGTCTGTTTGAATTCTGTAAAGATGCATTTTTGGTCCATAGGGGGCCGAAGAAGTCAAAAGCAGCTGACAGACACTGATGGGTTAGGGTTGGTTGGATTAAATTTAATGCTGTTTACAAATCCAGCAGTTACACAATCTGGTGTTTGTGTCCAAAGATGGACGACACATCTGCAACTCCCTGCTGCCCGAACGCTGCCGTCTTCAGTTTACCGACGCGAGTCGATTTGAACTGAGGAACACTGATCCCCGTGTTCCCCAGGTTACCAAGTGATGCCACAGCTCCTGTTTCACCACAAACACCAAAGAGTGCAGCGTCTTTCTTCTGCTCAGCTCGGCAGGTTTAGACCGACACCACAGAACACCGGAGAATACTAATGCTGCACTTTGACTTCTGCAGACACACCACTGCTTATTCTCCGACGTGGAACAAGAACATTCCACTTTCTGCCCTCAGGTGGAGAAAATGTAAATGGGTTGAAATGATTCCTCTCAAATACCAATGTTGTTCATGCAACGGGTCTAATTATGCAGATGAAACTCAGCAGAAGACTCAACTGGTCGATTTGCAAGGTGCAGTGTCAAACCTGGTTTAATACAAGAAGGAAAAGTGTCGATCCCTCAGTCAGTGGGGGCGGAGCAATGTCTCTGGACAAAGTTAATCATGTCTTCTTCTGCGTCCTCTGATAAACTACAGCAACAACTTCCACTCAGAGCCAGAGATACAGTGACCCCCACACCACACACACACACACACACACACACACACACACACACACACACACACACACACACACACACACAGTGAAGCTAGTTTGAATCCCCCTGTCACATGTGATCAGTGTAGTTGTTGGCATGGCGTCTATTTCTGTCCTGTACCAGGTGTGAGAGCTGAGAACAATCTCCTCACTTTCATTACCCCGAAACACACACACACACACACACACACACACACACACACACACACACACACACACACACACACAAAGTTCTTCACATTTTCTCTGTTAAATAAAGTTTCTCTTCTCTCTTCTTCTGAATATCCTGTGAAATCTCGCAGTTTTAGCCCAAAACCTTTTAAAACAACATGCGAACATTATCTATAAAACATTTTATTACAATTAATAGACGCAAAGTTGGAGCGGGTTTTTGTTGTGACTGCCAAGGAAACCAAGATGACAACGATATAAGTAGGCTTTGTATAGTTTGTGTGTTTTGTCTACATGCTGATTTAGTCGCTTGTGGTTTGAATTGTGTTTGGTTTTGGTGAAAATGGTTGTTATGGGCGTGTAGCCGAGCTTCTGCCCGTTCTAACAAGGTATCAAATGTTCATATCGACATAACTTTATTTGGTTTGTTACATCGTTGGTGTTTGTGATGACTCAGTGACCGAGTGGGATTATAGAGGTAAAACTAATTATACGAGTATATATGAGCGTGAACTAGTTAATTGAAGACAGTGAAGTTACTTCAAACTTTAATGAACTGAAATCTTTAACTGTGAAATTGTTCAACGAAGTCAATACAGCTGCTGGTGAGCTGCAGATTTTTTTTTGCCGGTAAATAACCAATGCAAACGAAATGAAAATTCTATTGTTGTCATTTTGATGTCATCGTCAGAACGAGGCTGGAAGAGTTCATATGGAGCTGCGGACTTAAAACAACAATCTGGACTCTGCAGGTTTTCAACGTCCTTCGGATTTATGTCGTAATCCGACAACAAAACGTGCTCAGAGTTGTTCCAGTATTCTACAAATGAATTTAACCACATGAATATAAAATGGATAAAAGGTTTCCACACCGTGACCGAAATGTGCAATATTATGGTAATATTATGCAGAGCTGTGTGTGTGCGTGTGTGTGTGTGTGGGTGTGTGTGTGTGTGTGTGTGTGTGTGTGTGTGTTGTGTGTGTGTGTGTGTCATGGAGGTGGTCGGAGGCAGGAGGAAACACATTGTAATAATTCACCGTGGAGTGATTCTCCCTGCACGTCGCTGCGCTGTGTCTCAACAACACTCATCAGATGTGATCCAGCTGCTGCTGGACGATTAGCCGACTGTCGGGTCAGGTCTCACTCTCAGTGCATCACGTCCACTCAGCTAAAACAAGAGCAGCGCAGTCCAGCAGTGACGCTCCTACAGTAAATCATCCTACAGTAAATCACCCAGCGGAGTTTGGAGTCAGCCTCGGAGGAAGTGAGGAGCTCCGAGACGCTGCTGCTCCACGTTACAGGAGCCGGTTGATGAGATCAGGACCCTCTGTGGGTTCTGTTGGAGCTTTTACAGGTATTTCTGACCGGGGGGGGGGGGGGGGGGGGGGAAACTCAGGGGAGACACTTATACATGCTTAGACATAATTAGAGGACTGATATTTATGAGGGTGTGAAATTAAATTCAAGGGACTGTTGGGCCTTGGCTGTTGTGATATTCTGGTTTAAAATATAGATCGTGAAACATAAGATTAAAAGATCTGGTTTGGATCTATTAGTTGTCAGGGGATCAAATCTGTTGTGTGGAATAAAAATAACGAAGCAGTTAGGCACAGAAAAGACGAGTGAGAAAAGACAAAGAGTCAGGATTCGCTGCTGAGACGAGAGGAAGCGGGAGCGGAGGGCGTCGTACTTTGGCAGGATGAAGACAGAAGAGAGTTTTCCAGCAGGGATTTCTTGTGTGAGACAAACGTGCTAATCTGAAAGCCCCGAGCCAAGCGTAAACAAAACGGGCCCCCCCCCCCCGCTGAACCGAGGAGATTCTTTGATTTCCCTTTCCCTCCTCCAGTTTGTTCCCTGGTCTTGCAACTCTTCAAAAATAGACTCGCATGGCATGTTCCCTGCCTCTCAATATTTCATCACTCCACTTAGCTTGACGAGCATCTATAATTCACACAGAGGTGGTCGCAATTAAGGACCCTGCCAATCAGCGGAGAGCAGAGGGACCCGGGCGTCACCGGGAATCTGCTCTCAGACCGGGGAGAAGCGGTTTGAGGAGAGGATCCGTGAGGACAGGAGACATTATCGCATGTGGTGGCCGGCGGTAGAGGATGTTAGGAGATATGGAACAGGATGAAGCAGCAGCAGGAAGATTGTCCCCCTGCGTCCCATCAGATCAAGGTTTCACACTAACTGCCTACTGAAGTGTCCTTGAGCAGGAATCCAATCCGATCTATTCCAGCAAAGTGCAAACACAGCCACAGCTTTGAAAGTGAAATAATGTGACGGTGCAGTCTTCTGTGGCCCGTCAGCCAGAACCTTGAATACCTTGAAAAACCTTATACAATGAGAAAATGATTTAACTTTGACGTTATACATATTATTATACATGCAACACTTGAAATAGAATAAAACGAGAATCTCCAAATGACCAGTGGTAATGGAACCTGAGGGCGTTTTCACACCTTGTTTGTTTCAGAGCTTCAGGCTCTTCAGTTTATTCTGAACCTAAACATCAGGTGTGAAAGGTTCCTCAGACCAGAAGAGGTGCTCTGGGTCTGGATCAAACTGAACCTTGGTTCTGTTCGTCTGCAGAGGGAAAACACTTTTTTGGATAGTTTGGACTTTTGGACTGAAAGTGCTGATGCTGCTAGTAATACCATCATGATGTTACCATGGCAACCAGATGAAGCTCTTCATTCATCTTCTTCATTCAAACAGAAAGACGACTGCCCCACGTCAGACGCCGTCTACAAACCAATCAGAGTCAAGTATAGGTAGACGCCGCCCACGTAGGTGATGACGACAGACTAACTTCTTCAAAACCAAATGCACATTGTGTTTGTGCTGAACGCAGTAAAGGAAAAAGGGTTTTATGACACGTCATGATTTAACCAATTTGCCCCGAAATAAATTTATTCTGAGATCTTTGTAGGATCATTTTGGTTTTAGTCTCCACACTGTGGAATTGTGTAATAATTAAAGCTTCTGCAGCAACATCACAGGTTTATGTTTCATTTAACGTCTGTGCCAAAAACCAGCACATCAAAAACCTATTTCCAGCATTTCAGATTTTTGTCTACTTCAGCCCCCAACACCACCTCGAGTGGAGGGGGGAGACGAGGATGAGAAAATCTGCCCACTCAACCCCTCTGGGAGCAAAGACTGAGATAGAGTGATAGAAGACTAAATAGAAAAAAAGGGATGAAGCAGCAGAACAGAAATTGGAGGAGACAGAGGAAAAGAAGAGAGTGCACTACCCTGCTGTTTGTCCAGGATGACTGCAGGTTAATATTACCATCGACTGAATCAGAACCTGCACAAAAACACCTCTCCATATCCTTGTTAAGATAACGTGTTCATTAGGAAACAAAAACACTTCATCTCCGCAGCGGGATTACGCAACGGAGATTTCTGTGTTGTTGTGAATATGTCTGACCGGAGAATCCCCTGCTGTATTGTTCATGTGTGAAAGGTCAGTTCCGGAGAAGGTCCAGAACCAATTCTACAATCATGTCTGAAAACGGCACAATACAGTTTCACACAAGTCCCTGACGATGTTGACCGACCGCAGGAAAGTTACAAACATTTAGTTTTAGATTTAGTTTTAAACATGCAGCTCAGTGTATTTAAACATATAAGGAAAAGTATTTAACTGCAGTGAATAGAAGATCACAACAAACCCAGAGGTCCATGATAGATCTCAGCTTTTACAGGCTAATCACATTTGTGTGGTTTTTTTTTTTGTTAGTTAATAAGCGTTTTATTTGATCCCCCTTGTGCATCAAGAGCATCATCACCCCTAAACGAGTTTTATAAGATCTCAGGCAGTACAGACCAAACTGACTGAATGACTGACGGCTGCTTCGTGGACACAGTCTGTTCCTCGGGCCTGAGAAGAAGCAGCGTGGCTCTGACCCACGAGCCCAGAAACTGACAGGAGCAACTTGGTCGAGTTCATTTCTGTGCTGCAGGTTCATCGTGGTTCTAAGAGAGAGAGAGAAGAGAGGAAAAGGAGAAGAGAGACAAAAAAAAAAACCAAAACAAAAACAAAAAAACGAAACCACAAGAAACAAAGAAGACAAAACAAACGAAGAGAGGATGAAGAGAAATAGACGAGAAGGAGAAACGTCTAGAGAGAGTAGAGACCCATATGAGCTATACGACGAAGAGTCATCACCTCTCTCTCTTCTTCCATCCTCTCCTCTCCCCCCCTCTCTCTCCCCCCCCTCCTCCTCCCCTCCCTCCCTCTCTCCCCTCTCCCCCCCCCCCTCGCTGCTGCCTTTATTGTTTTCTTTTCAGGGGTAAATCTGTCTCCCCCCCCTCACTTAAACCACTTTAGAAACTGATGTCTTCTTTATCTTCAGTTATGGAAGACAAAGAGGGAGAGGGAGACATCTTATATCAAATATGAGGGATAAAAAGATTACTTTAAAAAAAATGCACATATGCTGGAGACGTTTATTTGAATATATAGTCGATACTTTCCTGGATCATCTGATTCATCGGCTTAAATAGATATAGATGAAATACAAATGTACCTTGATAACCTCCTATTGTGAAATGACATTTTCAACTGACACTGTTTCGGTGCTCCAAGATTTTCAGTTATCAACTTTAACTTTGCAGTTTTTAACTTTGCAGAACTTTCACATTGACACAAAACTTTATTACACCCTAGAGGAAAAAACCAGGGGACTGGAACCTGAAGTTTCTTAATCAAAATGTGTGTTTTGTCTGCCTCCTCCTGACAGACTCTTCTGATCCCTCTTCGCTGAGCCTGGCGTCACCGCCGGAGCGACCATCAACGCACCGGCACAGTTTTGTATCTCACCGCTACACCGGCAGCAGCTGTGTTCCCCCGGCGTCTCGGCTCCGGATGAAGACCGTAAAGACAAAAGAGACTTGATGATCCTGCAGCACAACCTGACTGTAATATTTCGCTGAGAGGGTTGTTGGATTGTGGCGATGACCTTGAAGGCTGCTTGAAATTTTTTGTATTCAAAACTTTCTTTCCTGCACCGTTGGTTTTGGATCAGAACCTGTGGTGCTCAGAAGATGAACCAAACTCCAAATCATTAAAAAACTATTATTTTTTAAATAAAAACCTAAATAGAGAAAGTCAGTGTCCATCTGTTGGACTCGTCTGATACAAGCAGAGACCATGTGTCACCCATAGGTTTGTGAACCCGGACCATCATTTCCTCTGCTGGTCATTCAAGGGAATGCAGGTTTGAGTCTTGTCCACATTATCTTCACTGCCTGGCCCAAGAGTCTTCTTCCATTTTCATAAACAGCCTATAGTTTTTACTTTTCCCTGATGTGTCTGGACACAGATTGTATTTCAGGTGTGAACAGGGTCCGCACTGAACTGAGACCTGGCTATTACCTGGATGAAGAGGAACAAGAAGTTCCCCTCTCTCCATCTGGGTTTCAGCACCAACATGTCCCAACAAAGAATATTGTAAAACATGGATAATCACAAGTAACTGTACAAATATTCTCAGTGGCAGATCGCAGAGTTTGTATCGTGGAGTCGTCTCTTTGTTGTCCTCCCAGCTGGCTCGCTGCACTGTCCCATATCTGAACCAGTAGAGAGTCAACTCAACCTAATGAGTCTGATACTGTTGTAGTTTCCACTTTCAGCCTCACACATGACAAGACAGGAATAGAAAGACTTTGTTGTCAGCGCTGTGACGTGTTTCTGTCTGTGTGTTTGGTTTTGGAGGGATTTCAGGGTTTGCATCAGAGATTTGAAAGTTCTGTTTCAGGGGAAGTTGCCCTTTTTAAAACTGATCTTCATTTAGGTCTCAGTTCTGCACTCGCTCAGATCAAACAGTCAAATCTCTCGTGTTTGACACACAGAGGGTTTTTTTAACACAAAGAAATTAGTTAATAGACGTTGAAGGTTGTCGATGATAAGAGCTGATTGAATTCTACGAGGAGGCGTTTAAGTTTTCTTAACGGTCTCCACAATTCACTGCACTCATCTGCTGCGTAAATAATCCTCCCACTGGTGGGAGGATTATTCAGTGTCACGGAGCGGAGAGCAGGAGTCACAGGTTCGGGTAAAAAACAGGGTTTCCTTTAACGTAGGCCGAACAAGACAAAGGAAAGGAAAAGACGAAGGGAAACACAGAGACTTATATACACAATGTATACAAGTCAATCTATGTTCCGACTCTCAACAATGGTAATAAGCTCTGGTTATTGACCAAAAGAATGAGATCGTGAACAAACTGCCAAGATGCCAGAGGACATTTTGGCTAAAAACTTGGTGTAAATGCCGCAGTTATGGATCGAATTGGATTGTCGGGGCTTGTAGACACTTGGATGACACCACAGGATCAGTGTGGAGGTGTTTTATGTTCTTTTTCTGTAGTTTTTGTTTACGTTTGAACAATTGATCACCATTTACTTCAATTGTATTGGATTTAGCTGCAACGCTTTTTATCCCTGAAACTCCAGAAGTGTTTTGTGGACCCCCCCCACCCCCATCGGAATAGTGGTGAGTAGATACTGAGTGAATTTTCATTTGTCAGTGAACTAACCATTTAAATAAATCTATATCCAGTCTTTGTGTTTTTAAACAAGAGATCGGATCTGACTCATTTCTCTTTCATGTTATTTCTGTTTTTCAGTGTCAGTTATTTTTCTGTTCCCAGGAATTCTCCTTCAAATCTCTCTCGGAATTACACGAGGTTTCCTTTTCAGGGTCAAAGAAACATGGTTGAAAAAGGTTGCGATGTATAAATGTATAATTTGGCTGCGTTTATGTGCAGCTCTCAAGTTCCTGTGAACCTGCAATCAGCCGTAACACACACACAGACACACACAGACACAACAGACACACACAGACACACACAAACACACACACGGTCCAGTGCCATTCATAAGTCACAGTGTAATTCTGGCCTCTGGCTTCGCTGCTGTGGATGAATGTTTCTCGCCGCGGAGAAAACGAGATTGTGAAACCGTGTTAATATGATCCAGCTGAGTGAAACCTTATTTTATTCCTCTTCCTCACAACTGCTTCATCTGAGGAGGAAACGTTTCCTCTGCTCAACAGACACTTCCTGAGGAATGGGAGCGATTTTAAATCAAATAGATATGTAAGTCAAGTCACGTTTATGGCCCCGTGACGCTGTCATGTACATTACACACTAGAAATCCTTAGAACTGCTGTTCGCAGGACATGTTGATAGCATGTTAACAGTGGGCACAATATGTTCAGTTGGCATGTTGAGTGTTAGCATAATGTTTTAAGACAGCATGTTAATTTGGAGCAACAATGTTAACAGAGTTAGCATGTTAACTAAGAGTGTGACATGTTAGCATAACCAAAAGCATGACATGATGACAGTTAGCTTGTTAACTGAGAACGTAACATGTTGAAACCGTTAGCATGTTAACTGAGAACATAACATGTAGACACAGTTAGCATGCTAACTAATAGCATTACATGTTGACACAGTTAGCTTGTTAACTGAGAACGTAACATGTTGGCACAGTTAGCATGTTAACTAATAGCATTACATGTTGACACAGTTAGCATGTTAACTAATAGCATTACATGTTGACACAGTTAGCATGTTAACTAATAGCATTACATGTTGACACAGTTAGCATGTAAACTAATAGCATTACATGTTGACACAGTTAGCATGTTAACTGAGAACCTGACATGTTGAAACCGTTAGCATGTTAACTGAGAACCTAACATGTAGACACAGTTAGCATGTTAACTAATAGCATTACATGTTGACACAGTTAGCATGTTAACTGAGAACGTAACATGTTGAAACAGTTAGCATGCTAACTAATAGCATTACATGTTGGCACAGTTAGCATGTTAACTGATAGCATTACATGTTGACACAGTTAGCATGCTAACTAATAGCATTACATGTTGACACAGATAGCATTAACATGTTGGCACAGTTAGCATGTTAACTGATAACGTAACATGTTG
The DNA here is from genome assembly GCA_006182925.3 of Reinhardtius hippoglossoides. Classification (NCBI taxonomy): domain Eukaryota; kingdom Metazoa; phylum Chordata; class Actinopteri; order Pleuronectiformes; family Pleuronectidae; genus Reinhardtius; species Reinhardtius hippoglossoides. The sequence goes on from CM031670.1 coordinate 2,037,871, forward strand.
AAACAGTTAGCATGCTAACTAATAGCATTACATGTTGACACAGATAGCATTAACATGTTGGCACAGTTAGCATGTTAACTGATAGCATTACATGTTGGCACAGTTAGCATGTTAACTGAGAACGTAACATGTTGAAACAGTTAGCATGCTAACTAATAGCATTACATGTTGACACAGATAGCATTAACATGTTGGCACAGTTAGCATGTTAACTGAGAACCTGACATGTTGACACAGTTACAGATTTATTTGCTGGCTGATAAGAATCGGACGTGAGTCTTTCACAGTCACATCAGTGTCAGTGTTTATGTTTGCTGATTTAAAAACTTTCATTTTACAGATTAAACCATGTAGAACTGATTCAAATCTCTAAATTTTGAGAGGGATCCCGTCCGATTCCTACTTTACTTGTTGCTGAATCATGGTTCAACTGGTTAAAGTCGCTCTGAAGCACAAAGGAAACTACTTATTCCCTTTGTGGTTTACAGACCTCACTGCGTCCCTCTTGGATGGAGGTCGATGAATAAAATGGCTGACGGGGCAGAGCTGCAGGACTCCCGCTCAATCCTCCGATCAAACAATTAGTGAAAACATTTAACCGCGAACACACGGCCGTCCTCTGCATCGATCTGTATGGATCGTACTAATGTGGTTTCTGTAATGTTGCTGGTGATAGAGCCACTTCCAAGGTCTCTGCACTCATTATGGACGCTATTCATTGATTGTGGTAAACAACAGACTGGCAGTATATGTCAGTCTATGGTTCCCTCTGCTTGCTTTTGGATTATTGGAGAACATACATTTAAGTTTAGGATACTAAAATGTTTTGGTTAATAAGAACAAATGAGCACGACCTTTATTGTTTTGGTCCCCAAGTCCCAAATAGCCACAGAACAATTCTGTACCTATTAAACATTGGCTCAACATAAAGTCAGATTAGTCTGTTGTCTTCGGAGTGGACCAATGCCAACACAACAAACAAGAACATCAAAATACAAATCAAACATCTTATGTATCTTTCAAAATATCAGTAAATTGAAACACAATATCTAAACTCCCCAACTAACTAAAACTTACAATATGAGACAAAACCCAATTTTACTTAAGGTTAAAAAAAAAAAACAAGTCATTTTAGTGATTTCAGACAAAGCGTAAGTGCAAAAATATCTTTAATCTTCCTCCGTGTGGTTTCCTCATTGATTGGTGTTTGTCTCTGTCAATTAGATTCACCGGTGGTACCTGGCGTCGGGTAAGGAAGAGAACAGGAGCGACCGGGACATGAGAACCTCCGAGGAGACACAAGTGGAGAGAGAACGACAGAACACAACGTTTGAAATACTGTGAAACTTTATTGTAAATATTCTTTGAGTGGTGGAGAACGTGTAGCAGTGGACTTAGTGAACACTTCTGCTTAATCTCAGTGATTGAGGCAATCTTTTTATTTTAGTGTGCTGACTGGAGAGGATGTTTGGTGTCCCCACAGGTCAAACTGCAGTCTCTGTATTGGACCCTGCTAATGCAATACAACGCATTAGGTATTGAATACACTTCCTTTGTTTTGCCTCAGGTAAAAACACAGATTAGGATGAGGAAGTCGTGACAGTAGTTGTGCAGTGGCTGGAAGCTGTTCAGTGTTCAAGAAGTTGTTAAATGTTCATTTTCTTAGAGGCAGTGTAAGATTGTGCTGAGCCTTGAAATATTCATGGTGTTTACATTGTGCCGGCAGTGAGACCGAATGCTGCAGGATCCATACCTTCCCATTGAAATGTGAATACGTAATGAATGCTAATGGGATCTGGATAAATGGAGCTCATGTCTGAGGAGGTCTCCTCCATGTTAATGGAACGCCGTGGGTGAGTGTTCTGACTCAAGCAGGGTAATTTTTTTCCCCCTTCAGTTGCATAATCTAAATAAGCCCGCTGTGACCTTGATGTGAAATGACCCGCTAAATGAGAGCGCCTCACATGACGTGATGGCGTGATGGCAGGGCGCACGTGTCCTTTTTCATCTTCCAGGAGCAGCATCTCTCGCACTCACATTTCTAATTTTGAACACTCCTAATTCCATGCCCCATTTCCTCGCCCCCTCAGCTTGAAAAGAGTTAAATTTAGTTCTAAGCGAGCTGGTATGTAGCTGATGAAGAAATGGGACGGTGGAAACAAGGCCACATCAGAGCAGTTCTTGTTGTTAACTGATCTCCCTCCCTCGTCACCTACAGGGAACCACGGCCTCATGGACCAGACCACAGCTCTGAAGTGGCTCCAGAGGATCAGCCACTCGCTTGGAGGAGATCCCAGGAAAGTATTTGGACAGAACTCAGGTATTAAAGAAAAAGAGTGTGTATGAAATGTGTCTCTGCTGCTGTGACACCTGAACAAGTCTGTTATAAATGTTTTCATTTCACCAGCAGCGACAAATTCCTGATGCACAGCAAAGCTCGTCTGCGATCAAACGTATCTGTGTAGAAGGTGTGAAGTCGCAGCAGAACCTGTCGCAACAGACGGCATGACTTAATTAGTGAAGCTGTGGTTTAACCATGCAACCGACCACCAGTAACTAACTGGTTGTGGATTATATTGATCTAAAATTTAAAAAAAATGATAGTTAGAATTTTGATTCTTTTTATTTATTGATTTTATTTTGACTGACAGACACAGACGGACTGAGCCTCAACGGATGCTATGGTTTGTTTTGTTGGTGCAATGCTGTAAACTGAATTACAGAACTTTTATTTTGATAACTGGGGTCTGAAGATTGTGTCGGTTGTTTAACAGACTCTGAAATAGTTGACATGTAATGTATGAGAAAATAACATCATTCAAACTTTTATATATGAACTAATGGTAACAACCACCAGGAGTGTTCATCTCCTTGAGTTTAGATATGTTGTGGAGAAAGGATTTGTAGGACCCTCTAACGGACAAAATGGAGAGTAGTGTTTTTGTGTCTTTAAAGTTTTATGTGTGAGCGCAAACTCCATAGAAACGTAGTTGTGGGATGTGTCTCTGTTCTGACATTTATAATAGTGGTGTCTAAAAAGAAGACTCAGGTCAGATCAGTGGTGGATTTGAGTTCGATGGATTTATTGTGACTATTAAGAAAGAACAAAAACGTATGAAATTCCTCTGTAGAATGAGACCTCATGCCCCAGATGTTGTCTAAATATACACATGTGGCGCCAGGGCAGACGTTTCCCACTCAGACATATATTTGGATTCATAGGAATCTGTGGGAAAATGTTCTTTCATGGCCTGAATGCCTTCTTTAATGTCTACGTGTCGGTAATAATAATGATGGCATCTGTCTGGACACTGTTTTTAAAAACCTGTCCACAAAGTCATTTGTGTCTTTGATGTGACTGTAAGTTTCAGAGAGGGTTGAGCTAGAAATTATAGAAATTCTGCAGTTTGATTGGTCTCAAGATTTCAGTCTGAAATAACTGTTCTACCTGGTTGGATTTCTGGAGGTTTGCTCCACTTGTCTGTGTCCTTGTGAATTTTTAGAAGCATTTAATGCAATCTGGATTTTTGTTGTTGTTGTTGTTGTTGTTTTAGCATTTAGGGCATTTTTATCATGTAAAGGTTGATTTAATGTTTTCTCTACAGTAGTGATGGTGTCCTGGTCGAGGAAGTACCTGCACTGACAAGCTGAGAAAACCCATGATGTTAGGATGATGGTGGAACACTGCCTCCTTCAGGTGGGAATACAAACTACTGAAGAAATAACTCCAGTGCAGAGATGAATAAAGTCCTTGATTATAAAATCACAATTGGTTAAATATCTAATAATAAAACAAAGCAAGGATCCACTGAAAACCTTAAAAACCACACACATCAAAGAAGACATTTGACCAAGGCTTTTTTTAGTCATTTTTTTATTGATAATTACTGTTAGTGAAATTAGAATTGTGTCTATTTTGAGTTATTGATCATCCTTTGTTGCCTTTGAACGTTAAGTAAACCCGTCACCAAATCATACTCTTTGTATTACAACAAATCAAGAAGTGAGAAAATGATTCCACAAAAAAAAAAAAGGCTGATTAATTCCCCTAAATTTGTTACTGATATTTGGCTTCACCTCAGCAGAAACAACAAAGACCAAATCAGTTGATTTTGTTATTGAGTGGCTCTTCTTCAGAAGACCGGACCGACTGCTACCGGGAGCTGACCCACAGGGGAACTCTCTGTGGGTCGACCGGCTCCTTCTGTCTTCAACGGGCTGGTTGGTTTGGGAAAATTAAAAACAAATTAGATCTACAAACTGTATTTGTTGTGTCCTTGTATTTGTTAACTGTAGGACTTTATTTTTACTCACAGCATTTGTAAAGCCTGTTGACGCGGAGGATGTCATTTCTGCTCATGGATGTGGCACGTCCAAATGTTTGGGATGGATTCCTGCCGACGATGGTGGGCTTTCCATTTTTGGAGAAGAAGTTTCTTTAGCAGGACAAAAGCACAACATTATTGGTTTATTGACGTGTCCACAAACAAACACCTGCACACACTTCCTCTTTACTCAATTAATGTTTCTTACTCTACTGTTTTATTATAATTTTGTCCTTATAAAAAAATAATCTTACAGTACAAAAACACAATATCTTCGATCAAACATCAGTGGAGATGAGGAATTCTTCATTTAATTAAAACACATGTACTTACTTTCCGTAATGCATGATAGAGTTGAAGTCATATCCAGTCCACAAATTGTTAGTCCGAACACTCTTAAAGTTGTGTTTCTTACCTGCACAGATGGAGAGAACATTTAAAACAATCAAACTCAGCTTTTACACTTACACCTCTGATTTTTTTCAGTATCAAACATTTAAGTCCAAAACAAAACAGTAGTTTGTTAATTACACAACCAGCGGCAGAGTTTGTAAAACACCTCCTTTTGATGGGATTTACCCTCTTTTAGAAGACTTGATCGTCTTTGTGAACCTCGTGTTGGACAAATTTAGGATCGGTGGACTTTTCTTATACTCAGTTTGGACTTGTTATCCCCTTGTTTTGATTTTCTTGACATTTCCTAATTTATTCATGCTTGTGTATCCGTTTTGTTGTTGTTTCACGGGACCCAAGGTGCAGACCAATGACAAGGCTGGTAGAAACGTTGATGACGTTTGCGCTCACACACCGCACAAGCCCATGCTCTCACCAAGGGGCATGTGACGACATCGTCCTGTCGTCACATGCAGTTACGACACTTGGATGACACCACAGTAGCAGTACGGGGGCATTGTATGTTTTTGTTTTTTTTTTACGTTTGAAGAATCAGTCACCAGTTACTTCAATTGTATTAGATTTTGCTGCAACGCTGTTTACCCCTGAAACTCCTAAAGTTTTTTGTGGACTGTATTTTACCCTGTTGTTTTTGCTCTAATTTGCCACTTCAGCTGTGACCTTAACCTGCAGCTAAATTGTAAAAGATAAAATAAAGGTATACTGCTCCTGAGTTTATCGCCTCTGCATCAGGAGGAACCTCCATTTTTGTACAACAGATAAAATAAGAACAGTGAAATAAAGTCTTTTGTGGGTGAGCTTACTTGGCTGAATGTTCCCCCAGTTGATTCGAACATATCTGTCCCTGTCGCTGCGCTTGTGCTCGTGGTGGAAACCAAGAGCGTGGAGGACCTCATGCTGCACTATTTTGTGGTGCACACACCCGTTTTTCTTCAGGGAGATAAACTGTGGTCCACGCTGACGGCCAATGTGAGAAGAGCACCTGACAAATACACACACACACACACACACACACACAAAGTGAAATCATTATAAAACAAAGAAACTGACACTTTCTCCGGCCAATTGGATTCATGTCATCTCTCTCCCCTTGTCAGTCTCCAGTTGTCCGTAAAGGCTAAAAACTGGCCAAATAGATGATAGTGATAAGATAAGATAAACATTCACAAGATAAACATTCCACATACAGACAGATGGACATTTGTACAGTAGAACTCGTCGGTAGTTAAAGACGCACAACATCCTCCTTTTCTCCTGACATACAGGATTCACAATTCATATTTACCAAGTTCCATGGTACCGTGTTTGTGTGTGTTTGTGTGTGTATTCTTACCCAGATCCAGAGTAAAAGTAGATGTAATCCCGTTGCCACCAGTACGTTCTCCAAACAAAGCGAATGCACGTGGATTTGTGGAATGTCACCAGGGCTCTGATGATGGTGTTGCGCTCTGAACGTGCTGCAGAGGCAAAGTACAGGCTTTCACTCATCTTCACTTTGAACCGTGCTCAGTTTCCATCTTCAGACATTTAGAACCATCAGTGGATGTAAATGTTATGGTTGTTGGCAAAACAAATTTCAATAAAATGAAAATAAACAACTTGTATATTCTCATTGGTGGAACAACATATTCAGTTACCCACTCAAGTCAAAGTGAAAATACTCCATTAAAATATCCCATCAAAGGGTCAGCAGATAAATCTCAGGGGTTGTGAGACAGTTTTGATTTCTTACTAGAAACAAAGCTGACGTTGACCAAATAGTTTTTTGTGGGTCAAACTTTTACTCACAGTAGCGAGAGGAGATGTACACTGGCACTGTGACACTGGCTCCACGTTTGGGCCACTTGCAGCCATAGTATGTGCACATCGCTGCGTTCCTCTTGGAATTGGGCACAATGTCGCCGTCCTCCAGGTTTGCTGCAGAACAACAATACAGACACTTTAAACCAGTTATACATATTTCACAGATATCAAATGCTCATAAAAAAAATCTGATCCTTGGCAAATGTTGATCAACCAATCAGCTGCCTCCGCATCAATTGTCACTTTATTTATTCATCACGTTGAATATGAAAGTTCTTTCTCACTTGAGCCATTATTAGTTCTTTCGATGATGTCAGAGAGGTCTGCAGGTAAACACAGGGAGCAGGAAATATCAGAAACAGGTAGCAGCAGTTTAACATGTGAATTATCAACGTTATTATCTGGAGAACTCTTCATTATTCATCTCACCTTCTTCAGCTTCACCCTGCAACACAAAGTCACAACGTTACACATCATCAAATCATTTTTCTTACTGTTTAAAATTAAATGAAAATTTTGAAATCCCTAAAAAACAACTCAATTATTGCTCAAACAGGTCGTCACCACACTCATAACAAAGATGATTTTTTATTTCAGCTGACAATGTGAAGATTCCTGGTTTTCACAGCCGAGCGTAACATCAGGATCCCAGTGTGGAAACTTACCGGAGCGATGGCCGTCATGGAGAAGAAGAGGAGGAGGAGGAAAACAGGAGTCATGATGCTGGTCCTCTCAGGGTCAAGTTCAAATCTGAAAATACACAATATTACACAATTAATCAGTGTTTGAGGAATAAATCAGATGCAAATAAGTTTGGTGAGAATAAAAAGACCAGAGGAGTTCACCTGTTGTTCCAGGAGTCCGGTGCAGTGTGATGACAGCTGCTCGGCTCGGCCCTCTTTATAGGCCGCTCTCACAGGGTGTGGCTGGTCTTCATCTCGGAACTCACATGACCTAATTCTGTTAATAATATTTCCCCATGTTGAGTGTCAGTTTGGAATGTCACTAAAGCTGCTTTTGCTGCCAGGAATCAGCTTTTCAGGTTTCACAGGTTTCTCACCCCTGTGTGTGTGTGTGTGTGTGGTGTGTGTGTGTGTGTGTGTGTGCAGATGATGTTTGAGAGTCAATATTCCTTCTTGTGGTGTCTGACATGGCACGATTAGCATGGATGATGGAGAGCTGCAGTCGTAGCTGTGCCACATCTCAGGGAGTGCGGGGAACAGCCTTCAGGTGTTAGGCCTCAGCTCGGGCAGGGCGAAGCTTTGAGGAGATCTCCTCAAGCGTTTTCAACCATTGTTGGTGAGCAAGGGAGTCGCCAGATGGGTTGGAGAGCGATGCAAGTGTTTCATCATAGAGGAGAAAGAACAGAAAGCAGAATTATTCTTAGCAATGATAATTCAGAAGTCAGACTTGTCGTGTACATGTGTTCTCCGTAGATTCGAGAGGGTAAGGTCATGAAGAGGATTAAATGAGAATGTCCTTTCTGATTTCTGGTTAGACTGCTTCCATCATCGTATCCAGTCTGACTCACCTTGGCAACAACTTAGTAATACGGAAATAGAAAGCCAAGCTAAATGTTGGGTAAGACTTTCATCATTGAGGCTTTATAGATTTTTCTATTGTAGCAGCATTGACGCATGACAAAGTCATTTGTTCTTGATCTATTTACTGCTCTGTAGGAATCGGATGAAGTCCATCGGGTCTAAACTTACTCTCTATGGGTAGAGATTCTATTTATTTATTTGTATTTTGATTAATTTCATTTATTTATATGTACCAACATCACGACTACAACACCAGACAGTAGGGAGAGGTTAAAGATAAATTATATACAGTAAAATAAAGTATAGTTCCTTGCTTTGGGTACACTGCATCACTCAGTCCTTCATAACCGTGCTTATTGCTCTACCAACAGAGTTTATATGTATTCTATTCATAATCTAAATAAAACAGAGCCTTAACCTTAATGTCTATTGTATATATTCTTCTAAAAGTGTCCATGGCTCTTGTAAATCATTGTCTCAGTAATGCTCCTTTATTTATCTTCAATAAACAGAAACAATTGGGTTTTCTCGGTTTCCAGTTCATAAGTATGGTTCTTTTGCAGATAGGAATCCATTCCTCCATTAATTCACATCCATGTGTTTTCTGCTTTCTTCGATATTTTCATTCATCCTCTCAACAGAAGTGGAATGTAAACATCTTGCTGAGGAGGGGGTTTTGAGAACAGCTCACAGAGGCCGTCAAGATCTGTGCACCTTTCTGAAAGTAGAAAGACATCTGACCCCGGCACTGAAACTTGGCCAGCAGTCAATCTGAAGTTCCTCTTCTGTGGATCTGATTGATGCCATCACACACTCATGTTAATGTTATGCACTGAATGGTGTAAGCACAGTAAAGGTTGTGTCAGTAAAGGCAGCTGCTCTGATGGAAACAGTCAGCTGATATTCACAATGTAGTGATTTCAGTCGAGACACTTACAGAGCTGCTTTGTGTTGTAGGTTTGTTTTGTGTTTACAAGTAACTCCAAAAGTAGGATTTACGTTAGCTTACGATCTACCAGTAGATGTTAGCAGGTGTTAGTTGCCACCAGCGGATGTTAGAGACATAACTTCAGTTGTGCACCTTAGCGTCATCGAGTGTTTTGACCTTGTAATCAATGATACAGGGTACCTGAGGATAAAGGTAATCTGACTGGCAGCACTATGAAAGCCATGTGTCCGCTCAGTAGATCCAAAACATAACCTCTTTGCCTTTTTAAACTAAACACTGTCCCATTTTAGAACATCGGACAAGATGGTGAATATGTAATGTACTGCCGCACTAAGTAATGCAACCAGTTGATGTTATGGGATGTTAGTGACATATCTTAAGTTGTGAACTTTAGTGTCATCAGGTGTTTCAACATCTTAATCCCAACAGAGCCTCTTCTAAGGCCGGCCCACCACAGGATGATCACACCTGGGTGCGTGTCCCCAGCATCTTGGTTAGTACTTGACTTTGTATTCTCTCTTTGACGTGTGTTTTGATTCCTGCCCCACCTGAATGTGTTCCTCCTGTCTTTATGAAGACCTTCATTGTTTGTGATGTGATGTCCATTCATTGCTCCGTTTGACACATCCTGCTTCTGGTAAACGTTGTTTCCTCATATTTTCATCTGTGTTTGATCTTTCTGCCAACCTGAGTTCTTGTGAAAGTTACATACATGACCTGCCTTGTTTTTCAGACTACATTTCAAGCCCTGAAATGTTCTCACACACACACACGTGTTACATGTGTCACGTTACAGGTTTATTCTTACAAATTAAAACAGACATAAAATCTCTGTAAAGGTTTATTTGAAGATGGAATCAATTGATCTTTTGTCTCCAGGATCATCATCATCATTATTGTTGTGGTTGTTTATAAAGAATATTTTCAGCACTTATTCACATACTCCCTTTAGTATTTGTTAGGTTAAGTTAAGCTCGACAGTGAGAAGATATCCTGGGTATGTTGAACTCGCTTCGTAGTGCAGGACCCAGCAAATGGGAAAGAAAGAGAAATTATGTTTACATAGACTTTCCATGCGCTTGATGTGAGCTTCCAGCTGGATGATGACGGTGAAGTTGATTTTCTCTTTTCTGTGACAGGGAAGTCCAGAGGAGCAAATGAGAAAAACTAAATTTGGGTAATTTCTGAGCTATGTTGTTTTCTTTCTTGCATTTATGACTTGAAGCGAAAAAAGTGGTTTGTGAGGAAAATCTTTCAGAATTTTCAGTAGCCATATTATTCCACTGGGGGAATGAGTCACATCAGCCTCTTGTCGCCGAGTCACAACAACAAACACATTCCTGGGGAACTTTCACCTGTTTTTAAAGATTCTCACACATTCTAAACAGCTGTTGGACGGATTGTGGTGAAAATTGGTTCAGACATTTATGATCAGCCACAGGAAGAATTGGTAAAACGTTGGTGAGGCCCTGAGTTTTGATCTAGCAACATCATCAGGTCAAAAATAACAATGTGCCAAATAGAACTACAACAATTCATTGAGCTATCGATGAATATACAATTTATTTGAAAATATTCTGGCCATTGATCAAGTGTTTGGATTATTTCTAAAGTTCTGCCACATATCCGCTTTTTCTACTATTAGTACTATTACTTTAAATACAATTGATAATATTTCCGTACTTTAAGGAGGACAAGTGTCCCCATTCTGTCCCCATATACATCAAAAATACACATCAATGTCCCCATGTATATCCTAAATATACAGCAATGTATATACAGCAAATATATGATGATATAGTGCTGAAGGGCTGTACATGGTTCAGGCAGGTAGAGGGCAGGGTACGCCAAGTTTTGTAATAAGTGCAGAAAGAAAGTTATGATAATGATCGATGGGAGTGAAACATAAATTGACCCCAACTTCAAGTCAACTTTTAAACTTTTGTGATTGTTTTAATTTTAGAATTAAGCTGCAACTTACTGTGTGTTTGTGCATGGATTTCAGGACTCAACATGTATTATGTAGAAAGAAGAATATGTCATGAGAATAAATCAGGCTTATAGAAAGTCAAACAAAGAACAAAGTATAGAAAACAGGAGGAGCCACACAGGAGGCATGAGGTTAGGCCAGATGAACGGGATAACTGGACACTAGGGTGAGTCACACAGACAGGAAGTAAAACAACCAGACACACAAGTTGAGAAAAACAAAATAAAACATAAAATTATATTTTAAATTAATCCAAAAGGTCCGTTTAAGACTCTGTGTGTGTAAGTGTAAGTGTAAGAGAGAGAGAGAGAGAGAGAGAGAGAGAGACAGAGAGAGAGAGAGGAGAGAGAGAGAGAGAGAGAGAGAGAGAGAGAGAGAGAGAGAGAGAGAGAGAGAGAGGGAGAGAGAGAAGAAGAGAGAAGAGAGAGAGAGAACACACAACAGAGAGAAAGAGAGAAGAGAGAGAAGAGAGAGAAAGGAGAGAGAGAGAGAAGAGAGACAGCAGATGAGATACACAGATAGGCATAGACTACAGATAGATAGAGAGAGATGAGAGAGATAGAAGAACAACCACCAAAAGAAGAGAAAAGAGAAGAGAAATATAGGCCTAATCAGAGATAGAGAATAAAGATAATGAGAATCTATATATATATGATTAGATACTAGAAGACACTACTTAAGTATTACTATTATCATTTTTAGCAGTATCATCATTGGCATTAGTGCTGTTGTAAAAACCATTACACCTTGTTTTTTCCATAATTATTGTCATTATATGATTTTACTTTGTCATTAAACAGAGCAGTTACCTGTGGATAACACCAGTAGATGTTAGCAGGTGTTAGTTGCCACCAGCGGATGTTAGAGACATAACTTCAGTTGTGCACCTTAGCGTCATCGAGTGTTTTGACCTTGTAATCAATGATACAGGGTACCTGAGGATAAAGGTAAATCTGACTGGCAGCACTATGAAAGCCATGTGTCCGCTCAGTAGATCCAAAACATAACCTCTTTGCCTTTTTAAACTAAACACTGTCCCATTTTAGAACATCGGACAAGATGGTGAATACGTAATGTACTGCCGCACTAAGTAATGCAACCAGTTGATGTTATGGGATGTTAGTGACATATCTTAAGTTGTGAACTTTAGTGTCATCAGGTGTTTCAACATCTTAATCCCAACAGAGCCTCTTCTAAGGCCGGCCCACCACAGGATGATCACACCTGGGTGCGTGTCCCCAGCATCTTGGTTAGTACTTGACTTTGTATTCTCTCTTTGACGTGTGTTTTGATTCCTGCCCCACCTGAATGTGTTCCTCCTGTCTTTATGAAGACCTTCATTGTTTGTGATGTGATGTCTAGTCATTGCTCTGTTTGACACATCCTGCTTCTGGTAAACTCCCCGTTGTTTCCTCATATTTTCAACTGTTCTTTATGACCTGCCTTGTTTTTCAGACTACATTTCAAGCCCTGAAATGCTCTCTCAGACACACACGTGTTACATGTGTCACGTTACAGGTTTATTGGGGTTAGGGTTTGGAGCTGCTAACAACGTGCAGCCATCTACACCTAGCCATCTTGGTGTCAAACCTAGATTAATTAAAAAAACATTCCAATACATTTCAAAACACCTGAACTATGAAACTAGTTCAACATACCATTAGTCGTCATAACATTGGTCGTTCTGCATAACCTGTAGGACAAAGCTGGTCAACTGGCTCAGGTGACTTCAGCTTTTCTTGTTGTAATATATTCAGAACTTTATTCATGGTTCTGAAAATACCGGCTAGGAAACCCAGGTTAACTGGGCCAGTTGATAACCAGTCTTGTTGTACAGATTATCCAGGACGACCAATGTCAGGTTCATTGGGGCCAGATGATGAAAACATATCCTGGGTATGTTGAACTTGATTCAATCGTACAGGCCCCCCAACAAATCACCAACAAGCAGAAATGATTTGGATCATTGGAAAGGAAGCGTAAACCCTTATGGTCATCTCCCTGATTTGACTGATGATCCATTGTGCTTTGCTGAATGATGAGGTCTTACTCAGCGGAGAGTGGCAGGATGTGCTGTTCCAGTTTTGAGAATCGGTCACGTCGGCAACAGTGCACCCTGCTGCTGATTGAAAGCAGAAGGCTCTAATGTCACTGGCAATATCAACCGGGTCATCAGGGTTGGATCTCACAAATAAAGCTCGGTAAAAGTAGGATCGAGCAAAATCAACACATCCACACCGGCGTCGGACCTCATCACCAAAACTCTTTAATCTTTAATGTCATTGACTCGCAGAGGATCCTCCGGAGGATCTCCTGCTCTGTTCTCACACGGGCTCACTCGGATATTATCCAGAGTTTTTACTTGGGGGCTGGCAGGAGAAACTGTGGAGAATATATGCAGCAGCCGACTCAGACTAATTTCAGGAGATTATCTGGAGTTCAGTGCGTGTCTGAAACAGGTCTGAAAGCAGCTCCAGAGGTTAACGTCCATGGTTGTGGTGCGGACATGTTCAACACTCATCATGGATCTGATCAAACCTGAAACCAACGTTCACGCGTGCAGCGACCCTCCTTGATGCCCCAGCCATGACGTTTAGGAGCCAACAGTGTTGTGCTACTTTAAGCTTTGCGGAAAATATTTTGCACATTTGGACAAAGGATAGGTGCTGTTTTTCTGGTTTGGACAGTCTCTGCTCTAATGTTCGAAGCCCTTTCACCCAGAAATGGGGCCACACAGCCGACAGTGGTAAACATGCTCCTTACATAACCGTCATTCTCCTGTCACATGCCATTCAGCTATTGTGTGCTTCTGTAAGTATGTTGTGAAACTATGTTCCCCTGCTCAGAGACGTCTATTCATCATGTGCTCAAGTATCTGACGTGAAAAATCTTCTGTATGCAGCTTGGCAAGTGGACTTGAGAAGCCGGGGATAAAAACCACCGACCCTGGTGGACGACCCGCTCTACCTACAGAGCCAAAGCCACCCAATGCGTGTACATCTAAAGGAATGGACTTGAACTTAAAAATTCATTACATTTGATCGACTGAAAAGAGGCATAGAATTGTTCCCAATCAAAATGTCTGATGAGTTCAGAAAGCCTCAGCAAATTACAACACTCACCTGCTCTCGAACCGAAAGACAAAGCTCTTAAATATAGAAACATTAACAAAGATAAACGTCACACAATGAGGATATTTTGTGCCATGAACCTGAAATATGAACCATTGACCTCCCACACAGATTCCAATGTTAACTGGGGCCAGCATTTTCAGGAGAAAACTGAAACAAGCTGATTTTCTAACTATTTCCAACATTTGCGATGCCACAAACACAGATTTCACAATTTCTCTGTAGGAAGGATATAGGTGAAATGATAAGTATCATGAGTAATAGAGTCTGAGATGGGCCTGTTTGAACCGGCTGTAACAGGAAGCCCCCAAATGAGCATTAAAGACACAAGATATAAGCTGTGTCCCAATTCTGGGGTCGTGGTCTACGTGGCCCACGAAGGAGGCGGTCTGGTTTATGGAGGATTTCCTTGATCGGCATCACCAGCTGGTCTCGCACATGCTGCTGTCGCCTAGCAACAGAGCTGCAGTTGGACACAACGAGAACGTCTTCATGGCCCTTGGTCTTTTGATCATACTGTTAGCGGTTGAGTGGCCGGCACCCTAACCTCTTTGAAAGTCACCAAAGTGCAATGAATCCTGGGATAGCTAAGGTCCAGAAAAGGATCCACCGGTTGGAGCCTTCATATCTTGGGGATGAAATGAACCACACGTGGAGGAAGCTTCAAAGTGGGACGGTCCAGTCGCGCCGCCGAGACGCTATTGGTTTTCCAAATGCAGCCTCTGAAGAATGCGGCCCCTGGACACAGCTGTAAACATCACTGCACACGATTCATATTCCACATGATCATCTTTAGCTAGTTCAGTAGCCACCAGGATGTAAGTAGTAGTGTGAGAAACTTACACTGTAGAAAAACGTGTGAACATGCAGCCACGCAACATTCCAGACAACATAATCTTCTTTGTAATGGAAGTCGAGCGGGAGCGACAACTGTTTTCTATAGAGCTTCCAGATAGTGTCATGTCATGATGATGAGTCTTGTAGGAACAATGGCTACTGTACACACCAGCACTCGTCATTGTCGCTTGATTTCGTAAAATGAATCTTATCTCAAATCTTTAATCTCTGCTGTGCTCAAACTCTCACAGTGTTCAGCTGTGGTTATTTCTGACGTGACTGAACTAACCTCGACTCCTTTGAAACACTCAGAACTTGACCTTCCTGTCAAGTTTTGAACATTTTAAACATTTTAAACATTTTGAAACGAAAACAACAAAATTCTTCACAATGAAAACAATTGGTGGTTGCAGCCCTTCTTGAAATACTGCGACACATTCACGCACATATGAGTAAACATAGTGGTGTTATTATTTCATTCAAATGTTGCTTAATATTAACTTTTGAGCTTTTTTTGTATTTATGAGTTTGAGTAGATAATCACCTTTCTTTGATCCTGTCCTATCATCTTCCTTTCTGAGGTCAAATCTCTCGATATCCCTCTCTGTATATTATTAATTTGTGCATTGAATTCATTTTACGAGACGCCTATGAAAATAAGACGTGTTTCCTCGTTGTGTCTCAACTGCCCCTTGTCAGTGGAAAATCACTCATCCACTCTCAAACATTCTTCCGTCTAACAACAACACACTTGACAAGTGCTAAAAGATGATTGATGTTGGGCAGCACAATCTTGTGTTCCAAAGAAAGATCTGAGTCAAAGATCCCAGAAACAAGACGCGTCTAAATGAAAGTCACGGCTACCACAGATGGTTTTCTCACCAAGCCAGAGGGTTCATGGTTAAAATGTTGTTCTTCGACTGCGACTCAGCTGGAAATATTTGACTTTGCAATCCAACACACACATGATGCGTGCTTTCTTAAAGATTACACTACCCCACATTAACAAAGTACCTAAACTGTGCTTTGAGGTACTTAATTACTAATCCATATATATTGTTATGTATCTTTTATGTTCGTGTGTTTAAATTCTACTTGCGAATCTGAAAACATCCTCCACCACTGGATATTTTCACTTTGCTGGTTAAATCATTATGATTTAGATTTTTTTCGAAATGAGCAGCTTCATATTGTGCCTGCAAATGAAACCTCACCACACCCTGTGAGAGCGGCCTATAAAGAGGGCCGAGCCGAGCAGCTGTCGTCACACCGCACCAGACTCCTGGAACAACAGGTGAACTCCTCTGGTCTTTTTTTATTCTCACCAAACTTATATGCATCTGATTTATTCCTCAAACACTGATTATTTTCTGTGTATTTTCAGATTTGAACTTCAACCTGAGAGGACCGGCATCATGACTCCTGTTTTCCTCCTCCTCCTCCTCTTCGTCTTCACTGCGGTAAGTTTCAACACTGGCATCCTGATGTCACACTGTCCTGTGAAAACCAGGCATCTTCACATTATCAGCTGAAATAAAAAATCATCTCTATTATGAGCGTGGTGACGACGTGTTTGAGAAATAATTGAGTTGTTTTTCAACGAGCCTTTAAGTTTAAAGAAAGCTGTCGCAAAGGGTCCGTAAAGGAACCTCCACGATTTCAGATTTGAGATTTTCAAACAGCATCTGATTGTGTAACGTTGTGACTTTGTGTAGCAGTGTGCAGCCGATCAAGCAAATGAATTGGGTGAGTTTAATAATGGAGAGTTTTCCACATGTTAACGTTAAAAATGATTCCGCTGCCACTTGTTTCTGATATTTTCTGTGTTGACCTGCAGACGAATCTCCAGAAGTCTCCGATGTCCTTGAGAAAATGAACTATGGCTTACGTGAGAAAGAATTTCATACGGTCCAACTTTTCTGCCCGAAATAGAAAAACCTGACGACTGAAATAAAGTGATACTTGAACAGTGACAAAAGTTAGATCGCTCTTTATTTGTTTTGGTATAAAAATGAAAAATGTGTAAACCTCCAGATTCTGAAGTGTCTGTGTCGTTGTTCTTCAGCAAATCTGGTCTATGGCGACATTTTGCCAAATCTGCAGCGGAACGCAGACCCCTGCACGGCCACTGGCTGCGCGTGGCCTAAAAGCGGAAACTATGTCCGAGTGCCGGTGGTCATCTCCTCCAGATACAGTGAGTCTGATCCACAGAAACCGCTCTGGTCAACGTCAGCTTTGTTTCCAGTAAAAACTAAAAAACGTTCCACGGCGGTCGAAAAGAGATTATCGCACAAAAACAAAATCCTTCAGTAGAAAAGCTGCATTGTCTAAGTACATCTATATTTTTGAAATGCTTTTACTTCTTCTCAATAATGTAATAATATGAAAGCATTTCTTCCACTAATCATCTCACATTCCCTCAGATGTATCTGCTGACCCTCTAATGAGCTATTTGAATGTTGGGGTATTTTCACACTACTGTAGTTGTACTTTCATACTTATTATTATTTAGTTTTCATGTCATTTTAGAGGAGGAATATCAGAAGATCAGGCTATGACCTGCGTTAAAATGAAGAATTTTGACATCAACTCATGTTATTGACTTTTTCACATTAAATAATAACTTAATTATCATAATACTGGCTATGTTTTCATAATATTGACATTTTTTCTCATTATTTTACGACTTTATTCTCATATTATTTATGTTTTCCTCATTAAATTACAGCTCCTTACTCATAACATTGACCTTTTCCAATAACATTAGAACTTTGAATAAAACTTATCTTCTTATATTTGAATTTTTCCCCCATGAAATCATGACAGTATCACCGAGTTCTGTGTTTAGAGATATTTCGAATTGAATAAGAATGATCTGAAAAACTGTGAATGTAAGTTACTGCACTTTGAAGGATGTCTATAGAACACGCAGCTCGTACTTTGTCTCCGCAGCCACTTCAGAGCGCAACATCATCATCAGAAGCCTGGTGTCCTTCCACAGGTCCACATGCATTCGCTTTGTGTGGAGACGCTCGTATCACAGGCATTACCTCTACTTCTACTCTGGATCTGGGTAGGAACACACACTCAGGGGTTCTGTGTACCGAGTTGAGCTTCAGCGAAACCTCGAATTGTGTCTTTGTTTACAGCGGCGTAAAGTCACTGCAGGTCACTCTTCCAGTTTCAGAGAGAAAAGCTGCATCCAGCGTCACCGCATGCAACAAACAGCTCATTCCAAACAAGCAGGTTTAGAACAGACGCTGCACTCGTGCTGTTACAGCCTCGACGTTCAGTCTTAACCGCAGTAAAGTCAGGTCAGGAAACAGGTTTCTGTTTGTAACGGTTTCGGCAAGGATCCAAACAGGATGTTGTCCCGGTGAAATAAAGGTTTAAAATCAGACAACACTTGTGTCCTTCTAAAAGCCAAATGGATAACGTGACCTCTTTCTTATCTGTAACTTTTCTATATGTCTTTTCCAATGATTTCCCTGTGTGTGTGTCAGGTGCTGGTCGTATTTGGGCCGTCAGAGTAGAGGACAGGCGGTCTCCCTGAAGAAGAACGGCTGTTTGTACGAAGGCACGGTGCAGCATGAGGTCCTCCACGCTCTGGGTTTCCACCACGAGCAAGTCCGCTCCGACAGGGACACACACGTTCAAATTCTCCTCGAGAACGTAATTCCAGGTGAGCTCGTCCACAAAAACCTTCATTCCACGGTGCCAATTTGATCTGTTTGTGTAATAATCAATTCAATACTTGTGGAGACACTTTCTCTCAGAGTGGTCACATACTGAAGAAAAGGTGAAAATGATAAAAAACTCAGTTTAATTTAAAATGTCTCTCTCCTTCTGCAGGAAAGGAACACAACTTTGATAAAGTGACGACTAACAACTTGGGGACTCCCTACGACTTGAACTCTGTTATGCATTACAGCAAGTAAGTCTCTGTGTTGGTTTATTCATCATCGTCATGGAAGTTACTTGAGTGAGACGCATTTTTTTAAACAGATTTTGTGTTTTGTTTATTTACTTTTTTTTTTTTTTAATCTGATCAAATTATTTTCATGCATATACAACACCCGCTTTGTAGCATAATGATCAACACTGATGCAGTGAATGTGTTTTTCTAATGTCAGTGAATAACAACAGAGCTAATGAACCAAGACAAAAAACCAGTAATGTTGTGTTTGGGTCCTCTTCAAAGACACGCCTTCAGCAGAAACCGAGAGCCAACCATCCTCGCCAGGAGCGACTCCAGCCTCGACTTTGGAAGGGCCACATCCATGAGCTCGAATGACATCGACCGCATCAACAAACTTTACCAATGCAGGGTCTGAAAATGTAACTGGAACCCGTCACACTGCTAACGTAAGTGAAGACGCAACAAACACATCCCACCAGGAGAACAAAGTAGTTGAAATATCAAATCTTTTTTTTTCTCCCCCAACCAGGAACGTGTCGACCTCCAGAGAACTCAACAGGATTTCTGATGTAGAGCAACAATAATATCCAAAAGCAGCAGGACACGTGCCAGGGATCTGACGTCTCTCCACACGTGTGCATTAGCTTCTGTTAGCAGTTGGTTTTCATGTATTTCTTCAAACTCTATTGTTCATCTGGTATCAGAATTTATGAAAAAAAAAAAAAAAAGTTTCTTTGTTTAATGATTTTCTCACTATGATTGGGTGATGGATTTCCTCAGAACTACCAGGCCGGTGAAACAGGCCTGAAACAGCCTGAACAAATCGAGGGGCTGATGTTTGCTGTGATGGATCATTCGTGAATTGTGAAAGCTGTTTTTAAATATTCAGTTAAAAACTTAATTGAATGCTCATTGTGTGTGGAGCATCAGCAGCGAGATAAACAAACAATTCTAATTTGTACTAACAGTAATAATCTATAACATTATTAAGACAGCCTGGGTCAGACGTCTTTGATTTTTGTGGGTTTTCCTTTTCTCCAGACTACTAATCATTGTACTGTGTATTAATTTCTACACTGGACTATTTCCACAATAAAATCACAACAATAAATGTGTGTCTTTATTCCCACCAAAAGGGGCAGTGTTCTGTCGCTCTCCTGACGTCACGGGTCGCTCTCCCCGTCCTGTCAGCGAACCACAAACTTCACATCGGTTTTCAGTTTGTTCAAAGCTCCATGAATGTTCACAGAAATCAGACACACATCACCAATAACAGGTTTCAGGAGATGATGTTGGAGCAGTGAGAACTAATCCAGTTATAAAGGAAAGGTTAGGTTTACGTTAAAGTTAGGGTTCGGCATTCAGCTGGGATGCTTAAGGTGAAGGTCAGGGGGGTGGCAAATGCATTATGCCCGTGAGTCGCCATTATTTTTTTACGAACTCTGCTAAACGCCATCCCTCCAAAATACTTCCACTAACTTGTTGAGGTCACGATTAAAGTTTGACACGTCACTCCTTTGCCGTAGGTGTTAAATCATTTTTGATAACTGGGGACTTGAATTAAATCAGGTAAATGAATTTTCCCGCTGGGACAATAATGACGATGGTGATCTGTACTTTACTGTAGTAGAACTTTTACTCCACCACGTATATGAGCAAGTATTTAATACTTTACATGCTCGTGTTGTTTTTTATTATTTTTTAACCGTGATTTTTTCGGCCCCTCGGTTTTGGAACATCCTGCCTGAGGACAAGACTTCTTCTTTTAAATCACTTCTTAACAAACGTTTTTTACACACTTCATTTTGTATGTTTTTCGTTTATTTGCTTCTGTGTAATGTCGTCTTTTTATTTTTAATCACTGCTTTTGCTTTTACGTGATGTTGTCATCACCAGCATCACTGATGAAGAAACAACTCACAATGACTCAGCCATGAATTAATATGACAACAAGATGTTTTCAGTAGCATCATCTGCAGCCTCGTGTATTGATATGACAGAGTTATTTTTGTATTAAACAAAATATACAGTAGACACAGTTAATGATAAATTAGAAGGTTGTATTAGAGAATAGGCAACACTTTTATTTGATCTTATTAATCTCTGCATCCTGGAATAACTCCCCCCAATGGACTGCATCTATTTACTGGTTTTATTAACTTAATTATTAATTAATTATTATCTATCTTTAAAGGCCTTGTGCATATTAATTTAATATTATTGCCCTAGACAAACAGGACACACCTCGTTCTGGTAGATTTTAGGTCTGCTTATACTTCATATGAATAATAATATATGACATATTTGACCCACTGACTCAAAGCCAATGCTAAATTGTATTAGTACCATAGAATCACACCTCCTCCTTGTAGATTTAAGTGATTCTCATATTTTAAATAAAATATTGATATTGAGAAAAAAAAAAATCAAAAATTCTGAAAAGTTATTTTTTGTAAAGCTTCTATTTCACAGATAAACTCCTCTTCTTGAGAGACGCTCGGATTTAATACATTATTATTTCATATATATATAAATATTATATTATATTGATGTTATGATATTTTCCACGCAGTGACAGCAGATGAGCGGTCAGCTGACGGTCACGTGCTGCAGTCAGCTGATGCTAACGCTAGCCTCCCGGTTCTTCCTCCCGCAGCGGACTCGGATCTGACGCCGGACAGGATGCCTTTCTCCGAGCTGTACTTTAACGTGGACAACGGATACCTGGAGGGGCTGGTCCGGGGCTTCAAGGCCGGGATCCTGTCCCAGGCGGACTACCTGAACCTCGTCCAGTGCGAGACCCTGGAAGGTGAGTCCGCGCACGGCTAGCGGCTGACGTGCTAGCTAGCCACCGGGGCTAATCCCACGGGCTAACCTCAGCTAGCGGTTAGCTCCGGTGCACCGACGCTTACGTCGCGTTTAATCGTGTAACTCAACTCCTCCAGTCATCGAGTCTGACGTCAGTCGTTTGTTGTAGTTGTATTTAATATTAAATGAATTATCAAAATGTCGTTCTTGACGCTCGCCGCACCAGCTAGCGTCATGCTAACCCCAGCTAGCGTCATGCTAACCCCAGCTAGCGTCATGCTAACCCCAGCTAGCGTCATGCTAACCCCAGCTAGCCCCAGTGTTGTCGTTTATTGGATCATTAAAGGGGATTTTTCCTTTAAGAAGAGGAAATGAAAGTGCAGCAGGAAGAGGTTTTTAAACTTGGTTCCCTTAACCGTGAGGGAACAACTCGGCTCGAGCTCCAGGAAGTGACGTTACTGCACTAAACTGCAGTTCGTACAGTTCCATCATCCCTGTGTTTTTATACTGTACAACAACATACAGTTAACACGTGTCATCCGTTCTCACTGATCACACCAAGTATGAACGATAAGTGTGTGTAGTGGCAGATTATTATATTATAACATATTCAATTGTTATTATATTTATCAACCCGAACTGATTCCAGTCAGTGTTACTGCTTCAAAAATGGCTGACAGTGAAATATGATGGTTTCAAATCAATTAAATCCCAATCGTACATTATATCAAGGCAATTAAGACCTTTAAAAAATTAAAGAGAAACCCAACAGTTCAAACAAAAGTTCCCTGCTGTGCCTAAACTTAATTAAGAATTAGTTTGACGAGCACTGATCAGAAAATGTCCACGTTGACGTGTCTCCAACGCAGACCTGAAGCTCCACCTGCAGAGCACAGACTATGGCAGCTTCCTGGCAAATGAGGCGTCTCCTCTGACCGTGTCCGTCATTGACGACAAGCTGAAGGAGAAGATGGTGGTAGAGTTTCGCCACATGAGGAACCAGTCGTACGAGCCACTGGCCAGCTTCATGGACTTCATCACGTAAGCTCAAGGCGATGCATGTGTTGTTGTGTTTCCACTCTGTCTGTTAGCAGGGTTACAAATAAAGACTGCCTGAATAACCAGGACACAGAAGGATGTGGTTTGGTTCTGGTAAAAAATTCATACAATTTGGGTCCAGATCCAGATAAAAGGCCGGATCTAGGAATTCGGTTTCACTGTGTCTGCGTTGTTCCCACAGAGTTCATTCAGTCCATGCTGGTTGTGGGTTGGACGCACACATTTCTCTCACAGGTTACAGATTGTGAGTGAAAGGTGCAAAGACTCAAGAGTGAAAGACACGTGCTCCCATGAGCGAAAACAGCATTAAAGCCATTTGTGGGTACACACACACAACGGCAGCTTGACTATGACTAAGACCACACCCAAGGATGTGGCAATCAGCTCTGCACACGGCTATACAACACGGCATAACACCAAGTCAGGCATCTGTTATGTCATTATGAGAAGTCTTAAATCTTTTTGCTTCATTATGAAACTGCTCGCCGCAGTTTAGATAATGAATGGGAAGCGCTGCTTTGACATGGTGAGAGACAGGGCGTTAGCCTTGGCGGAGGTATGTGCTCTCAGAGCGGCCTTCTCGTCTGACTGTTAGCAGCTGTACATAATGACGACTGCACAGATGACCACGGAACCTGGTGGAAGGATGTGTTGCAGTTCAGGGAAGAACCCATTAACGTTTGGTGTTAATCCAGATCAGGATTGGGTGACAGTTTTACAGATGTAATTAACATCTAGGAGAGTGTGTGCAGCTTGATTGAATTTGAGGAGCATGGTGGGCCTTGGCGGAGGTATCGGCTCTTCTCACATTCTTGTTTCTATCTTTGCGTTACAGGGACAAGTTGTTTAACATTATAATGGAATTAATTTAGACCAGTGGAGTGAATTTAATATGAATTTATGGTATACAATCGCTACATGCTGGTAGAATGTTAATGTTCATTTGAAATGGATCTAACTCCACACGGATGAGCTGACGAATCCTGTCCTGTTCCCTCCACCGTGTTCCCTCCTCAGGTACAGCTACATGATCGATAACGTCATCCTGCTGATCACGGGCACTCTGCACCAGCGGGCCATCTCTGAGCTGGTGCCAAAGTGTCACCCGCTGGGCAGCTTCGAGCAGATGGAGGCGGTCAACATCGCCCAGACCCCCGCCGAGCTGTACAACGCCATCCTGGTGGACACGCCCCTGGGTACGTGGCTCCACACAAACGCACGCTTCCTAAGACAGTGTAAAAACTGAGTCGTAATGTTACGTCCCGAACAAGAGATGCACCAAAGCTTACAGAAACATTCAAAGTTACCTTCTGTTGATTTGATGTAAATGTTCTTTTCAGCTGCGTTCTTCCAGGACTGTATATCTGAACAGGACTTGGACGAGATGAACATTGAAATCATTCGTAACACACTATACAAGGTAAAACATCGTATGATCCTTGTGCTTTACAGAAGCTAAGGCAGGATGATGTGAAATGCAATTTAGAGATGTAGTCGATTTTATTGAGAGAAAATAGACAAATATGAGATAAAAAAAATCTTAAGAAATAATATATAAATTGCAAAAGATCCCCACAAAAAACTGGAAGATTCAAAACGTTGCAATTTGTAATATGTTGTGTAATTGATATAAAATGTGTTGCTTGCACCACTGAGATCATATTTTTAATAATAAGCAGTTTTTACTGACCATTTGATTTGAGAACAGATTTAGCTTTTTTATTTTAAGGTGTTGTGTAAGGGATTTTGAAAACACTAAACGATCGAACATGTGTTATTATTATTATTATATTATTATTATTGTCGTAATTGTGCCTCGACCTTTCAGGCTTATCTGGAGGCGTTCTATAAGTTCTGCTCTAACCTTGGAGGAACCACAGCAGACACCATGTGTCCTATTCTGGAGGTGAGTCTCTGCCCTGCTCCTACAGATGAATTTACATTTTCCTGAGCAGCAGGGGGCGTGAAGTTCACAGGTTGATGTGTTTTGTCTGTGGATTAAAGTCTCAGTTCAGGTTGTTCTTCTTGTCTCTGCCGCAGTTCGAAGCCGACAGGAGAGCCTTCATCATCACCATCAACTCGTTCGGAACCGAGCTGTCCAAGGAGGACCGTGCCAAGCTGTTCCCCCACTGTGGCAAGCTTTACCCAGAAGGCCTTGCTCAGCTGGCCCGTGCTGACGACTACGAGCAGGTCAAGGCCGTCGCTGATTTCTATCCTGTAAGTCCAAAAACCTTTTGGCCTGTAAACATCAGCAGAGCATTTCAACATAAACCGCAGCTCCTGAAATGTTATTAGTAGTTTTTCCTACAGTCCACCAGAAAAAGTGAATCCAGCCTCATTTGTTTTTGAATTATTAGTCTGTGTCTGAACTTGTCCACGTCCTCAGGAGTACAAGCTGCTGTTTGAAGGCGCCGGCAGCAACCCTGGAGATAAGACACTGGAGGATCGCTTCTTTGAGCACGAGGTGACACATCATCACACACACACAATGCATGTTGACTGTAAATATGGACGACGCGTCTCTGCTTCCTCCCATTGTGCAAAACAGCCAAAATACAGAGGTCGCCATCTTATCTTGGAGTCATCTGGAGCCAGAGCCTGTGCAGAAGTGATCGTGGTTCGGAGCCTGATTCCACTGATAGATGCCTGACTAATTTAAACCAAACACATGGAACATGTATTCATTTGATAAGAATTACCAGAAACAGCAGACGCCATCTTTGACAATATGTATTTGGTGTGTAATTCTGACATTTTTATTTAGTCCATGTCCCATCCACTAACCTGGTGGAGCCAGGGTTTATGACGTATGCTGCAGCATGCCTCTAGGGGGCAGTCCGGATGATTTTGCGTCACTTTCGGTAGCTGTCATGTCGTCCATCTTTACATACACTCAATGCTCCAGGCCCGTGTGTTGACGCGTTATCGTGCTAACACGCTAAACCAAGATGGTGGCCATGGTAAACATTGCATCTTTAGTTAGCTTTGTCACTGTTAGCATGCTAATGTAGCATTGATCTTGACCAATTGCAATTCAGTCTCATCTGTCAATCATGACGTCTCAGCCCGTTTCTATATCATCAAAAGTTATAAGAAGTAACTAAATGACCGAACCTGCTACTTGGACCTTTTAGCTCTGTCCATGTCGCCTTTGCTAACATGGAGGAGGCGAAGGAGGCGAAGGAGGCGAAGGAGCCGTCGCGCTGTCCGTCTCCAATTTGAAGTCCCTGACTTTGCATTTTCGAACGGCTGCTCCTCCTTCACAAACACACGTGTTGCTGAGGCGCTTATTTGAATAAAGATTGTTCAAAGGGTCAAGTTCAGAATCAGAATCAGAAAGTATTTATTGCCAAGTAGGTTTACACCTACCTGGAATTTGCCTTGGTATATAGGTGCATACAATAAACATAAAAAACACAATAAGAGACAAAAAGATATAAAATGCAAAATGCAAAACAGGAGTGCAATGTGAATGTGCAATGTACTGTAATGTGTGTTAAGTTAATGATATTTCACTAGCGAGTGACAGAAATGTGGTTGAGTAGCTCGTGCTTTGTTGTTGACACTCGAGTGACCCAGTTGGCGTTGGGCTGACAGATTAATCCCTGAGTTCAATAGACACTTGGCCGGTGTGTAGAATACAATGGGCATTGAATTGGGTGTGGCGGCGCCGGTGTGCAGAACAATGGGTGAGGACATATTGACACATGTCTGCTGCTGTAGAAGGTGTGTGTGTTTGTGATTCTTGGCTCGGCGCTCTTTGTGTACTTCATCTCCTCGTGCACTTGTCCCCGTGTTGTGTCTCAGGTGAAGCTGAACAAGCTGGCCTTCCTCAACCAGTTCCACTTCAGCGTCTTCTACGCCTACGTCAAGCTGAAGGAGCAGGAGTGCAGGAACATCGTGTGGATCGCAGAGTGCATCGCCCAGCGGCACCGCGCCAAGATCGACAACTACATTCCCATCTTTTAAGCCTTCTCTTCCTCCCTCTCTCAGTCCTCCTCTTCTTCCTCCCATCAGCATTTCATTCAGTCTTTCGTCTTGAGCGGCGTCTCCGCTCGCAGCGTCTCCGCTCGCAGCTTGCTGTTAAAGATTGATGCTAAATTTTGTCCATTCTTCACTCGTAGGTGCGAATTGGTTCTCGACGCCTGAGTTTGTTTGTTGTCATGTGACTCCCCGTCAGGCTCATTGTTGCTAAAAAATAAAATGTATAATCAACTTAAATACAAAAGTTTAACAAGAGGAAAATCAGCTCAGGTGGTTGGTGCTTGTTTTAACGAGCTCACAAGGTAAAGGAGGCGACTGATTTGACTTTCAAACCGTCGCCTCTCACTGTCCAAACCTGATGACACGCAGTGTGTTGTTTGTGTTGTTTGAACGCCAACCGCCTTTCTAACATCGGACTGATGAGCAGGAACATGAAGGAGCTGAAGTTGAATTAACTGTACGATCTCCACTGATCACGATCAGCATCGTCCGACCTTCAGCTCGTCAAAGCAGACATGAAAACATTCCTTTGCTCGGTGTCAGTCTCTATATAACATATTTATTTCTGTTTTTTTTGTGCGAGGTTTTGTCGGCATGTTTGGTCGTTACTGTGGTTTACTCCCCCGAAACCTAACAAGTGAAATGTGTGAGCCCTGGATTGTGGTTAGATTTAAGAAAACAGGAGCTTCTGGTCGACGTCTCGTTTCCTGTGTGAAGTTTGTCAGTAAACGTGCTGGAATGAGGCAAACTCTTGCGAGTATACGACAAACGTAATGTTTAAACTATTAAAAGAAGATAAATAGATATTTAAAGATGACTATATGATTTTGTTTTTTCTTATGCTGTAAAAATGATGTATTGATTTATTTGTTTCTTGTGAAATGTCTATTGTAAATGTGGTTGAAGAAATAAACTGCGCCCACGCAGGTCTATAGAAATGACTTTGAAACAGTAATTTATTCTCGGGACTTGGAAGGAGAAAAAAAGTCATTACAATACCCAGTTTTTATAAAAGTAAGTAAGTTGAAAATGAATGAGACAAAATCCAATTTTTTTTAATATATCCACTGTCAAACTTCAGCGTTTGAAATCTTTACATGTTTTTGCTGCGGCTGGTTTAACAGTGTAGTTCTATGTGGGGCCCTCCAGGTCCCTTTTGCCCTGGGCCCCCAAAGTCCCTTGAAACGCTCCTAAGTTTTAGCAGGACTCGATACGTCCGTATGAAATAAAAATAATTGAGATATTTTCCAACAGACGTTTGAAAATCCCCTGGCAGCACAAAGCTCCCTGTGAATTTAAATAAAGATCATTTAAAGGAATTTTTGCCACAAAAATCTGAACTTTACTTTTTGTGAATCAAGATCCACATACTATCTCAGCTGGTGCCAATTAAGCTCAGTTTTGTGGCACCAGGCGTTTGTATTTACTGGATCAAGACTCAGATCCTTAATGATTATGACTCAGTTTAACATGAAACACAAAGTTTTATTTTACTCTCACGTGGGGACTGGAGACAGACACGTGTCTCAGCACCGGCTGAACGCTCTCCAGGTTTAATGAAGTCTAATCAGGCTGTTGAGCTGCAGCTGCAGGATCCGGCCTGTGAGTAGACCTGCGGCTCCTCAGACCTGCAGCTCCTCAGACCTGCTGCTGCTACACTACAGAATCAAACACATCCAGACATGACCCTTCATCTGAAAACCAGCGCTCGGCTCTTTGACCTGCACGGCACTGTGGGCCTCACAGACTGGGACCTGGACAAGGAGCTGAAACTGGCAACCATCTCCGACCAGTTTTACCACGGTGACGAGATTTTCTTTCTTTTGTTTGGCAGAGAAAACCACAGAGGACCGAAACACAGATCATCACAGAGAAGATTCAGAATGAACAAGTTCCACTTCACATTTGCATTCAGGAAGAAAAAGAAGTTTAAAGTTCAAATGTGGAAAAACCTGTGATGTTTGTGTTTCACCGTCGCTGACAGATGAGAAACTGATTGATCAGTACGTGGTGCAGAGGCCGTCAGTCAGAGCCTCGAGGAGGAAAGACGAATTTGTTTTCTACGATAAGACATCAGGTAAGTTGAGAGGAAGAAAAACCGAGGTGAGACGTTTGTCACTTTACAGCTGCAGGACCGACCTGATTCAAAAGCATGTTTTCTGTTTGAGAAACTTTTAATTCATGGAACACCAATTTATTAAAAGTCTGCCATGTTTTCTCTCTGTTTGTCCGTCAGACACCTTTGTGAAGCCGAGTCCGTGGCTGCTGGTGAATCCAAACATCGTCTGCCCGATCCCACACGGACCAAGTGCAGCAGATCATCAGCTCTCCTGTGAACCTGCAGAGGAAATCCAGACGTCTCTGCTGAGCCCTGCAGACAAACAACATGCAGCCACAGCGGAGCTCCGCGTGTTGGCCCTCCAGGAGGAACTGCTGCACCCTGGTTCCACCGAGGACATGGTACAGTCCTTCAGCACTCACTCTGTTCTCTGAGCTTCACAGAATAGATCCTGCCTCGACCTGCATCTACTCTGTGAGATGTAGAAATCCAGCCATTGATTCCACAGTCTGTCTGTATGTGGAACACGTATCTCACAAAGCGTTCATCTCATCAGCTTCACACTCGGATGGTTTATCGTAAATTGCCTGAGGACGCAGAGTATCGAGTTTGGTGTGATTTGGACAATAAACTGAATCAATTGCTCTATCAGTCGGGGGGGGGGGGGGGGGGGGTGGCGGAGTGCTGAGATAAACACTTATTTTTATTTCACACACTGACACAGACGGATCTCCGTCATGGCAACAACGCTCTCCTTTCTCTTTATCAGGTTATCTTCAAAGTAAAAGCACAACATTCATTTTGTTCCTGTGTTGCTTCATATTTAGCTGAATTATGTAGCTTTTATTTTGAAAAAGTTGTGAACTTGGGTCAGAAGATTGTGAAAAAATCAGTTCAGTGAATCATTCAAACTCTACGTACATTTAACTATTCATGTAAGAAAGAAATGTTCAGTTCCATGTGAGGAAAAACATTGACTAATAATATCGTCACCAGGCAGAATGAACACAAGGTCTTCTAGCTTCACTCTGCACCAATGACTGTTTGTACAGAACTCTGCACACAAACTATGTGAGTGTTTTCAAGATCAAGGATGAAGACGTCTCCCGTCGACCGGCCAAGAACAGGCGCAAGGGGAGGACCACCAAAGTCAGGGTGAGGACATCAGACCTGTGATCCACCAGGTTCGCTCAGTGAGGAGCCGCAAATGTTTTCATGTCTTTTAAAACTCATTCAAAAATCTTACTGTGACTGATGAGCAGCTCGGGTTGATTCTCAGGAGTTCACTCTGCAATCAGCATTTAGTCATATTTGGACACTAATTGAATTGAGCAAAAAAAAAAAAAATACTAGCTACACAAACACGAAGACAGTCTTGAGGAAGCAGATTCGTCGTTATGCCCGTGCGCTTGCGCCGCCTAGTGGTGGTTGGCATTAACCCTTTCTTCAAATTTGGTTCAAGTGTTCAACTGGCCTCAAGGATGAACTGATTATAATTTGGTCAAAGGTTAAGGTCGCTGAGACTTTGCCTCGTGAACACGTTATCTTAAGAACGCCTTGAGAGAATGTTTTCAAATTTGGTTTTCAAATGTTCACTTGTACTCACGGAGGAATTGATTAGATTCAGGTCTAAGGTTAAGGTGACCTCTGGAAGATGATATCTCAAGTCTGTATCTAGCGAACCAGTTGTTACTTGGACTCATGAACTGATTCAAATTCAGTGGTCAAAGGTCACAGTGACTCATGAGTCTGGGGACATTTCTTTTGACTAAAACTGCACAGGTGGCATAAAACCACAGGGCAAACGTGCAGACAGCAGTTAATACTTTCCTGAAGATCTCGTGTTAGT
Organism: Reinhardtius hippoglossoides; assembly: GCA_006182925.3. Taxonomy (NCBI): domain Eukaryota; kingdom Metazoa; phylum Chordata; class Actinopteri; order Pleuronectiformes; family Pleuronectidae; genus Reinhardtius; species Reinhardtius hippoglossoides. The sequence goes on from CM031670.1 coordinate 2,068,542, forward strand.
TTGAGCCGTAATGGCGGCGTCTTGCACGTTTCTTCCAGTGCTCTGGAAATGTCATCAGATAAATCCACACACACACAACGTAAGTGGAATTAGTGATGGGTTTTATTTTTCACCTTTTTATTGCAGGACAGTAAGAACCTGACGCCAGAATGCTGGCCCCGTCCGCCGGTGAATTACTGCATCCTCATCGCTTGGCGCTCAACAGCAGCCACAGCGGGAGCCTGAAAGTCCAGCAGATTTACAACTTCATCAGGTCATTATGTGATCGTGTGTTAAAACGCCCCCCCACCGGTTTTATGTGAAGGTTAAAGGTCGTGCGCCATGAGATTTTCCAGCATTCATTCTGTCTACCAATTGGAAGGCACCCAATCAGACATTTTAGAAGAGGCTGTTAGGAAAGAACTTTTTAAGGAACCTGTGTGTCGTCTCTAATGGTGGAGTTGCAGGATTCTAACATGTTGCACCATGGCCTGTGTGTGTGTGTGTGGGGGGGGGGTTTGAGCGCCCCCTGGTTCCTCATAGTCCTCTCTTTCCGTTTCCAGAGAGCACTTCCCCTTCTTTCAGACGGCTCCTGACGGCTGGAAAAACACCATCCGACACAACCTGTGCTTCAGCAACAGCTTCCGCAAAACCTGCAACCAGCTGCGCAGAGACGAGAAGAGGAAGTCGTGCTTTTGGCACCTGACTCTGGACGGGCAACGTCGGCTGCATGACGAGATCCGGACGCTGACGCTGGAATCGTCCAAGCAGCTGGAGAGGAGCATGTCGCACCCAGGTGAGGGGGGGGGGGGGGGGGGGGGGAGCGTGAAGGAAACTGTGGGTTGATCATCTGTCACACAATGTTTACTGATGGTGTCTTTTCTCTTTGTTTCAGATATAATTCAGAGTTTACTCTGAAAGCATAATGCATAATAAAGCTAAATATGCAGAATGTTCTCTTGCAACTTATTTAATTTCATTCATATTTGAAGATCCATAAGGAATATTTTTGATTTATTTACCAAAAAAAGTGGATTCAGGTGAAGATATTTAATTTAACGTCCCTTTGAATAAATTCATTATTTGTGTTTGTCTGGTTTCGTTGGAGCTGCTTTTTTATTTTACGTTTCTTTAATGCAAACAATTTTAGTTTCTCTTCTCCAGTTATTTGTTTTACAAGCTATCAGCTCAGCTACATAGCTGTAGGTGAGTTGGCCTGTATGGACCAGGTATGGACACTGAATGCTCACACGCTCTTCGACGTGGCCTCGTTCAGCCGAACGTAGACAAACATGTTATCGTTATTAACAGGATTCTTGCTGCAGATAACGTACGTTGGTAGAAAATCATATTGGCTGATAACTTTCTTTACGTAAATGAGAACAAATGTTTAAAATCCAGCTCGCTTGCATTTCTTTCTTCGACTAGTTCAGTGAAGCTAAACTACACAGAAGCTGAACTGGAGAAAACTGCTTGATTATGAAATGTAAATATCAAAATGATGTTGTCGACGGCTGCTGGAGTTTATCTGAGCGCTGGTCGCCCGTTTATTCAAACTTTATTAATATTGGATCACGTCTCCAACAAATTCAGCCCTGCACTTTTTCTGCACGACAAGTGTTAAACCAACACGATGACATACGAGATATCTGAGCCACATGCAGAGATTTCTCTTCTGTGCTGGAAAAACAAAACAATGCAGCATTTTCAACCTGAATTTCTCGTCATTTATCGGATGAGATATAAACGTGTGTGAGTATCTGTGCAATACCGACATTAACAGTGACTTGTTACATGATAAAACTATTAACTTTCAATATTAAAAATCCTGTCCTGTACTGAGTTTTCTGAGAAAAACTAAATGTAGACTCTGTAAATTCAGTTTCTTCTCTTGGAACAGATTTGTATTTTTTTGCCATGTTCAGTTCAGCGTCTCCTAAACTCACCTCCCTCAAAAAGTAATGGCACCATAAACATGTTTTATTTTACGGCTGAACGCGGGTCAATAAATCCCAAGCAGCGTTTTCTAACTTTCCTGCCGACGTCTCGCATCTCCTCGTGTTGCCAGGGCGACCGAACACTACCACCATGCAGCAGGTTTCATTTGCCTGCGACTCGGCGTCTCGTGTCATGTAATGTTTTTACTGTGTCAGGTCTGTAGGTAAATCTCTGGCTCATTTGCCAAGAGTCAAATGGTTCGTGCAGCTGATAGTGGACCTGTGAGTGTCTGCTAGTCAAATGAATGTCTAGATCCAAAGCAGTGAGTTGTACAGCTTTAAGTTGGAGGCTGACGGAGCAGCAGCGGCTGATCATCACTGAAGACGTCTCACATCAGGTAACGACACAGACTCTCTGTCAGTTATTGGCGTTTTTTAGCAGATTAAGACATTTTCTTGATCCCTATGCTGGAGAAGATCACTTGTTACAGCAGCAGGGTCAAAATGAGAAGAAAGCTTTCATATAGAGTAGTGAAACATGGAAATGAAGTCCCATACAGGAGTCGACTATACATCACGACCACAAGATGAATCCAGGTGTGAATTCGTGATTGGCTGTGGGCTTCCTCAGGTGATCCTGGGGTCCACGACCATGTGTCCTAAAAGATTGACAAAGATCCGCCACTGTCCGAAGAATGTGACCGTAGGAGTCGGTTTTGTTCACGTAGTTTTATTCATTTCTTCACTTGGCATGCGCTGTTTTATTTTTTGATTTCTCTAACGGGACAGAGTGAAGCCAGAGGAAGATTTTTGAAATGTTGTTCGAGTCAAAGGATCAGAGGTTGAGATGGGAAGTGAAATCTTGATGTATTTGTGAGGAGATGCTCTGACAGAGGATCGATGACACTACCCTGGTTTGACGGTGCAGCTCCATTATTACATTTCCAAGTTCCTTTTGCAAATCAGATTTGATGACGGCGCCACAACTTTCTGTAAAGCTCAAGTCTCCCTCATGCATCTGGTGTGGAGAGTAGATGTTTCTGATTTAGACGTCATCCATCTCCAGATGTAAGTTAATTATTTGCCGCTGCACCGTTTCCTTCAAAGAGCAGCGGATGATTGAGGATGTAAAAATAGTTTTGTTGCTTTGTTTGTGTGTTTGTTAACCTCACGACACACAGAAGCACATATGGTTTAATAACACAATGATGCTCTCTGTCCGGCAGTGTCCGTCGTGATGATGAAGAGCGGCCTCTCCGGGCCCTTCCTCCTCCTCCTCCTCTGCACTCTTGCAGAGTCTGGACTGGGACCAGTGCTGAGGAACCATTATCAATATTACAGAACGCGTCATTACACCTGGCAGGACGCGCAGAGCTTCTGCAGGAGGTGAGCTTCTCTTCTTAAGTCACATGATTGTCAAAAGCAGTCAAATGCTTTTATTCATCTATGGCTCCCTACTGTTTTATGTTTCTTTGTCACATGGATGTGTCGTGTTGTTTTCAAACGTAACCTGCGATGCCCGTGTTCGCTGTAACGTGTCGCTGCAAATAAATCAGAATTATTCAAAGTGAAGCTTGAGTCGAAAAAATAAAGAGAGAGAAAGATAAACACCTCTTTTGTTCATCAGCATTGAACACACAGTCGAGCCCGGGCTGGTGGTTTAGTTTGAAAGATCTAGTCATCAAGTCTTAGAAGTTTTCTTTGCACCAGATGAAAAGTTCCAGGGCTTTATCCGTTATGATGATGTTTGGAAATCCACAGCTGCTGAAATATGTAGCCTGTGTACTGTGTGTACGCGTGTGGTAATAATAATCATCATCATTGTAATAATTACAACTCTTTCAAAGTGCGTCACACAGAATAAAAACGCAAACAGTGCATCGTTTAAAAGTAATGTCAAAAGAAGAGGATAAAAGAAACATACGTTAGAGCAATAAACACTAAAGCCATTCAGTGAAAGTAGGAAGTTTTGAGAGATGATTAGAAAACCGATGGATCTCTATCTCCAAGTCTCAGTAATTCAGCTGGTTCATTTCCATGGCGTAATATTAATAATAAGAAAGTGTTAAAAAGGATAACATCAAAGAAAACTTGTAAAAACAAACCACAACCATTAAAATAGTTTAAACTCATGTATTTAAAGTGTGTCTTGTAAAAAAACATGTTTTAAGCAATACATTAAAACAGGTAAAGTACTAAGGAACGTGTAATGTCCTCAGGGCCCTCGTCACTGTGCGAATACCGACTTTGATTCTTCTTCTCCAAACAGCGCATACAACCGCGACTTGGCCATCATGTATTCACAGGCGGATTCCGACGGTCTGAACATTCAGGATTATTACGCGTGGATCGGCCTGTCCAGAGAGAGGAGCAGCGTTCCTCTTGGAGTCAGTGGACTTGGTCGAACGGAGATGGAAGCAGCTTCAGGGCCTGGGCACGTGATGAACCTCACTACGGGGATGGCTGTGTCCATGTTTCTTCTAACTTGATCTCAAGGTGTGGTTGTGTGTTCTAACTGCTGAACAGTGTCTATGCATGAAGGAGGTGTTTGACATGTGATGAGTCTGGTGCCTAAAGAAAGACGACGGTCACCGAGATGAGAAGTTGTATCGAGTCGCGCTGTGTTCTGATAAAACTGTTGTTTGCAGATCCAAGTTGAAATCCAGAGATAAAATAAACAAGAATAAAGTGATTGAATGCATCAAATCTTCTCCACTGTAATTCAGTTTATTCTTTTTCTCTTCACAGGGTTTACGGAACCACCTGTGACCGATATTATTTCTTCATCTGTCACGACGGAAACCATTACCGTTACACGTTTGTACCTCAGTCCAAGACGTGGTCGGAGGCCCAGACGTACTGCAGGGACGCTCACACCGATCTGTCGACTTTCAGAAGTGGGCTCGACCTGGTGAGGGCGATACGTCCACGGGACTTTCCTGTCTGGACGGGACTGCACAGAGACGGTAAAACACAAACCAGCCATGTTGTCATGAACTCTAATTGGCTCAGTGGACAAAGTGGATCTCATCCACTGCTGCGTTGTTCATGTGTGAAACAGAAACTCTGAAGGAAGTCGGAAGACATCGTTGTATACTTGTAGGAAAACAAAAATAAAAAAAGGTCGTCCCATCTTTTATAAGGTTCAATAGTATTTATAGACTTTATTTTTCCGATAGCTATCTTGTATTTCTTTGTGCTACAAACTTAGTCTTCCAACTATTGATTAATTATTCTTTATTTGAACCATATAAGCTCATGGAGCGGCTGCATTTAGGAGGAGTCACACAAAAAACTAAACATCGCTGGCATGTTTCAGAAGTGCTTCACTAAGCTAATCATGGGTGTGTTCCACATGATACGCATAATAAACCAATTACAGTGTCATCTCTCCTTCTATTTAAAAGCCAGATGCACTTTCATAATAGCAGATTGATATTTTAACAGCTCCATTTGATAATTGCTCCATCATTTCTGCTGCTGTCTGTAACCGACTGTGCACATTCTGCCCTCTCACAGTGAACCGCGGCACTAACGACTTCAGACCAGGTTCTATTGGTCGGTCGTACGTTCACTTCCCGTCGCCCGACGATAGCCTCGTGTCTACGCACCTGACGACGCCCATATGTGCTCAGACGGACATTAATCGATAATGACATAAAGCTAGCAAAGACACTTGGTGCCGCTTTGTCTGGTGTGAGAAAAGAGCCCAGCGCCTTCAAGTCGGACACTTTTACTTCCCTCTTAATGAAAAGCTTTGAAAATCCTTGAGGATACAAGATGTTTAGAAAGTGTTGAGGTGAATAAATGTATTAATTTCAGCTCTTAAAACACGTTATTTGTTTCTTCATTTCTTTCTCTGAGGCTACATCCATCCTGCGATGTATTTTGTTTGAAAATGGCATTTTTTGAAACAAACATTTGTCTGCCTTGCTAAACTTCCCCCATCTGTCCTGCAGAGGGAGCATGGAAGTGGAGCAGAGGCTTGTCGGAGTACAGAAACTGGTCAGCAGCTGAGCCGAGCAACAACAAAGGCGACTGTGCCTCCATCTCTTCTCTGGGTAAACAGATGTCCGCCCGAAACTGCTCCACCCGCTTCCCCGTCCTCTGCCACTGGGACAACCTGGTCCTGGTGAGGGAGAACAAGACGTGGGAGGAGGCGCTGGAACACTGCAGAGCGCTCAGGGGGGGGAACAGGAACCACGAGCTGGTCAGCGTGCAGCCTGGACAGGAGCATAGCTCCATGATGAAGAGGGTCATGGAGGCCGACACTGACGAGGTGGGTCTCAGCCACATGGTTCTGTGAGCTGGAGTTAACAGTACGAAACAGGGAATTTTTAATAAAAACCGCTCCAAGAAAGATCGCACACTGTTGATGGCCGTTCACGGGGGAATCGCTGTTTCCCATTCCGAGGTCTCTGTCTCGCAGTAGCATGAACGCCCTTGTTGTGATGTTCGGGTCGTACAGTCATCGGACCGTGGCGAGATATTATTATAACCCTACTTTAATGTTTTAAAAATCAATAGTATAATGGTCGACCTTGCTTTATAGCTTTTACAACGGTGGGCAGTTGGGAAAGGTTTTGCAGCATGTGTCCTCCATGGAGCTTTATCGGTTGTTTCTTGTCCTCAGGTGTGGACAGGCCTTCGATTCCTGGCCGGTGATTGGTTGTGGGTGAACGGGGCAGTTTTGTTGTACAGTGGCCTGCCCGTCTGCCCCCTGGACCAGCGGCACTGTGGAACCTTATCCAAGCAAGACACAGGCAGCGTCGAGATCAGAAACTGTTCAGAGAAAAGGAACTTCCTTTGCTACACCTCTTAATGACCTTCAACAGCACCAGAATGTTCTGCTTCTACCGCCTCGGTCCAATGACTCGGGTTGAGTTTTGGGTCTTTAGATGCTAGATGTTGAACTGTATTTACTTTTAGTAGTAGCTTCAGGTCTGAAACTGAGCTGTTTATTTGAGCTAAGTGTGGAGGCAGGGATCAGCTCCCACCGTGTTGTAATGGAAACACTGGAGATGAACCTGTTGCCTGTCAGTGATCGTTGCTGTGCAGAGAAACACTGTGATTCACTCCAGCCACACACACACACACACACACACACACACACACACACACACACACAGGCGTTGGCATTACACTGCTGCTATCTTGGGAGTGAAATGTCTGTGACGAAAGAGAAGATCTCACTCTCTGATTCTGGAAACGGATATAAAAAAAAAAAAACCTGAATTAATAGAAGCTCAGATCGGTTCCGTATTTAAAACTGGACGAAGGAGTCAGTGGAGGAACTAATCCCTGATTGTGTTTAATGAAGCTGGTGGCTGAGTGTGTGTGTGTGTGTGTGTGTGTGATGGTTAGGGTAAGGGATTAGGGAATGCATTATGCCAATGAGTGTCCTCACTAAGATAGCTGTACAAACATTTGTGTGAGTGTGTGAAGTTAAGGCCGAATGACATCATTTCAGTCTGTTTATGTTACGTCGTGGATCTGTGTTATTTCAGTGCAGTCAGCAGATTTAGGAAAAACAGGACTTCATAAAACAAATCGCACCAATACAGATGGAACACAACTGTAAGTGCAACTGTACACGAACGTTTCCATCTTGTGCTGGTGACGTCACTTTGAGTCTGTGAAGTAGCATTCGTGACTTTTGGTAAAAAATACAAACTCGAAGACGAAAAATGATCGTGGTTTTAAACGACGCAAAATGTGATTGACTTAATAACTTGTAGGATTGTGTTGATGTGAAGTCTCTCCAGATGAGCCTGAGCATCATCTTAGGTGAATGACGACCATCAAGGTTTAGCAGAACGATTTGATCAGATCAGAAATATAACATCCGCTACTGTTTTTATATCATTTCTTAAATCATTCGTTTTAAGAAGAGCTTTCATCCCTGCCTGGGTTCATTTTTATATTGTTTATTTTTTACTTTTACTCAATGTTAATGCTTTAAACTTAGTAGCTTTGATAAGTGCTTTAAGTGCTTTATAGATAAAGTGTATTCTTTTTCCAAAATAAAAATGATTATAAAATAAGAAAACACTCCTTCACCATGTTAGATCTCATTGAAACTTACTAGAGGTAAATGTAACTTTTGTTTGCAAGTAAACATGCGCCTTTAATCAATAAACTCATTTATAATGTCATATATTGTTATTTATTTATGTATTTTTTCATGTTTTATATGAGACCGGTGGTGGACTGGTGACTTGTGCACCAGACCTCCTCTCCCAGTAACAACCAGATGGATGTTTGATATAAATATTTGAGATTAACAAAACCAGCAGCTGCTTCTTGGGAAAATACATTTTATTTATGCCTTTTTAAAAAGGCAAAACATGATGGTATGAACTAAATTAAAGTTAATGTCACCAATTGTGTCATTTTAGATGAACAAACTTTATTCATTGGGTCCAAACGAAGTGAATAATTATAAAAGAAAATGAACTCACTGAGTTTCTCTGGTTTTTAACATGCAGTGCTGGTATATTTACACCAGGTGGCAGACTTCGTCACACACACACACACACACACACACACACACACCACACACACACACTGAACTGTATCAGCCATCGCAGAGGAGGATGTTTCCCATGATGCTTTGCTTTGTGTTGACTTCATGACCTTCAACCTCAGACTTTCCGCTGAGCTAAAACTTGAATGATCTGACGAACCCTAAAATCTGACCTCTGACCCTCCAGCTGCCTCAGAGACGTGTGCAACCCACTGTGGTGCTACTGGTTCTTATTTATCAACTGTTTGTTGATCCAAGTTATTTTGTACAGGGAAAGAAAACAGCCGAAGTGGAAATCCGAGTCGGGCTGGTTCGCTCTCCCCTTCACCTCTGGAAGTCAGAGTTGAGTTTCTGTTGTGGATGTGATCGCGTACGGACTCTGTGTGGATCGGCTGGAGTGGTTCGCCCTCTGAGGTTCTATAAACCTGACGCTCAGACTTCATATCCTGCTCCCGAGTTGCGCAGTTGCTCAGGTATTTGTCTTTTAATGAATCACTGGGGAAACAGCGAACACATGATCTCACCGGGTCGTCTTTTTTATCTCAACATCTGACAAGAAAATACTGTCGGGACGAGAGAGTGAGAAAAAACCAAGACCTGCTTTGGCAGAGAAGGACGGTGATTAAAGTCAATGTTTAAGTGAGTCTGTATTTTCCACACTCTTGCTTATTTTATTTTGAAAAAAAAAAGCTTGTTGTACTGAAACAAAGAAAGTTTTCCTGAGACATTCTTTCGCCTCCAGCAAACCAGCAGCTTCAGCCTCCTCGTGTTCCTGCCTGACGTCACTCACCTTGAATCCATTCCCTCATCTGTCTGGACCGGGTCTCCTGCGCCTGGTGCCGTCTTTATGGGACAGCTGGCAGTGTTTACTGCAGTGAGAGACTGACGGGGCGGATGTGGAAGGGAGAGGATTTGAGCCAAGAGCCGAGACTGGATCTGCAACCTTCAGGACCAGACCCAGGTCATCAGATTGTCTGGTAAACGTGTTAAACAGTAACATGGCTGTGGACCTCCGCGAGGAAACAAGGAACAAAGCAGTGAAGCACAGGAGAGAATCCAGAGGAGGGAGTTGTCGGTTGATGATGTTTTTCTAACACGCTAATGTGAAATATCCCCGGATGAAGAAGAGGAACTGTACACGTAGAAGACGAAGACGTGAGAAAGACGAGGAGATCTACCCAGGCTCCACCCACAAGTCTGACCCGGAACAAAGTCCAGACCACATTGTTCGGACATTCTCCAGAGTTCATGTGTGTAATCCTGTAGTCCCCCCCCCCCCCCCCCCTTGGTCCTGACATTATGATATTTAACATCACTCCATCTCGTCCCTTTACTCCTTCACAGAAAACATGAATAATCCACTGATGGAAAATATGGAAAAGGAGTTAGTGGAAATGTTTGTAATCACGTGAAGCAATAAATCAAATTGTGAAAACAGTTTAAATTCAGCATTGTTTCCTGTGAAGAATGTGAGAATATGAGAACATGAATTTATTGTTTTCGACTCCGTCACTAACAACGAAAACAACCACACAGAGAAATAATCACCGAGCTTTAAATCGGGAAATTACTCAAACATGTTGAATAATTGAATGATTTGAACACTTATTAACTTTTTTTAAATCTCCGTCTCTGTTATTGAGATTTATTGTTCTTTTCCGGGGGAAAACATTGGAATATTTGAGTTCACAACAATAAATGATATATAATCATCAGTTGTGTTTTACGAGCTGCTGTGAATATCACATGAAACTGATTAAATATCGGTTGATTGGAAATTGACGATGTTCCGCAGCGTGTTGTTTTTGTGAAACACTGGAGAAAAGTGTTGAATGTTTGGCAGTCGGGGGGGTTGGGGGGGGGCGTTGCCATCGGCCTCAGACCGAGCTGTGTTCAGTGCTGTGGGAGTGTTACCACGGCAACCGATTTGTGGTGTGTTTGTGAGTGTTTCAATCTCCCGTGGTGTGTGTGTGTGTGTGTGTGTGTGTGTGTGTGTGTGTGTGTGTAAATCAGGGTTGGCTGGAAATGCCTGGGTGACCTAATGCACAGCTGTGTGTTTTGGATGAAGAGAATTCTTTTCAAAGGGAAAAGTTCCAGTTGTGTCTCTGTGTTCAGGAGCTGAGTCTCTAATCTGAGTGTCGTAACACACACACAGACACACACACACACAGACACACACACACAGGGTGGTGTCGGGGCTCAGGGCTGTGACGGTCAGCCGGGAGCTTCGGTGTGGACGCAGCCGATCAACTCGGCGCCTCCAGCAGCTGCTCCTGTTCCGAGCTGACATATCTTATTCATAAGCTGGTGGACAGAAACCAGATCCAGCTCATTATTGCTTCGGCCTCGTCGTCAGGCTGCTGCTCAGTTCGGAATCCTCTCCCCTCCGACATCCATCCAGAGTTACTGAACCCAGGATGCGAGGGGGATTCTGGTGTTTTTCAGCCTTGGCCCTGTGGTTATAAATGTGGCCGTGTAAATTAACCATATTTACCACGGGCCTCCACCAGTAGCTGTGACACGAGGGTTAGGGTTATTTAATAATACCAGAAATCTCTTTTTAAAAGTCCCTTAAAGACAAAAGCTCGGCTTGGACTCAATTTGTCCTGTGATCTCATTTATTATTCCTTCAATCTGTGTCTGCTCTTTAAGAAATGACTTTAATAATAGCACGTAGGTTTCTTATGCATCACTTATTGATTCTGTCATAATTTAGATTTAGACACAGCAGCTTCAAAATAGTACAAATGTAGAAATAAAATAATAATTGAAACTGATTTCAAAACTATAAAAAAAGATAAAAAAAATAAACACCATAGTTGTACAGACTGTTTACATGAGAGAGAGAGAGAGAGAGAGAGAGAGAGAGAGAGAGAGAGAGAGAGAGAAGCGGGAGAGAGAGGAGAGAGAGAAGAGAGAGAGAGAGAGAGAGAGAGAGAGAGAGAGAGAGAGAGAGAGAGAGAGAGATCCCATTAAAGTGACGAATGGTAAAACTGTACATGCATACAATATTGTGAGTGATCCACTGTTATGATATCATCTTACTTTCCCCTTGGGAGAGTCACATGACCCCAGTTAGGGTGAGGGAGGGTGGAGGGTGTCAAAATGCTTCAATGAAAACCACATGGAGAGAGAGAGAGAGAGAGAGAGAGAGAGAGAGAGAGAGAGAGAGAGAGGAGCACAGACAGCAAAGAGAGGAGAGAGAGAGAGAGAGAGAGAGCACAGACAGCACAGAGAGGGAGAGAGAGAGAGAGGCTGACATGAGAAGAAGAAGAATAGAGCAGCTGTAGGAAAAGTCTCCAGAACCAAGAACCGATCCAGAGCCACAGGACCACAGACCAGGACCTGAACCCAGGACCACAGACCTGAACCTGAACCCAGGACCACAGACCAGGACCTGAACCCAGGACCCGGTGCAGCTCAGTCCACCATGTCCTCCAACAGAAGAAGGAACTCCAGCAGACAGCTCCTGCAGAACCTCATCAGGTGAGAGACCAGCATTTATTTTTCTTACCTGCATTGATAAAAATGTCCATACTGTGGAATTTCATAATAACGGTGCAAACAAACGATATTTTAGTAATTCTACAAAATGTGTCTTTTATTTATTATTCCCAATCTTTTTTGTAATCAGAGGTGGAAAGTTATTCTAAAGGAAATTACTCAACTCCTGATGGAGTCTGGAAACACTTGGAGAACTCTTACTCCAAATTATAAATTGTATTTATCAAGTTACTTTGAAGATTAAAATATCACACATGAAGATATGATCAGTTTATTACTTCGATGAATTGTTATGGAAGAAAATAACGACAACATAAATGTTCCACTTACATATTAATGCATGTATATTACATTATGTCATTGCCATAGTACACAGACAGATCGTACTTTTACTTTTGACAGTTAAAGTACATAATTGCAGACATACTTTTACTCAAGTACAATTTTAAATGCAGGAACTTTTACTTGTATTAAAGTATTTTCAGACTAGATATAGTTATTGTAGCTGTGAGTTGTGGTGATAACGCATCGTCTCCGGACTGCAGTCCGAAAAATTGTTGTTTTTCCTTTTACGTCATCTCGTATTTGTCGTCCACAAATCTGCAGCCACGTTAAACACACAACACAAACACACATTAGAATATATATATATATATATATATCATATGAAATACAATGTCTTAAAACATTACGTTAAATTGTAAATCGTTAAATGATTAATGTACATTGGTGACACAAAAACAGGAACTGTCGTAATGCAACCTAATCCCCAGTGGTTAAAACAAGATCGCATCATTAAACCAAAATTATACGGACGACTGATCATCAGCTGACTCATCCTGAGCTCGTTATAGTCTAATGGAAAAAAATATATAAATAATAATCCCGGTGGTTTCGGTGCCGTCGACCATTTTCACCACTTCTTACAATCGAGAGCCATGAAATCCAAACATAGGCAGAGAGCTGAAGTTTAATTGAGGTTTAGGTTTAATTAACAAGATGGATGTCAGCCTGTCCACATCTCGAACAGCGACACTATTTGAAACATCGTCGTCGTCGTGTCGCACGAGAGAGAACGAGCGAAGCTTCTGAGCTGAAGCAGAAACGACTGAATCTGTGTTTCCTGGAAGAAACGAGGGGTTTTTCCCCGTTCGATTGAAAACAGTCCGAGTGTGTTTGGTCTCAATAGGGCGTTAAAAAATACGATGTTTAAATTCTTCTGTTATGAAGCATGAATCAGCCAAAGTGCCTGATGTTCAATATAAATGATGTGGATGAATATAGTTTTCTGTGTGTTTACAGAAAGACTCCAGGTCTAGAAAGTGAAGCCAATGTGTAGCTGCTTGAAACGTGTGTTCTCCTGAATCCTCAGCAGAAGGCGACTCTACTTCTCACTTTAGAACCTCAGTAAACAAAGTCCTTTAGATGAAGCAGTGCACGCCAGCCCGTGGTCGTCAACACGGTTCAGACGCCTTCGAACCCGTCCTCTGAGACCACGAGTCGACTGAATGCAGCTCGGAGTTTAGGCAACTGCTGGAAATACAATAAAAACAACTGTAAATTAATGCAGATGTGATAGTGAGGTTTCCCGTCTGATCTCAAGTCGTCGACTGTTCCACATGTTCCGGCTCCGGGCTCCGGGCTCGCAGCAGAGATCCGAGAGCAACAGCAGAGTCTGGGCTCTGCACTCGGTTCTGAGTCCTCTGCTCCAACGGCCTCAGGAGTTTAAACTTCTTTCCACATTTTCACCCTTCACCACTTCTCCTCATTGTCAGAGAGGTCCTTGTTTCCTCGGTGGAACATTTCCGTGTGACGTCACCGAAAAATGACACTTTGATTCAATGGCTTCCTTTATAGCTGCAACCTCCTTAATGGCCATGACATCATCTGGCTGAGTCCTGGACGCCCTCCTGCCCCGCCACACACACACACAACACACACACACACACACACACACACACACACACACACACACACACACACACACAAAGAAATGCCGTTCCCCAGGCCTCCATTGCCTCATTGTGTAAATGGTGGAAAAAGTGATGTGTATCAGAAGATTTCCTCCATAATCTGCTTGTTTCACATTCGTGCTTCACAGCGTCCTGTTGAATGTCCCATCAGACCCTGAAGGCGGCGTGAACTCCACAATGTGCTGCACACACAGGACACACAGGACACACAGGACACTGCAGAGAAGACATGTCTCATCTGCAGCTGCTTCCGTCTCAGGCTTTTGAAAGACGAGGGCAGTGACGTCGCCTCCTTAACGCTGTCGACTAGAATCTACGTTTCTACACAACTAGTCTGCAGCAGCTAATTTGTCTTGTAGGAAACATAATCGCTGGCTTACATGTGTCTGATCTGATGATATCATAGGATTTTAAACGAGGTGTTAGATTTATTGAAGGAGACATTTGATGCTTTTTTTCAGTGTTTCTTTCCTTTGGTGTTTTTTGCGATGCAAAGGTCAAAAGTGAGACAGAGGCTGAAGGGAGGAGCTGCAGCAATAGAAAGTAGTAACCCATATTCAAATTAGGAGCCCGGATATGAATGGGTGGCATAGTGGTGCAGCGGTCTGCACTTTGGCCTCAGCGGGATCTTTGTGTTTGGAGTTTGCATGTTCACCATGTGTCTGTGTGGGTTTTCTGAGGGTGACTCAGGCTTCCTCCCACAGTCCAGCGACGTGCAGGCTGGGGTTGTGTTAATGTGTGTGTGGAAGGTTGTGTAGCTGTATGTCGGCCCTGCGATACCCTGGTGACCCCGCCTCTCGCCAAATGTCAGCCGGGATTGGCTCCAGCTCCCCACACAACCTCCAAATATCCGTACAGATGATGGATGGATGAACATCAGTGTAGGAGAGGATGTGCAGAGGCGAGTTTCACCTCCGCAATCGAACCTGATCCCCACTTTAATCATTTCCTTTAAAAACACACAGTCCTGAGTGAGAAGCTGAAACACATCAAATAAAGACCGAGTCCTGCCAACACTGATCCCACCACGTCTCCACTGGGAACCGTCTGATGTAGGTCGCGTTCCCACATGATAATGACCGCAGCGTGTTCGACTCAGAACCGACCCGAGGCCAATGTCTCCACCAGCAGCTTCAACCGCTGACGTTTTAATCAGGCGTTTATCTTTGGTTCTCTGCGATTACAGACGTTCGGTGATGATCTCATGTTTGGACTGTTAATCATATTTATTTTTGCATTTAATCGAGCCACAGTCGGTCGATATGGTTTGGATGTTTCGTGTTTAATAAAAAGCCAACGGGCCCGAGGCTGTGGCCGGTTTCTCTGATGCTGCAGTGATGTGATCACAAACTGATTTTACCAGACACATTTTTACCGGTTTAGGGATTTCAAACGGAGAGAGACCTCTGAACAAAGATGGTTACCTATGATAGATAAAAGGGACAGTATTTTTTATTCATCAGAAAGTGCAGAATATATTTCAACCTTATTTTTAGAAAAACCAGTAAACATAAAGTGCATCGCAAGGATTTTATGTTTTCATCTTTTTTTTGCTGCCTGCCTGTCAGTCAGCAGGATTATGCAAAACACTACCGGACAGATTATAACTTCTTGAGTTTCTTTTCAGTGACGTTGCTGTTTTCCCAGCTTTCAGTTATTAAGTAAGAATATCATCATGGCTTTTAAAATAGGAATCCAAGTTGTGAAAAACTGGAATTTTCCTTTTAAAACGATGACATCACTGTGGAAAACTTGTTTGTTCCCAATCAACAGTTCCTGTGCTCAGAGTTCGACCTTTTCAAGCTGTCAGCCAATCAGATGGCTGAATATTTCCACAGTTCTTGTTTCCTGACGTAATTTTCTGCAGACGTGTGTTCAGTAAGATGAAAGTCGGCAGGATTAAAGTCTTCCTCCTCCTCCTCTTCCTCCTCCTCCTCCTCCGTCCCTTCACCTTCACCTCCTCCTCCCTCGCTCTGTGTTTCCCTCCAGAGGTTTGGATTAAGTGAAACAGCACAGCAGCTGGATCGAGCTCTTCCAGATGTGCATGGACAATAAAAGGAGTTATTGTTATCAAGTCCCGCCCACTGCAAACTAAAACTCATCAGACAGAAGAAGTGAATTAACTCTCACGAGGGAGAAGTCGTCTTTTTTTAAATTTCAAATCCGCTAACCTGAGAAAAATCATCTTTCTTAAACTGTTGAATCAGACAAATTACAAACATTGATTGGGTTTGAATTGTAATTTCTTTAAAGAGACTCAAAGGGAAGAAACAGTAGCAGAAAGGGTTCTGCTCTTGGAGATGGTTACTGACTCCTTACATGTTTACGGTGTGTGTTGTGTCCACGCTGCCTTCAGGGTGACGGCCCAGCGGAGCCAGGAGGACGCTGAGGAGGTGGAGCGGGAGCGGAGGAGGAGAACCAGGGAGTTTCAGAGGCCCGGCGCCCACCCGTCACCATGACGACACACACAGGACGGAGTGAGTGCGATGCTGATGTTTTTAATACTGAACAAACTTCATGTAAACATATATACTCACTTCCTTTAACTTTGTGTTTTTAATTTCATCTTTTTCTCAGGGAAAAGTTCATGTTTGTGGTTGAATGGAAAAATCTGACTGATATTTATGAGTTTGGTGCAACTTCAAATAAAAATCTGCATCTCGCTGATTCGAATGTGGTTTCATGAGTGTCACCAATGTGTAGCTGAGTTAATTTAGTGGAGAATCAACAGTTTGAAGTATCTTCATTATTTAATGAACTGTAGAACAAGTGATCCTGACAGAATTCAAAGGGACTGTTGAGGGAGGCGTTCAAAACAAAGACGTCTGCACAAGTTGCTGTTCGTGCATTTACACAAGTCTTTTCACAAGTTGTCACTAATAAGTTAGAAAATATTATAAATCATTTAGGATGTAAAATAAACGTTCCCTGGTTGGTGCTCGTCCTCCTGCACGGACGGATTTCTGCAGAGTTTGTTGCTGAAACGATGTATTTGTTTGTGTTGGATCAGATCGGATGTCACCGTCCTGCTTGTTGAAGTTGATTCACCTCAGCTGCTGAGTTCAGGGGAAACGTTGCGTCCAGTGAAGCTGCAGCTGAACGAGAAAATCACCTTCTGTAGTTTGTTGTTCGTCCCGGCGTCGGAGTCTCGAGGGAAATGTCCTCGTCACCTGAGACTGAAAACTGCTGAATGTGTTCAAATGTGCTTCACTGATCCAACTCTGCCTCGGTCATCAGCTTCATTGTTCCGCCCGACATGAGAATATGATTATTAATCTGACCACTGGTTCGGCAACAAGTTAAGTTTGGTTCCTTGGTCGTAAAACTTCAGAACATGCGTTTTATTCTATCTTCAGCCTTTTGCAATAAACTACAGGAAACAGGAGCGGCATATAAACGTAACACTTCAAGTGTTTTATTTACAAGAAGATTTATCCAGGAAATCCAGAGTTAGCATCATCGTCTTCTTTGTCTCAAATGTCAAAAGTTGTTTGCAAAAAAAGGATAATACATCATCGGCATTTATCTGTGTTGTTAGTGTTGATCTGAGTCGACCTCGAACAGGAGGTGTCCATCCCTGTGCTGCTCTGTTTGATGTTTCCATGGTGACCGTCTCTGTTGCCATGGAGACTGACGCTCCCCTGTCTGCCACCTGTCGCCTCTCTCAGCTCCGCCCCTCTTCCAGACCTGTGGGTCACATCAAAGATGCTCCGGGATACAAAGACTCACCGATTCGTTTACTTCACAAACGGAGCAAAGACTTCAAAAACTTCAGACAACAACAAATACATAACGAGGGCCTTTCATAAAGTATTTATTAGTTCTGAACTCCGTGTCACAGGTTCGTCTCCCACTTTGAAAACCTCCAGCGCTGCTCAGAGGTCGTAATAGAACCTCTTGTAAACGCAACAGCATTATTAAAAAACTTAGAATAACAAACCAGTACCGGGACATAAGGACATCGTAGTAAAATAACAAATAAAAGTACAGAATTTGATTTGATGATTACCTTGTTCACTTGTTAACAGCTCCAGGTGATGACATGTTAATCTGATGTTGATTATGAAGCAAAAACAAATGTATTAAACCTTTAAAAGTAGAGCTTTTCAAAGTGGGAGACGAACCTGTGACACAGAGATACAGCAGTTTTACTTTCCCCCCTTTCCTTGTGTCCGACTCTAATAAATACTTTATGAACAGGCCCTCATTCTGAATTTGTTGTTTTCTGAAGTTATGCCAAACGGTATTATTATACCATCTTTGTTGTGTAAAGTAAAGTAAGCGTGAGTTCCGTATCCTCAGGCGTGTGTCACAGTGCTGCACGTTGTGTGTTTTATGTGTCTACTGGGATTCAGTTCATCCTGGATCATCTCCTCAGTCCTGTAAGTTCTCCTCTGTCCTCCACATGTTCCTCAGGCTGGACGGGGAGCGGAAGCCCCGGTGCTGCTTGGTTCTGGAGGAGGACGAGGGCTTCAGCGACTGGAGTCACAGGTTGGAGAATCGTAACGAGCAGGAGGTGCAGGACGTCTGTCGAGCGAGGGAGCGGACACCCGGCACCGCGCCACGTTGGAAACCAGGACCTGAGGAGGAGAAACAGGATGAAGAGGAGGGACGAGAGCTGGAAAGAAGCAGTCGGCCCCAGGAAACTTTAACAAGACCTGCAGAGAAGGTGCGAGAGGCTTTGAATATTTTTTTTTATGAAATCTGCTACAGAAAATCCGGATCATCTCTCGAGGTGCAATAACCTTGATGATCTCAGACATGCGATGTTGTTTTTGAGGCTTCTTTGTGAACGTAAAAGTTCTGCAAAGTTAAAAAGACCAGTCTGTGGAAACTCCTGAAACATCTCGTCAGTCGTTCGTCCGATTCCTCCGGGTCAATGTGACGCCACGTTGTTGTGACGCAGCCTCAAAGAGATGCTGTTCAGTGCAGTGACAGCAGTTATCATGACTAACCTCGTAATATCTGCATGCCACCTTTTTATTACCTGCTTTTTGTTGAGGCCTGGTTTACGAGCGCGCTGCTACAAGTGAGCTAATCAAGCTCTTAATGAGAAACTCTGTGAAACTACTGAGGCAAAAACAACATAAAGCTCCGAACTGTGCAGTAAAAGTCTCCAGAAGACGAAGCAGAGAATCTGAAAACAGTCTTTTAAAATCAACCTGTATCTGAATATTCTGCAGATTATCGTGCAGATCGTGATTCTGCAGATCATCATCGAGCGCGTTAACCTGCGATGCTTTTATTTTATTTTAGATTCCAAGCAGCAAAAAGGAAGTCAGGACTTCGTACAGCTCGTCAGTGTTTCTGCCGCAGGACGCCAGGCTGCAGCACGCCACCGGACATCCGGCTGACAGGGCCTCCTACCTGGCTGCAGGGACCATGAGGCCCCGGTGGGTTCTCCACTCACTGTCTGACATGTTCGTTCTAATCCCAACTCGCTTCCTCGGTCCAGTGTCTGCTGTGTGCTTGCATCCTCGGATCTGACCATGCCTGGACTTTGTTAACCACTTCTCCTCCACAGCGGAGCGGCCTGCAGGGCGGACGGGGAGGTGGAGCAGGAGGAGCTTAGGGAGGAAGAGGAGGAAGAGGAGGAGGAAGCTGTGCAGCCCGCTCTGCAGAAGGAGCGGAGGTCGGCAGACACCAGACAGAGCTACGGAGATGAAGGAGATCAGGAGGAAGAGGAGCTGAGCTTCGCACATGAAGAGAGGGACGACCTTCACCTCAGGAGGGAGCAGAGAAACAGAGAGGAAGAGGAGGAGGAGGAGGAGGAAGAGCACAAGACGCCAAACAAGGTTGGCTTTCTAATGCAGCTGTTACAACTATGGTTCTCGGTAGAGCATGTAGGGGGCAGCGGTGGCTCAGAGGGTTGCTGGTTCAAATCCCACCTCCTCCTGTGAACCCCAGGTTGCTCCTGACAGCTGCTCAGTCAGTGGGTGGAAGTGAGTAGTTGTGAAAAGAGCTTTGATTGGTCGATAAGACATTTTATTCATAATACAGCCGCTGTGGCTCAGGAAGTAACAGAGGGTTGGTGGTTCGATCCCCAACACCTTCAGTCTGCCTTCCTAAGTGCCCTTTGGCAACATACCTAACCCCAAAGTTTCCTCTGACATTTGTAAGACTGGAAAAGCTCAATGCAAATACATAAACTTATAAAATATATAAATCCATTTACCATATCACTCTTTCCTTTCCTGCAGCACCACAATCACAACCGATTTATTTATGCACCAGACGTAAAAAGAAATCTGTTTCGTGTTTTCAGGATTTCTCATGATCTATCGAGCAAAAGGTCACAAGCAGATGATCACTTGACATATTACACGAGAGTTTTCTTCGAACTAAAGTTGACGCTCAGTTTCACCGAGGAAAACACACATAACCTCATCAAGTGCGTTGCGGACACATCTGTACGATCATCTGTAAAAACATCATTTGGTCCTCGTGAACACAAATGACGAACATGTTTATTTGCATACAGAGCGGAGAAGTGAGATCCGATCACAGGAGACGCATCCGGGACACATTTAATACCCGGTGGGAATTTCGAGCCGACCAGTGTGATCAGATCTCTGAGGACGGACGTTAACAGCAGGTCTGAACGAGGCCGTTGTGCGTGTGAGCGAAAAGAAACACAACAGGAACACACTCGTATAAAAATTGCATCATGGTGCCACAGTCCAAAAACTCCACAGGGCAAACTAAACGTCAGGGGGCTTCACCAAGCTTTTACCCCCACGACTGGAGCCTTGAAACACATGTTGTCAGTCGTGTTCCACACTTTCACTCAGTGGGATGTTTATGATTTCTATTCACACACAACCTCAGTGGTGCGGACACGCGTGTTCTCCGAGTGACACGTGGAAAATCTCATTGGACACGTGTGATTAGAAAACTCCCAGTTTGAGGAATTTGGCTTCGGATCTTCGAGTATTAAAAGAGACGGAACGTTGCTTCGGCTCTCGGGTCAGATGTTGTAACGTTATTCCACTTTTCCACTTTCAGCACCAGCAATTTACAAGTAGTTTGTTTCCTGCACGTATCAGCGTGTGTGTGACGCACGAGGTTTAAACATGTCAGGCGTCAGGGGAAAGGTGTTGAGTAACAGGTCGGAAAACTCATGTTTTACATTTTTATTCATAAAAGCAAATACGGTGATGTCATGTTGAAAAGCCACTTAAATTTAGTATCTGTTTACTATTTTATTTTACTTTCTATTATTTGTATTTCTATTATTGTTTCATTAGTCACAGGTTGTGCATTTACTCCAAATATATTTTTATATCCACTATAACACACTCACTATATTGTTATTATTTATGTTTTCACTGATATTTTTGAGACTTTATACTCTTGGGATTAATAAAGGCTTATCTCTTATCTTATCTTATCTTATCTGACCTTGTTGTTGTCACAGGGTTCAGTGGGAACCAGGAGGAGCGCGGAGGTGAACAGACGATCTGCCAGTTCTCTGTGCAGCGAAGGCGACGAGCCGTTGAACTACGGCCCCATGAGCCCGACTTTCAAGGTATTAATTTCAAGGTATTAAATGAAGCCAAACAAGGTCCATACAATAAATGATTTCTGATTCAATTTCTACACGTTAGATATAAAATATGCAGCAGCAGGTGAAGGGGTTGGTGTCTTTGCTTAAAGGCAATGAAACAAGTAATGTAACTTATTACTTTTGCTGTTAGGTAAATAGTGAAGTAATGTAATATGTAATATTGGAAAAGATGATGCAGATATCATCTGATATTATATCTTCTTTGTAACAAACCAGCACAGTTTAAACTAAAGAATCGGAAGGAGTAAAACTACGTTTCCCATGAGCCTGTGGTGATGCACTCATTATACATGTTGTCTTTTTCATTCTTTCTGCGGCGGCACCAGAAACTCCTCATACAGTTTTACCCAGTGAGTACAACACAAACACACACACACACACACACACACACACACACACACACACACAAACACACACACACACACACAAGCTGTTTGACCGACTGTTTATTTGTGAGACAGAACAGACGAGGGATGCAGGTCACTCAGCACGTTGTGTCTTTACAGGATGAAACCAACAGCAGAGTCTCTACTGACGGGAGATGCACAGTGAGTACGACCTCGGGCGATGGTCAGGGTCAAAGGTCAGCAGCTGCTTAAAGACTACTGAGGTTTCAGGCATGGATCGATTCATCCTGAACACTGGGCCTGGGTTTGAGAGTCAAAGTTAAAAGACACAAAAATACTTTAAGAGACTCAAAAACCTCCTGAAGAATTTGGCTTTCAAATTTCAAATGCACCCATGGACTACAAAGAGATTCGAATCAACTGAAAAGAGACGCAGATCAACTACCGGGACTCGGAAAAGACTCCAGAAGGACTCACAACAAACACATAGTGATCGAAAAAAGACACAAAACTACTACAGAGTGCCTCAAAACAATTAGAAAGAGACACGACAACCATAAAGAGGAGGGAAAACACTCAAGTGATTTAAAAATAATGAGGAATAGACTCTAACCCTTATCTCCCAAAACAACCTCAGAGATACAAAATGATAGAGAAAACCTCAAAAGAATCACACTGAGTCGTAGTATTTGAGTCTCTTTGTAGTTCAAAAGAACTACAAAGAGACTCAAATACTACGAAAAGAAACAAAAGAACTACAAAGAGACTCAAATACTACGAAAAGAAACAAAAGAACTACAAAGAGACTCAAATACTACGAAAAGAAACAAAAGAACTACCAAGAGACTCAAATACTACGAAAAGAAACAAAAGAACTACAAAGAGACTCAAATACTACGAAAAGAAACAAAAGAACTACCAAGAGACTCAAATACTACGAAAAGAAACAAAAGAACTACAAAGAGACTCAAATACTACGAAAAGAAACAAAAGAACTACCAAGAGACTCAAATACTACGAAAAGAAACAAAAGAACTACAAAGAGACTCAAATACTACGAAAAGAAACAAAAGAACTGTACAAATATGCAAAACAACTACAAACAGAAAAGACAAAAGACAATCAAGTGGCAGTTTGTGCGTTCAGAGGTTTTTCACATGTCTGTGATTGTGTTCACGGTCCTCATCTTATCCCACTCTGCTTCTGTTCCGCTCATTTTTCTTTGCTTACGTCACTAAAGACACATTCAAATAAAAACAGCTCATTTTGATTTAGTCCATGTTGCAGATTTCTTTCAAGCTCTTCCCTCAAAAAGCAGATCAAATAAATACACATCAGGTTTTTATTTGGCTCAAATAAAAACTTTGTGTCCTTTTTCTAGATCATCGAGAGAACTGAGTCTCTGAGGAGGAGGTGAGTGTGTGTCTGTCAGCTCGGATAACTAGACAACAATCAGTCTTTATACACAACAAAAGTGTTGTTTAGAAAGTTGCTTGTCGTGCTCAGTCATTTTCAAACTTTCCCCCTGTTGCATTTGAGCTCATGTGCAGATATAAAACATGATGAAAACGCTTTAATGTTTCTGATCGTCTACGTTTCTTCCGAAGCACCGGCAGCATAAAGAAGACGTCGCCCCCTGTGGCTGTTTCCAAGATTGACAAGAAACGGGAGCTGTACACACAAGCTCTGGAGGTAAAACACAAGTTATTTCCTTTTTTTTGGACTACATCATTAAACACGTGTTTTGTCGGAGGATCTAAAATACCAAATATAACGCTTTAACGTTTAAGATCATATGAGAAAACTCTCACATGCAAGTTTGTTCTCCGGGGGGTTTCTTTTACACATCTTTTTTAGTTAGTAGAGAGGATTTAAATTCATGTCTGTTCAAACACCAACGTCCAGAAGTTCAACGCACATCACAACACCAGGCAGAAGAAGTGCCGTGTCAGCATCTCGACAAACATCCAGCCAAACTAAAGAAGAGGAAATGAATACTTTCACCCGCATGTGGTGAACCCGTCACTTCTGATCCGAGCCCGAGTTTCTCCTGCAGAGTCATTCGTGTTTTTCTGTTGTTCCTGTGATTTCAGACACGGCCCAGATTGTCCTGTGTCTAGATTCAGGCTGAGTCGTCAGTTTTAAGACCTGTTGGTGTCATGTTGGATTAAACCTCACTGTGTTTCCACAGCTCTCCTCAAAGGACGGACGACTAGGAGCTCAGCTTCTCACCGACCTGACGAGTCCGACCGAGCCCGTCGCTGCCAAGAAGAACCTGTTTGAAGCCGGAGACGCCTGGAACCAGAACACCTCAGTCCCAGCCTCCAAGGTCAAGAGACGATTAACGAATACAATGTGTGATAAGCTTTATTCACACAACACCTTTCACTCTCAGTAAATGAGAAAATAGTTCAAAAGTTTGTTTTCCTCAGCAGGATGCGGATGGTTTAAAAGTGGGCGTGGCTGATCTCATCAACCAGTGGGTGAGAGGAGGTGAAGATGGGAGCAGGTGCAGCTCGCCCTCCAAACCTGCAGTGAGTACCTCCAGGAAATACTCTCACAGTACTTGAATACTCTGATTGTTTGAGATGTGCTGATTGGCGGCTGCAGGTTCGACCGGATGCACAGAACACTTCACCTCCGGATCAATCTTTGTTCTCTCGTCTCTTCATTCTCTCTCAGTTTTTCTTCCTACGCCAACAGGTCGTTGTTCTCTGTTCCGTCACGCACCCGCACCCCAGCTTCTTCTCCTGTTCTGTGAATCACAGTCGGCGCACGTCGCCCCCGTGTGGCAGCAGCAGCGTCTTACAGCTCATTGAGCAGAGGTGACGGTTTTGCACGTTGTTTTTGTTTTTTTGCAGGAAATAAAACCTGGAGGAGTTTTAAACAAGAAGAATCTGTGGGAGAGCTTCGGTGACACTTTCTCTCCCGGACGGGACGGGAAGGTACGGACTCACATCCAAATCTGTCCACGGCTGAATCACACTTTATTACTTTGGCTTATTAAATATATTTAGATCTTTAACTTGCCGGCACTTCTGTGCTCTAATATTTATTCAAATTTAAATAAATTTCTCATTCTTTATATTTCATTTTCTATTTAATGTAATTTTAACATGTTCTTATGTTTCTTAAAATCTGTTTTCTTCCTAGTTTGAATTACAAAATATATTATACTATATTTTATGTAAAGCACTTTGAGCTGCAAATCTTTTATGAAAGGTGCTTTACAAATACATGTTATTATTAATATTATTATCATTATCATTATTATTATATTTGTATATAAGAAATACATCTATTATTTTATTTATTACGTTAAGGTGCTTGTTTGAGAATTGCACATGAAACTCACAACTTCACACTTTGTCTCACTGCGACCAAAGGACAACGTCACTTATTAAACTTGTATACTGAAGTCAAAACTTTAAATACGATTGAATAAGGAAAAAGTGAAGTTTGTTGTTTTAACACTGAACTGAATTCTCAGGAGAACTCGTCTGGTAAAAAGTCCAAATTTGTGGTGACCAGTCACGGGAAGTACGAGAAGGTTTCTGTTGACGAAGATGAGAACTGTCTGTCAGGTGAGAAAAGCCCTTAATCCAGATTCTGGGGGGGAAACAGCCGTACATTTATTATCGTGTTATTACTGTTTTGTTAATATGCTATATAAATCATATTTTAACTGTATTTATTACGTTAAACTTAGCCTATTGAATTAATTACTTACTGACATTAAATCAATAAGTAGATTGATGAATACTGATGTCAGTTACCTTGAATTTATAAATGTGTTGAGAAGTTTAAATTAGAAAAGTTACCTCACTGACATTTTCAAATATTTGATTTGTTTCAAGCTGATTTCAAGATGTCTTAAACAATTTTACTGTTATTGCAGATAGTAGTTATGTTTATTGTGTACTCAACACTTTAGATTTTGGTCTTTTCATGGATTTTTGATGACAATAAAAAGTAGAACAACACCAGACAGATCAGATCTGCGTCACCCTTTAAACCAGGTGTGAATTAAGTTAATTCGTCCACTGCAGCCTTGGGATAATAAAAAGGAGAAATAAAACACAAGAATTTCACATTCAGCTTTATGCATTTTTAAAATCACACAGTGAACAAAAACATGGATGAAGCGTCAATGTAATAAACGGGGCCATAGTTAGCTTATAAAGTCCCCTCTTATAAAAGAAATTCCCCATCACGATGGTCATCTCATGGAAAACAACACAACAACCTCTATAGCAACATGCTGATACCTGCTTAAGCCTCAAAAGCCATGAAATGTCACTTTCACGTAGATCTTTCTGCAGCTGTCACGGCCTTTTCTGGTTTTTGGAACCACGCTGCTTCGTCCCAAAATGCACCAGCCTCAGTATTCTCTGCCCTGACTGAAAGCTCGGACAGGTCCCGCCACGTTTCCATCCACACCCGACTTTCAGGAACCTTAATCTGTTCTGACCAGACTTCAAACCTTCATTCTTTCTTCATCCTCTAAACCCATCTGCCCTGTTGTTCCAGGAATGTAAAAGCCCTATTTGTTACAGAGATAAAAAAAAACTGCCTACCAGCGGAGTGAACGTTAACAGCCCAACTTTGTTTTGAAAAAAATAGAAAAAGGTGGAGCATGACAAATGAAACGGTCTCTAATCTATCAGAGTATCAACAGATCGTGCATTCAACACCACATCCAACCTACGCCATCGTCCAATGATACAAGACAAATCCAACCAAGTAGAGTTTCAGAGTTCTTTGCTGTCTTTGTCTATTTTTCATATTCATTATTTCACATCATTAAAAGTGCAAAGACGCCGTGTGTATCACCTCTTGACATTTTCACGGGTAACGCATACTGAGAATATGCAAGCATCCATTTTACAAAGACATTTTATTTTTAAATTACCAATGGAAATACTCTTGCTCAAACAATTAGAAAACAGTAGATGTTGGTTAAGCAGGAATCAATAACTGATTCATAAAATTAACTCTATTGCAGAAATTGTTTCTCGTCTGTTTTCTTCCAAATTCTCGCGACGTGTTTCTTCTCGTTCGAGCATCTCTCAGTTTGCTGAGATCATTGCACCGATCTCACGATAAATCACCGAACAGAGAAATCACTCTTCACTCTCAAAGCTTCAGTTCATTTTACACATCCACTTTTTTCGACGAACCAAATCCTCGGGCACTTCTGTTGAAGTCCTTGCGTTCGTCCTCCTGAGACTTGCGTTTTATCAGCCCCCTTTCAAACACAGCTGCTATTTTGGTGAGCGGCTTCTCCGCTGCCTCTTTGAGCTTCCTGGCATCAAATCGGGGGCTGTAGAGCAAAATGGGCAGGCGACTGACAAAAGAGGGGACTTCTGCCTGATTGTCTTTCGGGGCCTTTTTCTCTTCTGAATCCTTCTTGGTGTTGCTGACCTGTTGCATTATTCGCTCTTTTGTGGAGAACATCTGAAAGAGGAGGGCGTCCCACATCTTCAATGCCCTGGGAGCTTCTGTGTTCTTGAGCACATCCTGAATGACACACTGGTCAGGTACCGATTTATCGCTACCACCTACATCTGTTGTCTCGTTGCTGCTACTGTCGACGACCTGAGATTTGGCCTCAATCTCTGGAAACACCGGTTCGTCTGGCTCGACAACCATGTGTTTCTTGAGCCGTGTCCACCCGCTGAGCCTACCCTTAAGGCCTTTGGGCTTCTGGACTGCTTTTGGCTGAGCCGATGGAGCGGGTGTCTCTGCTGTCACAACCTTCTTATCAGCAATTGAAGATGCAGTTGATGTCGTTGACTTCCTGGAGGGTTCGGCTGCTGGGGCGTTCGTCGGTGCAGGAGTCCTTTTGGTCTTCGGAACGTCCTTGTCTTTGAGTCCAGCTTTTTGCTGAGATGACGGTGATGTTCCTCTGTTTGGTGACGGAGCTTTGACTGAGACTGAGGCCTGAGGCAGAGAGGCAGGAGTGGCAGAGTCAATCACAGCAGCTTTAACTATGGGCGGTTTCATGTCAGTATCTGTTGCTGGCTTTGCAGGGGAAATGTTCTGCACTGGTAGCTCTGACGAAGACTGAACATTACTAATCTGGACCGGATCGGGGGGAGATTTTGAAGTTGACTTTACATCGGGTTTTACTACTGGGGGTTTTGAATCTACAGTGGCAGAGGAGGGTCTTGACTCTATCTGCTTCGTGGGACGTTTTGGTTTTAAAGTGGGTTTACTGGTTAAAACAGGATCTGTAGATAGGAGTTCTCCCTGCTCACTAGAATTTGATGCTATGTTTGATTTCACTTGTTGTGTCGGGGAATGTGCTTTTACCTCAGGGACTGAAGTGTCCTTGGATGGTTTTATTTCTGGTTTTGAGATACGCTCTGTGAAAGACTTTGCCAAAGACGGAACACCACTTGTACATGTATAATTTTGAGGAGGTGTAATTGGGGCAGTTTTCTGTTCTGCCATAATGACTGACGAGGTTATTGTTTCTGCTGTGTCGTTTAAAGACACAGGAGTTTGAGAGCCGTGAACTATGGTTGGAGTATATGTTCGTATAGGTGTACTCCTCACTCGTGGCTCGGGCCGCGGGGAAGCTCTTGTTTCAGTCCAAGGTTTAGTTACTGTGAGAGGGCTAACTGGGGTTCTAAAATCTCTATTGGCTTCACTAAGGATCTGAATATTAGTAGAAGCGTAGGTGTTTACAGCAGTTTGTGAGAGGGTTTGAGTATTTACAGTGCGGCTGCTAGATTTCTTTGTTTCAGTGACAGATTGCCGGAACTGTTTGTGTCCAGACTGAGAGCTCACTACAGTTTGAACATTCTCTTGGGACGGCATGATATGACCTGGCACTGTCATGATTTGCTGTTCTACACTGACTTTAGATATGTCTGCTGTTATACAACCAGTGGAAATGGAAGATGTTGACACAGCACTGGTTGTCACAGAGTGCTTAGTTCTTGGAGTGGGACTTGATAAATATTTACGCTCAGTAATTGGCTTGATTAAAGGTGATTGTTCTTTTACAGCAGTTTTAGTGACTTGAGGTGCGGATGCTTCTGATGCTCTTTGCTCAGCGAGAAGGTTGGACATGTGTTTTCCATCAGAGTTAATGTGGACCCTGGTTTGGGCAATAGAGCCAGAAAGAGATTTTTCATCAATGGGTACTTTGGTTGCGGACTGACTACCAGGTCTCTCTGATCTCAGCTGAGGGCTCCTTGGTGCGACTCGCCTCATGGTTGGGCTCGACGGCACTGCTGGTTTACTGACCCGTCCAGTATTAAATGTTGGTTTACTGCCCTCTGCTGGAACTGTCAGGATTGGCAAAATGGTTTCTGTCGGGGGCTTTTTGGTGAGTTTGGCTTCAGTAACACCAAGAGCATTGCTGGATTTGTGTGACTGTGCAGTTTCTGCAGCAGGTTTGAGGTGATGAACGGCCTCTAAACCTCCTGGCTGTCCAGGTGAGACTGTGTCTGTGGAAAACGTATTGACTGTAATTAATCCTTGTTGGTCTGATAACTTGGTTTCACCGCTCGGTGTGGTCAGTGCTACATTTCCTGTTGAAAGATTTGAGGCTTGTTTTAATTGACTGTCTTCTGCTTCCACTTTCGCTGTCAGTGAACTGACTTTTTCACGGTTGAGTTGTGGATACAACATGTTGTGGAGGTCTAGTGATGAGCTTCTGACCCTGTTAGTGTTAATATTACTATTAGTTGGAGTTTTGGCATCTATACTAGCTTGACTAAAGAGTATTGCATCTTTAGCAGATATTCTAAGATTTGTTTCATTGGCTTGTTTAATCTCTACCGTCGTTTTGCTTGAGTTTGTGTAGAAACTTGTTCCTTGAGCAACTTTATCTTGGCCAATGGTTCTCATGCTACTCTGTGTGTTAACAAGTACACTATCATTCATTTTGGTTGTCTTTTGGGGATCTCTTGTTCGCACTTTTGATTGTTCTGTCTCACTTTTGATAAATGATTTAGTGTCTGATATCCTGGGCGATTTGGTTGCAATGATTGACAGGCCTGGCTGTTTGGTTTCTCTGTTGGGTTTACTCAGTGGTGTAGTATTTACAGGATATGGGTTTACAGCAGTTGGTGCTTGAGGTTGTATCAACGAGAGACCTGTTCTGGGGAAGTTCATCTTGTTTTCGACAGTTTGACTGTAAGTTTGAGTTTTGGCGCCGAGCTGCTGTATAAATTTGGTGCTTTGCTCGGCTGCAGATACGGTGCAGATATTGGACTGTGCAGAACATATATAAGCTGTGACTGGCTCATGTGGCAGCATGGGCACTGTCTTAACAGCAACTGCTTCTTTAGAGAATATATTCGAGATTTGGTGCTCAGTGCTTGTTTTGTCAGGTACACATTCTGTACTGGCAGCATTAGAAGGTAAACTGTTTCCCCTGTTTGTCTTGTTGGGTCCAATATCCTCCCTGTTTGCTTTGATTTGCTGGTTAACTACTTCTCTCTGTTTAGGTACGACGGTTTCAGTAGCCACTCTACTGGGCAGTGGTGTTTCTGACACCAGTTTGGTGCTTTGCTGGGTTCCTAAGATGGACGCACCATTTGTGATGGTACTCCCTAAGAATTTGAGCTCTTTCTCTGTAGCAAGAGATTGAACAACCTGGTTTTCATGATCAGCATCTTTCCCTTTTGCAATCAGCCGTGTATCTGCATTTGGATCTACTTTCACTAAGGTTGAGTAAGAACTCAACTTTCCACTGCTGTCAGTCAGGCATGGGGTTGTAAATAATGATTTAGCCATAGAAAATAGTGCTGCACTTTGTGCGTGTACCTCACCTGCTGTAGGTATTGGAGCCTCAGAGTATGAGGCTTGTGGTGTGGACACGTCACTTGTGGATTGCTGCATTGTTTTCTGTGACAAGCCAAGAGGAAACTCAGGTTTTACTATGTCCACACTGGATGTTTTAAGTGATTGTATTCCAAAACTTTGAGCTTCTGAGAGACTTTCCTCAAACAGATCTTTGCTACATGTGACCATCAGTTCCTCCGGACGTTGTGAATCCGTGGGAGGCGACAGAGGCTGTAAACCGTGAGCAGCAGAAACCTCCACTGAAGAGAGAAGATCTTGATTTCCATTGATTTGTTTTGTTGCATCAGACTTAGAGATGTGTGATACATCAACAGCTACTTCCGACTGTGATTTGTTTAACAAGGTTTCATTAGCCCTGCAGGTAACAGGGCTTTGATGTGCTGCTACCCTCCTAATTCCACCAAAGGCAGCATACTCAGATGGAGTAAGGCCATAATAAGTCGATCGGGATTTGGGCTTGGAGGTCGCTAACGTCATTTGAGTTTCCAATAAGGATGTCAAGGACTTGCGTGCTTCAAACGCAGGAGGACGATTCGCGGTGGACAGGGGGCTTGGACTTGTTGGTGCTTGCATTGAAATCACCAGTGTTGGTTTGAGATTGGAGTCGTTTGGAACAGACAAAAATGATGGAACCTTTGGAAAAGATGAAGCTTCACTTCCTGCAACTTGGTCTGTTTTTAGCTGTGGGTCGACAGGTTCCATCAATGTTGGTTTGGCCACAACAGATCCAGGTGCAGTGATACTTGATGCTAAATTCTCTCTGGGATACAGTTCAGTATTGGCAACACTTAAATTGATTGTACTCCTTCGGGTGTGCTGGTTCTCTATCTCTTTGTAATTGCTGCTTTGCTTGATGGAAGTTATTCGATTAGCATCAGTTCGCTTCGGCTCTTCTGTGGAAGTAAGAGGTTTACTATGTTTAACACTAGCTTGAATTAATAATGTATTCTGTGGAGTCTCTTTAGCAACAGCAGGAGCTTGTAAATCAGGACTTGCAGCAAATAAAAGCGGGTTAGGTTTGGATATTTCAAAAGTGGGTGTGGATACTTGAGACGGTCTGCAGGAGGGAGTCTTCGGTCTTCCACTTTGAGTCCTGGTTACAGACATTTTCTGATCAGTTTTCCAGACCTGCACATTTGATTTCACCCTATTTGTGGCAGATAATGATGCTCCATGGCAGGTTGGGTTTATTACTGTGAGGTCCTGCATGGAGGGGGGTTTAGAGATCTCATAAAATGTTGCCTTTGAGGTATAAATCCTGGTTGGTAGGGAGTCAGGTTTCGACTCTTTCACCGCTTCAACAAGCGATATTTTTGAGGCAGTTATCTCAGAGGGCATCTGGTTTGGAGCGAGGTTGCCATTACTGGTGGATCTGGCAGTCCAAGACGACATCTGAGTTTGAGGGCTGTCCTTTAAAGTGGCGTTTGTCTCCCTCTGGCTCGGGACAAAAGGTGTCTGGTTGTTTGAAAGTGATAGCAGCACAGGAACAGGAGGTAGGTCTGCAACTTGAGAAGGTGCCGGTCCTGGGCCACAGTTGGGGGCAGCTGGGGATAGGGTCAAGCTGTGAGTTGATATTTTAGGGCTGGATTGCAACACAGTGGCAGAAGAGACTGTTGTGACTGACCTATGGGAACTTGGTGTCATGTTTAAATTAAAAGCAGAATGAAGAGGTAGTGCGGGGAGCTGCTCAGGTGGTGATGGGGCTGGTGAAGCTGAAGGTGGCATCATGAAAGGGGTTTCGTCGTCGAATAATAAAGAGGAGCACTCGTACAGTGGAGCCACTGCTCCTTCAGAAGCCCTGATCTGAGTCCTGTAGGACTGAGGGGGGAAGCTGCCAGTTTGACCGTAGGGGCTGCTCTGAGGATGAGGAAATGCAGAGTGATCGAAAAGGGATCCTAAGGGGAAACCGGACAGCGATGAGTCCGCAATGTAGACTGATTCTGGTGTCCTCGATGGGCTGGACTGGTCGCTGTGCTCGAGGTCCGTGCTCGCTTCGTTTACAGGCGACAAGCAGGAGCGGAAGGGGACGGGCGTCTGAGAGAGACTGCCTTTTTTCTTGGTTCTCTTCTTCTTGAGTTTCTGAAGCCGTGCATTGTCTTTGCCTGGTTTTGGCAGCAGGGCCGGAGGATACTGCTGGGAAAGGTCCGGCTCCAGCCCGTTACTGTAGCTGACTTCCATCAGCATGTCTGACTCCTGCAAGACGGATAACACTTCTCAGTTCACTTATCTTATCAAATCAAGGCAAAAATCGACTTGCATACATGGAAAGCAGATACAACCCAATCATACTGATTTTCAAGAAAAGGCTTGACACCACCGCTAGCTTTGTTTGCTGTTTATTCTAATTATGAAGGTTTTTCTCAGAAAACCTGAATCACAATACCTGAGGTTTTTGTTTCTAATGTTTACAAACTAAATTGTTGAGACCTCAGAGCAGGAAGTCGATATGATGCTGTTTGCATTTTGTGAAGTTTTCGATCTCGAAGCAGCTGGAAATGTTCTAAAACACAGTCTGGCCCAAAATGTACATTTTTCATTCCAGACATATTATTTGTATTTATCATTAAATATTAAGGCCATTAATTGTGTGTGTATATAACCGCTATAAATGCTGACATCAAGCAATTTCTTATTTTACAGCTGGAGAGTTCTATGAGGATTTGTGAAACACATACTGGACTTTTTCATGGAAGAAAAAAAAAAATCTTTTAGGGACTCTCACTTCAACGTTCTCCGTGTTTCAAGCTTCACGTTGGAAATTCTCTTAAATCCTGTTGTGATTCCAAACCTCCTTCTTACACTCATGTTATCATTTTACAAGGTAGTGAAGCTAAAAGTCAGACTCTTCTCTGTTTATACTGGACATGTTTTCTTTTTATCCTGTGAATAATCTCTCTCTTTCTCTCTTATCTTTGAATACGATGGAATAAAATCGTTTTTAAAACTTTCCTGGTGTCGGACTCTTTGTGTTCTTGCTTCCATTGTGATTTACTCTCTCTATGTGAGCTCTCTGTCTTCTGCTGTGTTCCCCCTGTAGTTTATTCAGCTGCTGACACGTCTGCGGCTGGCTTTAGAGAACTATGAGCTCCCATGACAACGGACTCATCAGCAGGTTTCAGATCTCTTGATTGGGTCCTGAAGATGGTGCATGGCTACAAGAAGCGTCACTATTGGAAATAGAAAGGCATGTAAAGCCGTTACTTATGGCAAGGCTACTTTGAAATGATGACAAACTACTTATGAAAATAGTCTCTCAAGGAGAACGTCAAATTTAAAACTGACCTCGGGATGAAATAAAAGTAAACCCAAAGGAAGATTAACGACTCGCACAGGAGGGTGACGAGGGTCACGCAGCGAGAAGTCGGTGTTACCGTTTAGCAACTTCAAACGAGAGCACGAGTAAATTCTAGATTCCTCCGCCAGTGATGTTACAAGCAAACAGTAAAAAGGAGGTCAAAGGTCATAGATGGAATCCACAGACAGCAAATCTTACGTAAGCTTCTGTCGGACATGCACCGAGGTTTGGATATTTTCCTGAAAATTTTCCCGTGAGAACGTGTCGGCTGCCGCGAACATTTGCTGGAAGTTTTCCTGCAAAATAATGATGCGGACAAAGACCACGGGTTCCGTCCTGCATGTTCTACCCTTGCACCCCCCCCCTACACAAACCTTTTCCTGCTGCATTCTTCCAAAGTCTGGACCTAATTTAAGGGACGTGTCATGTGTGAAAACAGCTTCTCTGAATACTTCTGTACCCAGAAGTCTGTATCCGACGTGCCGGAGCTGACTTTGATTCACTTGCTGTATTAAAACCTACACGATTTATCAGAATACATAAAGATTCAAATGATATTTTATATTGTAAACGATTATAATATTTTCTACGTGACATTTCCTACGTTGATAATATTTTACCTTTCCTTGCGGCAACATGAGCTGAATTGTTCCCTTCCTGTCTGAATATCTTTGGGTGACACTATGGGCCACTTTCTAATTTTAGACGGAGGGAAATAAGAGCAAACATCCTGACAGCGAGCACCTGCTGCCTGTCGTCCTGCAGCCGCACACACACCCTCAGTCTGCTGGAAACCAATCCCAGGCCCAAATCCTCTCAGAGCTGCGAGGACCGTGAGCTCCGGCCTCGTGTCGCGGAGCCGGGGGTTATCGTGACTTTTAATTTACGTCGCCTTTACACCACTTTGTCGAGAAGACGCAGGATAATCGCGCTCGAGTGTTTTTAGCAAGTTTAATAATCTCTGGCTCGAATGTTACAGAAGTACAGAACATTGAGTTTGTTTTGAAAGGTAGAAACTCTGAGATGTTTGTCTGGTTGTGAGTTTAACATGTCAAAGTGACTCCCGCAGCCACAGGGAGCAGAAGGCCAGCTGACACATGAGACGTCCCCCTTTTAAGGCTCTGGGAGGTTTCCACTGGAGGAGCTCAAAAGAGCAAAGTGTAACATTAGCTTTGAGATTAAACTGTACCATGACCTCTATCTAGCTACGTTTAAGGAACTCGATTAAACAACTAGGAGGCCGAAGTCTTTATCTGTCATCGTGCAGCTACAGTGTTAATCGGATCAACACTTACCTAAAGTGGAGACAGGCTGTGTTCAGCTGGTCAGGCTGAAAACTGTTCAGTGCAAGAAAGAAATAATAGAGGGAATGAATTTATTTATAATTTACAACAGAAAAAGTAAAATCAATTTGCTCGTGTGCAGGTTCTGTTCATTGCTGACTCATGCTTTCACTGACTTGGCACAACATTGTGCAGAAACACACAACATGGTAAGCGCTGCTTTGCTAGCTCTCCCTCCTCTAATGGATTTAATGTCTGATATCCATCATGCTTATGAGATTTCAGATCGTGCACGTGCCACTACCAAATTCTAAGCATAATTTGCAGGTTAGCACCTGGCTGACGGCTCAGCAACACGCTGCAGAACCACCAGCTTGTCAATCAACAGACACCGAGTTTGACTGGTTTACCTTCGGCGAGCGGCTGTCGGGACAAAATGCTCTCTGCTTGTTAATCCCGGCTCAGAGTGCCACAGGGCCGTCTCATCCTGGAGTGAACCGGAGCCTTAGGGAGCGAGCCACCGTGCCCGTGGCCGCTCCAAAAATAAAACTGTTGCCTTCAGTGTGTGTTGCAGGGGCAGACGGGGGTTTCCAGGCCACCTGAGATGGCTGAGGTTCAGCCCCTACAGGCCGAGCGCAGCCACCTCCACCTGAGGGAGGAGGGTCACCTGTGTAGAGCAGGAGGGGGGGGGGGGGGGTGACCGGGACGTGGGGAGGACATTTATCTGGCATCAGGAAGAGTGCACAGCCGTTATTAAACTGTTGGTAACCATTTCAACCTCGGTAGCACTGTTCGGAAGAGAGGGAGAAGCTGCAGATATCAAGGGTAATAAGAGATACAGCTCCGAATGCGGGGGGGGGGGGGGGAGAAGGAGAGGAAGCAGGATATTGAAACACACAGATGTCGGTAATGCACCTTGACGTTAGTTGCCACCATATACAGTCTATGGTTGCCACCCGCGAATAACAGAACAAAGAAGAAGAAGACTGTATTGTCCATATTATGAATATTGTTTTTGTTTTACAAAAGCAGATTCACATTGAGTTTCGATAGATAGATCGACAGATGGATATATGATCATTTGTTCATTTTTTTTCTTCAAAGAAACTTGTAACCTGATAATTGCAATTTTATAAATTGTAAATACTCAAGTAAAGTATCTCAAAACCGTACTTGATGACTGTGTACAAAAAAGTATTAAAAACTAAGTATACAAAATAAATTGTATTATGTTTATAACGTATTTTATTGAGGTTAGGGTTAAACCTTTCCCTTTCAGTGAAATCAGGATGAAGAGGTGGAAGCTGGGATCAGATGATCTCCGTTGAAGTCAATCAATCAAATCAATCAAATTTTATTTGTATAGCCCATATTCACAAATCACAATTTGTCTCATAGGGCTTTGTGATGGAAGTGTGATGATGGAGTGGTCAGCTGATCTTCCTTTGATAGACAGGTGTCTAATTATGAATAGACATATAGCCCACTTCATTTATATGAATTGTGTATTTTTGAGCACTGTGTTGTTGCAGTACAACCTCCGACCACCAGTGGCAGCATTGTGCAGCACTGAGCAGCAGCAGCTCTTCAGTCTTCAAGGATCTCTGCAGCTTGTTCAAAGGGAGGGGGGGGACTTCAACTGGCCACAGGTTATTCCTCTGATAACGTTTGCGATTCATGGTCATTTAACATAAGAATCTCTGACTTTAATATTTCTCTATGACATGAAATCTGATAATCTGCAGTTGTTTTATTCGATCAGTGACTTATTCCTGAGTGTGTGGAAAGTTTCTGCAGGATTCAAACAAGTTCAATTCAAGACTTTTTAAGACCTTAATGAATGAACTGTAACACAGATATGAAGAAATATCAGAATTTCCGATACTTGCCCAATAACTGAAGATTAGTAGAGAATAACCCTGGACGCAGGAGACAGTAGGAATCAGAGTCTTCACCACAGACAAGACAAATGAATCTAAATCATGATAAAAGCAGCATCAAATGAACATTAACATCAGTGAAACCTACTTAAGACCTCGTTGTGTAACATTTTAACACAACTTTCTTGGCCCTAAGATTCAGATTCTATTATTAGAAGACTAATCCAGAGCCTGGAGACGATGGAGCAGATACAGAATATCGCTGGATCGCTTTTCAAAACAGTGCTAACAAACAGACGAGGTGCAAAAACACGGAGGACGCAATAAGTGTCCAAATCATTCACTACTTATTAAGTGTAACTACACGCACACTTACACGCGTGATGGTATTTATTTGTTAATACCGTTTGGCAACAGACCCACACACACTTCAGTTTCACAGCCTGGAAGTCTTGAGACGCCTCCGCGGATGGGAAACCTCCTCGGAGCTGTTTACCCAACCAGAGGGAAGCCGACTGCTGCTGCCGCTGGATTCCACCTCCGTCAGGTGGGGTGAGGTTCAGACTCCAGAGGCTGAAGCAGAGGGAGGTTTGGTAGTTTGCAGGATGGATGTGATATGTGTCGGGGGAGCAGCTCATTACATTTTGGTGCAGATGCAGGAAATTATGTTCACTTACGTAAGCTTCTGGAGAGGAGAGAGTCATTTTCTACGTTTTCACCTTTTTTCTCAGAGTATATTGGATGAACGTTGATGAAAAAGAGCAGGTGTGTTCAGAGGACTGATATTTATGAGTGTGTGGAATCGATATTTAGTGCAGATCCAAATAAAAAACCCGGATCTAATGAATTGAATTGTGGTTTCACACGGAGGCTGTTGGGCCTTGGTGGAGGTTTATGAGCTTGTCATGTTCAATCATACATTCAAACGATTTCCTTCCAAACTTACTAATTAGAATTAATAATAATGAACATTTATAATTGAGAGAAATATAAAAAAAACGAGGAACAATAAATAATAATAATTAAAAAATAAAACATTTCAAAAAGCTTCCCTTGTATGTGCAAACCTATAAAACTCAGATTCCGTTTCAGGTGATTCTAGTTTATCGTTGGTTTATTGAATCAGTCAATTTACAAACTGGCATGAATTTTGTTATATTTAATACTTTTATACATTCAGACCTGTTACTGTCCGTGGTTCCAGCCTCAGGAATCACAGGGAAACCGACTGGGGAGCTTTCTGTTCTTAGCCCAGTTCTATTATTACTCCATTATTCTGTTACTCTGCAGTGTTCTGTGAATGTCTGACTGATGGAGTGACCGGTTCATGAAGTGGCACGCACACAGACACACACACAGACACACACGCACGCACGCACGCACGCACACACACACACACACACTTTCCCTCCATTGTCTGGATGCCAAGCTGATGTGTAACCGCGGCTCTCAGCCTTCTATCGCTGTAAATTTAGCAACAGAAGCTTCTCAGCTGCTCCTTTTCCAAAACCCGAGCCCTCCTAGTCCATCCACAGTATTTCATCCATCTCCTTCTCCAGGGTCACCCCCCCCTCCCCCCCTCCCCCTCCGCACCTTTTGCACACATAAACATACATATCACACGCACACACACTAACACACCTCGCTGTCATCCCCAGCCAATAAGGGCCTGATGAGCTCAAGTATCACTAGAACACAAGGACTTATTCTCTGAGCGGCGCCGGCAGATTCGGACAGACCTTCATGCTCATCGCCGGAGGAGCTTCTCTTCCCCTCTGAGGTAAGACGGCTGCCGACGGCCCTGAAATCACTGATCATCACCGAACAACACCGAACAACACCGAACAACACGTTTCCCACTCATTCTCTTTCATTTCGAGCCGAACTTTGCAGGTTTTGGCTCAAGAGTTGAGTTTCTCGCTGCTTTTTTATTTTTATTTTTTGTGCAGCAGGAGAGAAAGAGCCTCTGGTGTTTGACAGAGAGGAAACACAGCTCTTCCTCCGAGCGCTGCCGACTGCAGCCTCAAGGACGTGTGAAACAGACGCAGACGTGTTCAGCTGCATTTCAAACATGTGTCGTTTATGTCGGAGACGGTTAACACCGACTGAAGAGCTGGAGTCCAGTTTCCTCCGCCCCGACTGAAGAACACGTTCATTAGAATCTCATTTTATCTCATTGAATCAGATGATTCCAATTTTTTTTTAAAAGGACTCATTGGATATAATTTTAATGCCGTTTGAAAAGAGGAAGCTCATCGTTTGAAAAGACCGAGTCAAACTTGAAATCTCTGCAGGGAAATTTAAAAAAAGGAATTACATTTTAATAACAATAATTCCTAGCGATATATAATAATAATAAAACTTAAATTGTACAATCGCATCAAACCAAATGTTCTGTGAAATTAGAAGAGTTTGCACTTTGACCATTGAAGCTGTGAACTGCAGCTACAAATTTAAATTCAGCTCTGATTTACATTTTACATCTGTTTAATTCAGTTTGTTATTGTTTTACCTTCAAATACCAGATTTAGATTTGATAACAATGTTTTGCCATTGCATGTAAATTGTTCAATATCGTGAACTTATCAATATCGTGGCTTTAAAAGATTCATAGAAACACCACAAGTACAGGAAGTGCTTTGTTTCGTGACAGAAAGAAATCCTGACGCATCGAAAGCAAAACGTTTCTTTTCAGATTTTATTTCATGTTACTTTGGTTTCCTGCACATTCTGACTCTGCATCGATAACACGCGACCGTTTCCACGCGAGCCACAAGCGTGTTCACAAACTTCCTCTGGGTGAAGTTGCGGATGCTGAATCGTCAAATATCTGGTTTGGGTTCCACGTCTCCTTCTCTTCTTGTCATTATACAAACGAGCGGAAACTGAAACGTTCTCCTCCTGTGTGGCGTCTCGTCAGAATGTTGAACTTTAAACCGATACGGTCGCCGTCCTGGTCGACTTCTCGGAGGTTGTGGGGTTTGGAGACGGTGATGATTCCTCATTCGAGGCCCGTTTCCTGTCTCACAACCTTCAGCCACACGCCTCCCGTCGGCATTTCAGTCTAAACCTGCTCTGCATTGGCCCAGGATGTGACTTTTCTCCTGTCTGATCAGAGTTACACTTTCATAGAAAGACTCTGAAACACTTCTCAGCATCCAGTGAGGTGACCCCCCCCACTAAATATACAGAGTGCTGAAGTGTCGGCATGTGCTGAGCGACTGCCGGACACACAGAGGTGAGGCCGCTGTCGGCAGCGAGTCCATCAAAGAGCTCGTTTGTGGGAGCTGGATGCTGATTGGCTGCCCGGCTGCGGAGTATCCTCCTGCTGGACAGAGCCGAGGGATTAAAGCAGCTATTTGGACGCCGTTCCTCAGCTGATGGGTCGAAATATGATCCAGGACTAATCCTCCGAGTCCCCTGCAGCTGTGCCCACCCCCAAGTGTGAAGGACTCATCCAAAGACACTTTATATATAAATCCAATAACATTCATTTGCATGTAGAATAAACAGTGAAGCCAACAGAGCGGCTCCTCATCCTCCTCAGGAGTCCGTGGACAGTGGTGACGAGGCTCCAGGGGAACATCTGCACACTTACAGGGATGTTTGACGTCAATCAGAGCGGAGTTACATTTTGTAATGATCTGTGAAAGCTGGTGTTGAATCCTGGGAAGCAGCTGCAGCTTCGGATCAGAGGTTTCACAGCTCGTCGGCAGAGAAACACAGAAACGTCACTGCTGTAATTGAAAGGGTCACGTTCAAAAGCTGATTCGTACAAAATCCTGAATCAGATATACCAGATGTAATTTCTAACTGACTTGTAAACTACGTTGTTGTAGGACTCGGACTCGACTCTCGATATTTGGACACATTCACACATTCAGAATCAGAAGTTACAGACGAGGACTTAAACTTATTTTTATATAGTAGACTTTAATAATTTGACACAAGCTCTCACCGCTGTAACGTCAGTCCGTCTTGTGCCGGGTCAGAGGTCACGGGGAACAGTCACGTGCACCATCGGGAGCAGTTGGTGCTCAGAGACGCTTTGAACGGTGCGTTTAGCTTTAACGAGTCTCGGCGACTTGGACTCGGGCAACGGGGACTCGACCCCGACTCCTCTGACTCGGACTGGAACTGAGTCATGCAACTGGTTTTGGTTTTATTTCTCCCAAGTGTTGAGATCATCTGCGATTTCAATAGAATGAAACTGGATTTAGAAAAATACCTTTTTAAAGAATCTCCTTATTTTCTACTTAGTGCCTAAACATGTACTTGTACATAACGTGGCAGATAGAAATTAATACTATCCATTGTAACATTACAAATTAAAACAGAAGCTTGTCACCATCTAAACGTCGCCAGGCAACCAGCTGAAACATCGCCCCCCCCCCCCCCCGTAACCACGCGCTTTCTGTACGAACATGTAACTTAGCGAAGACTGAAGGTTAAGGAGGAGGAGTTTTGGTATTCGTGCGGCAGAGCAGCGTCTCTGGCTCGTTTCACATCAGCACCGTCTCACTCCTGTCCTCTCCCCTCAGGTGTGAAGTCTGCACTCACCATGTCGGACTCCGAGGAAGTGTAAGTGCTTTCCGAACATCCACACCAACGCACAACGCGAGGGTTTAACCTGTCATTTCTAAATGTCTCGTATTCCTTTGTATTTTCAGGGACCAGTACGAGGGTAAGTGACCATTCCATTTCTGCATGTCTTCGTCCCTGCTGTCCAGGACCCTCAGACTCATTCTCTCTCTTCGTCCGTCTCTCGTCTCCTTTTGTTCATTCTGAGTCCTTTTCTGTCTCTTTGTCGTCTTTCTGTTT
Organism: Reinhardtius hippoglossoides; assembly: GCA_006182925.3. Taxonomy (NCBI): domain Eukaryota; kingdom Metazoa; phylum Chordata; class Actinopteri; order Pleuronectiformes; family Pleuronectidae; genus Reinhardtius; species Reinhardtius hippoglossoides. The sequence goes on from CM031670.1 coordinate 2,110,477, forward strand.
ATTTTTGGTTGTGTTTTGTCTTTTTGTTTTAAGTCTCCTTGTAGTCGTTCTATCTGTGGTTGTGTTTTTTACACGATGTCCTTGTTGTATGTGTCTTTGTGTGTCTGTCTTCATTCTGAGTCTCTTTTTTCCATTTCATCTTTTTACCTATTTTTCGTCTGTTCCTCTTTTGGGTGGTTTTGTGTCTGAAAGCATTTTTATTGATATTTAAAGTCTTTTTACATTTTATTTATTACAACTTACTTTGCAAGAGGCTTAGTGTGCGAAACAGACTTTGGTGACTTCAGTAAATTCACCAAGACATGATTTTAAAGTGCTTTTCTACTTTTTCCTTTATTGGAAATAAGTGTCAGATTCCCTGGTAACATATATCGTGTCCATTTATTTTACTTGAATATGTATTGACCCAGATTCATGTGATGTGAATGTGATGAAATGACTTGCTGTCCTGTTTGTTTCTCTTCTCATCTCCTTCTTTCCCAAACCGAAGACGAGGAAGGTAAAGACGACTGAATCGATTCCACGTTTCAGATCTTTTCCCACTGTACTAATGTGTCGCGGCCTGGTTTCACCTTTAATTTGAAGTGTTTGACATTGACACCTGCTAATAAGACAGAATATACAACATTTACAAGGATTTAAGTTGAGCTTCAAAAGGATTTCCCTGCAAAGTAAAAACTCTTAAACCGCATTTGGGTTTGATTGTTGATAAAAAGTTAAATACACGAGCGTCAGGTGAGTCAGCATTGTCTCCTCGATTATCCACAGTTGCATTAACATTCACACAATATCAGTATTTTTCTTCAGATGCTATTATTGTCGAAACCTTTCTCATCTTTGTGCAGAGAGAAGCGTACATGTGTGTATTTGTAATGTTCTGCAGTGTAACGCCAACTCCAGCTGTCAGTCAAACACTTCCAGGTTAAGGGTTTCTTCTTCTAAACGAGTGATGTTTCAAATCACATGGTTAAGAAAAAAATGTGGCCGAGCTTTTTTGAGCGTTACATTTATTTTCTTGGCATGTGACATGTTTACACGGCCATCTGTGAATGTCACATCAGTGCAACGGTCGTTGACCTCATTCACACAACGGCCATATTTCAACCAGTGGAGCTGGAAACTGTCTGGAGGACAAACCTGGAGCTGCTGATCCAAATATAGGAAAATATTCAGAGAGGAAACTGGCTCAGAGAATTCACGTCACGTCACATTTAGAACCAAGCTGTTGCTTCGCGAGTCTTTCTGTACATTAGTTTATTCAGATTCATTTATAAATGCTTTAAAAAATGAGATTAAAAAAGAGGCACCATAGCAGAATCATACGTCTGAGTCAGGAAGGAATTAAAAGCAAGATTAAATAAACTTAAAATAAAAACTACATGTTCCTGTGTTTCATGTAAATCTGGAACAGGAACTATAATATCAACAAGAACTAGGTGCAAAACTTTTTGACTTTTTCATGTCTGAACCGTCCACAATTTACAAATGTTAATTTTTCTTGGAATATGCTTCATTGTTTCTCCAGAAAGAACAAGATAGCAACTTTTGCATCCAGTTACAGCAGCTAGTGGAACAGAGAACGAGTTCAGACTGAAGCCGTATCTATAATGGTTTTCTACCAAATCCACGACATTCAACCAACGCTAACCCACCGCATCACATGATGGTGAATATCATCAAAACGTTGGATATGTTTCCCAAAACTGATTATCTGGAAATACAGAGAGAGCAATATGACTTCAGGGAGTCAGGTCCAGTTTTTCCATCAGCTGTTCTTCAGGACGTTTTCCAGCCCGACGGTTCAATATGGCTTCTGTGTGGAAGGTCCGCTGACCTTCTCTCATCATCATCTGTTTCTCTCTCTCCGTTCTCCAGCAGCACTATCCCTCGCTCAAACTTCCATCCTCTGTGTAACTAAAGTATTCTCTCACTTTTGGTTTCTAATGGCTCTGTAATGTCTGTGGTCTCCATTAACGGCCTCCTCCGACACCCTCCCTCTCCCCCGGCGATTTGGTGCATGCTGCGTGCCCGTAGCCCAGGAGGAGGTAGTAGAAGTAGAAGTAGCCCCTGAGGCGGAGGCCCAGGTAGAAGCAGAGCCAGAGGTAGAGCCTGAACCAGAACCAGAACCCGAACCAGAGCCCGAGCCACAGGAGGTGGTGCATGACGAGGAAGGTATGTGGCATGTTCACCCTTCTCCTGCTGGACATCCAGCAAAACATATCCTGCTCGACAAGTCGCAGTCTTGAGTCTTTACGGGAAATTCTGTGTGATTTGACTTTTTGCTTTTACATTTCCCTGCAGTCACAGTGGAGCCTTGCAAACTTTTCTAGTCGGTGATGTCAAAACCTTAATTTATACCCTACGAAGCCAGTTGTCAGGATTAATAAGAGATTAGCAGTCACCTTTAACGGCGCGTCACTGGTGCCAAGCAGTTTATTTTCTGCCTGTCACAATGACAGATGCCGTGGCGCCAACTGCACGACCTCATCGGCATGTGGAGCAGAAATGTCGCCTGATTTTAGACGTCCACTGTTTGAAAAGCACTTTGTGTTGGATTGGATTTCCAGAGCTTTTAGAAATAAAGATAAAGCAAACTAAAACAGTAAATCCACACACAGTTTTTAAAAGTTTACACAACAAAAAGTTTCATATTCATTTACCACATAATTCTGTGTAGTAACACAGTACTGTTAACAGCAGTCGAATAGACAGAACTATCTCGAGGCAATATTCTATAATTTGTTTCATAAAATGCTTAGCTTTTACAATGTGAATAGTTTTTTTCACGTTTCCAAATCTTAAAAGTAAAAACTGTTGCTCTTATTTGTTGAAGGAAATAATATTTATGCTCAGAATTCCGAGTAATTTGCTGCATAAACGCTGGTTTTATGATAAATTGCAGGGGAATGTAAGAAAAGAGCAGAAACTCGAATCAAAAAAGTTATTTTCCTTCAGCCAGTTTGTGGAGATATTATTTTGAGTTATATATGATCTATTCTCTAGATCTTTCCTGGCAGATATATATATTAAAAGAAAACTTGACGACTCAAAACTCAATTGTCTTGTTGGGTTGGATATTTTTGCAGTTTCGCTCATTAGTTTTTACAGACAACAGCTAAAGTTCATCGAATAATTACAGAACATTCATTTGCTGCCAGAATCTAGAAATGTATCTAGAAATTGAAATAAACAGACAAAAGCAAATGAAGAACATTTATACATATGAACATTTGTGCAGCCTGTAAAATAAAATACAATTTCCCCAATGATGGAAGACTAAGTTTCTCTAGGACAGGGTTTGACCGAAGACTATTTCTCCACCATCGGGTCAACATTTAAACCCCACAGATTATAAATGTCTATCTTTGTTGTATTTCCATGATATATTTACGATGATAAACAATTTAAATTTGAATAACTCTATTGCTTTTACAGTTGTGGCAGCTCCTAGTATAACACAACTACTGATAAATCAACAGTTTGATGATTCATACCAGGTCATGAATATTGCAGCCTCATCAACAGCGTATGACACAACCTCACCCGTTGGACGCAGCATCGTGATACAGCACTTTACGATCATACATTCTCATTTATCTGTGTCGCTTCACGCATCACTGTGGCACGACGTGGTCACTGTGTGTGTTGCACTCGTTCCAGATGCCTAAAGTACCTTCGGGGGTCTTCGGGCATCTCCAACAATGTCCATGAACCCCACACTTTTCATTTCTTGTGTTGTCGCTCACTGTGACATGTGTGTGCTGAATTTGAGCCGTGCATATAAATGTTGAAAGGAAGAAGAAGAAGAAAAGCTGCGTTTGCATGGATTGACTTTCCCGTCTCCTCCGCGGCCTTCGGTCCAAACTGACGTCTCATTTCAACGCCAGTTTCCTTTGGGCAAACGGCGAGGCCTTAGCAGAGAGGATGATGGGTAATGTCAGCCATGTAAAGGCCATTTCTCTTCAGCTCCCTTCAGTCCATGTTTAGCATCTTTCTCTCTGTGTGTAGACGAAGAGTGAGACAAACTGCTCCTGAACATTTACGTTGGGGTGTTGTGGTGCACACGATCGGCTCCGTCCGTCCTCCACATCTGCAAACTCTGCATTTTACTGTACGTGCAGATGGAGTCGCTGCAGAGGTCCCCGGCTTTAATGTGCTCGTCTGCTAAACTATAATAAAAACTACTCAAAGTCCCTGAATCAAACTAAAAAAAAGCCTCTGATCATTAGCTTTTATACGTTATCAAAGATTTCCATCCGTCCTCCTGTACGAAAGGAACACATTATTATTATTATTATAATTTACAGTAAGTTGCTTTAAATGTTTAAACAATGATTGTCTTGTGCAAAACAAGTAAAGGTCAGAATTTGATCAAAGTTATTGTATATACAGTATTTGAGGATTAATATACTTTAAGTAACAAAGTAAAAAAATATATAATCATCAAATACTGCTGGTAACTTCTCAATACATTGACAGGTCCCTTAATTTACGCATGACAATTAATTAGTCGCATTAATAGTAAATAAATCTGTAAAGGATTTAAAGATGACAAGTAAAAAGCTGTTTTTGCCTCCAAACTGTCAAACAGAATTAAAGCAGCTTTTAATTATTTTTGCTAAAAGCTAATGCTATTATGAACAGCATAGAAAACAAGGGGATTCGTGCCACGGCCAATAAAGACGACCCCTCACAGTAAATGATGCGTAGTCTGAGGCTTACGTTATTTCTAACACGGGCACTCTGTCATTTGAGTGTCGTTATGAGTATTGAGCCAGAAACACGCAGTTCTAGTTTTGTTTTCCAACATCAAACATGAGGAATGAAACGTCCTGCGGCGTTGGACTCGAGCAGCGACGTCCACAAACACCCCGATCCTGTAAATGTGGCTTGAGCGTAAAAACTTGAACAGGCTGCCCTGTCCCATCACTAATGGTTTCTGTTCTGCTCTTGCTCCGGACGCTTGCTGCACGCAGAGGCCTATGAAGAGGAAGGTACGTTGATTTGAATTCTTCCCCCGTTCTTCTGATTGGACACTTTTTTTCTGTTTCACACTTTGATTTGTCTGATTTGTCGGTTTCCCCTTGAGAGGAAAATGTACCCGCTTAGTCTCAGGTGACGGAGGTGTATTCAGAAATGCGGAGTCATGGTGACGGGCCGCTCTCTCATCTCTGCTTCTTCTCTTTTTCGCATGAATGTTTCCTGCCAGAGGAGGGCGATCAAGATGGTAGTTTGTATTTTCCTGCTGAGTCGCTGTTGCTTTGCCTGCGTTTTCCTCCCATGTCTGTTTCTGTTCTTGTTTTTTTTAAGTAGCATTATTGTTATTATTGATTAAGGTCCCATAAAATATAAAAAGCTAATCACAAACCTCCCGACCCCGGTTGTTCTTACCACAAAAATTAAAAAACAATTAACAGTAATCACATAAAGTCTTACGTGAAGTGAAAGTGTGCGCGTATGTTGAATTAAATAGTTCCTGTGGTGATTTATGACACACAGTGTACTGATCCTGATTAGCACTTTAAACGTCTCTGGTTATATTGGTTTGATTTACAAACTAATGCACAACAAATTAACCTTGTGGAATAAATACGTTATTTTTCAGTGGCCTCATTCCTGTGTACGAACCTTCACTGGGAAGAAAATGCACAGAAATAAAGAAACGTATTGTTGTTTTAACTAAAGATGACCAAAGAAATATTTGTTGACTGAAATTCATACCCAAAACAAACACGTGTGATTTCTAGATTCATGCACTGTACCCGGTGTCCATATTAACTTCAATCAATTACACATAGACTTTTTTAAAATGGCATTTGCGCATATTGAATAATTTAACAGTTAAAGAGCGGATTGGAAATATGCTAATTGTATTATGCTAATTCTTGTTGAGCTTTGAAATCAGTCTACAGTCGCACTCCTGTGGGAGCATTGGCTTTCAACCAGTATTAACGTGTATTTAATGAACTTGAACGAGAGGCTAACACACAGTAATCAGGCCACTGATGATGATAGAAAGTTCTGCTAAAATCAAGACTCACATTTGATTCCAGTGGAAGAACATGCAGATGTAACTCAGCTTGTCCACATGGATGTTCCCCCTGATTAACCAACAGCTCTTTAGACTTCACCTCTCTTCTAGTTTGAGTCTCTAACACTTTGATTTCTCTCTTCTGTCCTTAACGCTCGTTGGAATCTGTAAAACCAGAGGAGAAGCCAAAGTTCAAGTGAGTTCATAGAAAGTATACAGTCTCTGATCTGCGGCTGAAACATGGTAATTACTCTGGGTTGTTACCGGTTGGTACAATTTGAATATCGTGTGTTTCGACAGACCTTCTGCTCCGAAGATCCCCGATGGCGAGAAAGTGGACTTTGATGTAAGTTGATATGTTTTTGTTAATCAATATTTATCCAGAGAAATGTATTTAAAAATCTGTTCTCCCCTCAAGTAAAGTTGTACGACTGTCGGAGTTGAACAACAGTTGTTAGGGACAGGTGATTGTTTTGTGTGTTTTCATTCACAAAGTGCTTTATTACTAGGAGGTTATGTTTTCACCTCTTGTCCCTTTGGTTGGTTTGTTTGTGAGCAAGATTGCACAAAAACTTCTGGACAGATTATCATCAAACTATGTGGGAGAGAGCACATACGTCCACCAAGGCTTAAATTCAATAAGGATACACACTCATAGGTATCACTCCTCTAAACATGCCTGATTTTTTGTCAGCAAGATCTATTGAGTAGTTCCTGGGAAATTGGAGAATCCAAGTTAGAGAAAGTGATTTGAATGTTCCCTTTGTCTGGATCCACCTCAAAATTGAAGTTGTATTTATTTTTGGGGCCCCTGTCCTTCCACCAAGTTTTGTGGAATGCTTTTAATTTTTCATTCTACAAAACCAACAAACCAATTGAGAGGAACTAGCAGCAGAAATAATTAATGAATGAATAAATGAATGCTGTAAATTGACACCAACAAATGAGAAACTTTCTGCTGAAAATTGCTCACGTTACAGTTAAATCATCAGCTTGGGTTTGGGACCAGCAACTTTGTCCCATGCACTGTGCACAACGAGCATCCAGTCAGCTCATGACTCATCTGTCCACTTCTCACAGGACATGCAGAAGAAACGCCAAAACAAGGACCTGGTCGAGCTGCAGTCGCTGATCGACGCTCACTTCGAGTGCAGGAAGAAAGAAGAAGAAGAACTCATTGGTCTCAAAGATCGAATTGTGAGAGCTCGCCTGAAGAAAACATGTAGAAACGACAGTCGTGTCTGTCCAAAAATAAAACAACGCACAGACAGCTTTTCATTCTGCCTTTTGACTTGTGCTTTCAGGAGAAGCGTCGAGCTGAGAGATCCGAGCAGCAGAGGATTCGTAGTGACCGAGATAAAGAGCGACAGGCCAGACGGGAGGTACGCAGCCACTTAGTGGTCATAGCAGAGTGATTCACCACCAGGCTGAAAAGCAGTGTCACACTGACATCTACTGCATTTACATCTGCACAGTACACTGAAACACTGTGGTGGCTTCTGCACTGGTTCGTTTAGGTTCCTCTCAGTCACACTTGGAGGTTCCCTCCTCTGTGGGATCCCCCAGGGGTCCATTCTGGGTCCTCCTGTATTTACTACATGCATGCTCATACAATTTCCTGCAGTTGAATGACACCAAATTGTAGTAATTACACAATATTTAATTTTATATATAACTTCTGGTCAAATCATTAGCAGTATAATAATCTCTTGTCCAGTCTAGATGCCTTTTAAACACATTTAAACAAGATCAAATCATTTCTTTCATTTGATGATCTAGAAGAGATTTAGAAAAGGTCAAGCACACAAGCTGCAACTTGTTATTATTTTCAAACTATTTATTCCTAATGTAAAGCACATAAATAAATAGTTACTTTACTTACTATTAGTGACTATACCCAGAGAAGTTTAACGGTGCAGCAAATACAGTATTTTCCACATTTTGTGGACATTTCTGACACAAGGAATTCATTAGGAGTAAAGATCTCGGCTGACATTTTGAAATTCATCTGACAGGCTGAGCGGCAGAGGAAGGAGGATGCCGACGCCCAGAGGAAGGCTGAGGATGACATTAAGAAGAAGTCCGCACTGACCAACATGGGGTCAGGCTACAGCAGCCACCTGCAGAGGGTGAGCGTTGTTTACTTCTTTCTTCTTTTTGTTGTTGTAATTTAAAATTCTTGCCTCAACTTCATAAAAACGCTGAGAAGATGTGGAGTTTGACCTCCTTGGATTTTTCTAGATCGACCAGAAGAGAGGCAAGAAGCAGACCGAGAGAGAAAAGAAGAAGAAGGTTATGTCAGAAAGATGCAAACCCCTGAGCGTCGCAGACCTCAGCGAGGACAAGCTGAGGTAACGGACGGGAAGAAGACAAGTCACTGACTCACAACACAATAATTACACCAAAGAGAGCACACGTTATCTTGTTCTGTAAGATTTGAACGTACAATGAGCAGATAAATCACCTATGAACATGAACCTGCAGCAGGAACCAACCAGAGTCGGAATGTTCGGCAAAGTCACGAAATATCAAAATTTAAATTAGTTTTTTCGCCTTTGTGGTTCACTTACATAGCTACTCCATCGTCTATTGGATTTTTCTCAAACACTAAAGTTTTGTAACTTTTTTGAATATTTAAATTGGGCGTTTTTTCTAAGGTTGTTCATTGAATCTTTGGTTTGTGTTTTCAGGGAAAAGGCGAAGGAGCTGTGGGAGTGGCTGCACAGCCTGGAGGCCATTAAATACGACCACTGTGAGAAGCTGAAGAGACAGAGATACGAGGTCAGTGACGCACGAGGAGAGTCCGTATGTTTCCTTTGTATTTAATTGTACCATTGTTTGTAAAACGTCTTGGCTTCGTGCATTGTATTTTCTCGTTGTGTGTGAATTGCTGGTAAATAATCCCTTTCATTTTCCGAATAGAGATCCATAATATTTTAACCATCCGAGGTAGACTTACTACAAGCCACGAGATTGTGATTTTATTTGCTATGTAAAGGAGACGGACTACACTACCCACAATCCACAGGCGTAATAGCCACTCCTGGGATTGGTGGAGCTGTGTTTATGAATGTTCACGAAATATGTCGACGTTTGAGCTCGATTATGGTCAGATTAACTTTCAGGTTGTTGGTGAATCATTTCGTTCCTCACAAATGAGCAAAGGAAGCGTTTCCTGCATTAATAACTTGCGTATGTCTTCGCGTAAATTACCCACTGATCCCTCTGTTGGTAAAAATCAGATCAAATTAAGACGTTGCAAAAGTTGCAGACTGAGACTGTTGAGGTCCTGGTCGTGAACAGGTGAGATGTAGCTGCCAGTCACAGTTCATCTTCTCTTTCAGGTCATTTCTCTCAGAAACCGTATCGACGAGCTGCAAAAACAGTGAGTGAACACACAAACACACAACACACAAACACAAACACACAAACATTTACACACTACGTCAGAAAACAATCGTTTCATAAGTCTCGCGTATTAACAGATAATTAAGAAGAATATAGTAAAATAAGGCTCTAATATAGATTATACTTACCAAACACTTGAACTAGTTCTTATAGATTATAATGTTCTAAACCATCTATTACATTCGTATGAATCATTTATAAAGGCTAATTGAAGGGACTTAAAGTTAGTTTTTAAGTTCAGTTCAAAGTTTTTTCACAACTTTTATCATTTCCTGTTTAACAAAACAGTCCAGTCTAGTATCTGAGACTCAAACAGGACAGACAAACACAAATGAAACAGGTTTTACTGTAGAAGGTTTGAGAAAATTCAAATTAAAGTTGGCGGCTTTTCAATTATGGTGCTCATAATTTGCTCATATTAAAATGATTATTTTTTAAATCCTTGAGAGGTGACACGGATACTTCACCTCACTCTTGTTCATGCTGACGTAGAGAAGTGGAGTTTCATTTTAAAGTGTCACTGTTCAGATCTGACTCTGTTTTTTTTGCGTTTTGCGTCTTGCAGCAGCAAGAAGGGCGCCGCCTCGCGCCGCAGGAAGTGAGCGGCTCCCCGTGGCGGTCCGGCCAACAGGAGGCGCGTTCCCTCGGCTACAGGAGCGGCTCGAACATCAGCAACATCGGCAGCATTGAGCGGACGCCTCATCGCCGGTGTTTGTTTGAGTCAGAGGGTTTTCTGGATGAATATTAAAAATGTTCTCAAAGTATTTGTGTTAAAAAAAATAAAAAATTGTAACGGTTGAGACAATAAAATGCCAGAATTCTTCGTCCTCCAGTCTGAGTGTCCAAGTTTGTGCGAATCACTATTGACCTGATCGATCTCATAAAACAGGTTTTTATGTTTTACAAACCTGAAGTGTGAAAAAAAACAGATAACGGGAGTGAATTGCAACAATTGGATGTTTATTACATTAAACATTATTGGTAATAATATAGTAATGTTTTATTAATTAGTAGTTATTATTGTAAAATCCACATTTACTTAGAATCGTATTTTGAATACAAGTCAACAATCTATTTCAGATAAGATTTGTAATTAAAACTTCCTGACCAAACTTTTACTATAGTGGGGGTAAATAATAAACTTTTAAAGAACTGTTAATTGAGCTTTGCCAAAAAGAAAGAACAATTTATTTAAGTGATTAACTTCCTTTAAATCTTTTCACTAAAGCTGCTCTGAAATGATTCCTGTTCCACAATGTGCCACCAGGGAACATTTCAAAGATGCCTTACATGATGATGGACATAATTGAAGCCCATTAAAGTCAAACGTTGAATATTTGATGTTTTTCTACCAATCAGAGCAGATAGATTGTGCTTAGAGTTTGTTTTTACTGCCACCCAGTGGCGAATAATATGTTTGCAAGGACAGAAGAAGATGCCATAATGCTTCAAGAAAGAATGTCAGTTTACATAATACAGACTAATGCTGAGGAGGAGATAAATAAATATTGTTTTATTCAAATTGTATACACTCATAAATAATATGTAGAAACATATGACACAACAATCCCAGCATCCTTGTGTGTGTGTGTGTGTGTGTGTGCTATAAACAAGTAACTCTTATTTACAGATGTACAAAATGGTCCTTGGTCATTATGTCAGAAGCAGAAATCAATGAAAGCCATATAGAGATATTTACGTGTGTGTAGATACATTTCTGCTGAGTTTTTTTTGATCATGCAGCATCCTTCTCACGAGACGTTCTCACCCAAACCAAAAAGAGAAAATCCTTTCAGAGTGTTGGTATAAAAACATCTGTGCTCCAACTGCAGAGGGAATCTTTTAGAGAGTTTTGAAAATAGGGGGAATAAGTTTGTTTCTCTGTGGAATTTGAGTCCGGGACTCCGTCAGCTTCAGAGCGGCTCATACATGCTGCTGGGTTCGGCCGAGGGCCTGGACCCGGCAGGGCTGTTCACAGGTGATCCAGGACCCCGGGGGACCACGCTGTCTCCCGGGGGGGCCACAGCCGGGTCTGTGCTGATCCGCTCTACGATGCTGGACAAACAGTCCAAACTGGAGACGTAGGACGGTTTAGAGCTGCTGGAATCTGTAAGAAACAAAGCAGGAAATATTAGTTTTTGCCTTTAAACGAAAACAGACAGGTAACGGAGGCCATATTGAAAGAGGCGGTGTGCACAGACTAGTTCTTTCAAAGGAGAAATAGTAAAAGTGGTTAAATCTCGGTTATATCAAATGACAGAATGGTCACGTCGTCGCATGGGGTTAAGTCAGGAATCAAGTTTCATTAAAGAAGAAAACCAACGCCTATGAAATGAAACTGTTTATATGAGGAAAAATAAATAAACATGACATGAAAGGAGAGACGGGACAGAGACTGACCGTCTGTCTGGCTGCAGTAGGAACCGTCACTGTTTTCACTTCTGGTTGAACACGGAGACATGAAATCCACCTGCAAGCAAAAATCAACCAATCAGTCAATGAACCAAATACCATCGATCGATTAGCAGCCACCAGGAGCTGATGCAGTGTTTACCTAAATCAAAAGGGAACGATTGTCCTGTAGATTTATAATTTTTTTTATGGTTTTAACATCTTGTTCTTTTAGTCTGTAAAATGATTTACTGTGAACCTTTAATACACATACATACAACTCTTAATTTTACATGTTAGCATGTTATTAGCAAAGTTACATCAAACCTGAGACATGTTTACAGCCACACGGATCATCAAGATTGAATCTGCTCACTTGATACAAACATTTTAAGATCCACAAGTGAAACAAATATCTGCGTGTGTCCGAATCTGAATTTATTACCAAATTATTTCAAAAGTCTAAATCTTATTTTAAGCATTTAACGCTTCAAATATACATCTTGAAAATCCCATTCATCAAAATTAGCCTCCGCAGCCAGAAATAAAAACCCTGCGGACACATTCTTGACATTTCATGAGGCAGCACATGAACTCTTCAGCTGTTCGTGGGCTCACCGTGCCATCGGAGCAGTTGGAGCGGGGGCTCGAGGCGTCCGAGTCGCCGCTGTAGTGTTCCAGTGGCGGGTAGAAGCTGTCGTCCCGGCCCGTCCTCAGCAGCGCCTGCAGCGACTCGATGTAGCTGATGGCGTTGCGCAGGATCTCCACTTTGGGCAGCCGCTGGTTGGGATTGGAGGCAGTGCAGCGTTTCAGGGTCTCAAAGGCGGTGTTTACTTTGCCGAGCCGACGTCTTTCTCTCACGGTCGCTGCTTTTCTTCTGTCTTCGTGAGTCGTCTTCGTCTTGCAGGCCTTGCAGGCCCACAGCAGGCAGTGTCCCGCCTGGTGTGGGCCCCCCGGGGCCCTCACATGCTCATCCTTGGGCACGTGGTGGTGTTGATGGTGGTCCCCTGGCTTCACTAGGCCGGCGTGCAAGAGCCGGGCGTCCAGGTCATCGAAAAAGTTCAGGTCACTGGTGCTGAAGCAGGGGTCATCGTAAAGGTCATTGGTTGGGGAGAGAGGGAAGGGAAGGTCGGACAAATCCATCGTCATCTGCAGAGAGCAGAAGAAAACCCCTCTGAGAACGAAACTGAAAAAAGTCTCCACAAAACTTTGATTTATGAACTAGAAATAGTGTAAAACCATAAAAAGTAAAGAAAGCTCCACAGTCAGCTGACCTGGTTAGAAAGTGTTTAAAAAGTAGAAATAGTCGAGAGAGAAGTGAGAGATTTTAACCAGTGTTTGTAACTTCACCTCCTTCAGTTCGTCTTTATAAAGGAGTCGGACTGGAGGCGGGGCTGTGGTGTAAGTGACCAACAGGAGGGGGGGGTGTGGTGAGTGTGTGTGTGTGTGTGTGTGTGTGTGTGTGTGTGTGTGTGTGTGTGTGTAGGGAGTGTTGGGGTCACTGAGGTGAAACTCAGCGACAGAAATGAAGCCGTAAAAAGGAGCTAATCAAGTCTTTACCAATCGTTCAGTCTGAAGTTGAGTTGATATTTGACAGTTTAACCTATAAATAAATATTCTTTATATTGTTTTATAAATATATACATATATATATTATATACATCATATATTATAGACTATTTTTTCCAAAATAAAGATGTAAAACCTGAGATTTTTTAACTTTAAGTTGTTAAGTCGTAATAAAAATGGTAAAAAGACAAAATGACACATAAATCAATTGGTACATTTTACAATAAAAGCTCAAATTGTAGTTTAATGATAATTTAATTATCTAACCAGTTGATTTTCAGGTAGTTTCACCTGCTAATTTCATATGATGAAGTACAGATATTTCATAGTTATATTTCATAGTAAAAATCGGTGCTGAAACAAGTTGTTATATTCAGTTGTTGTCTCTACAGCCAGTTTATACAACCTGAATTAGAATAAAATGCCCTTATATAAATATCGAAGGATAGTTCATGTGCATTGTATATACATATAACATCCACACTAACTTTACCATAAAACACTATGGCCGATAATAAATTAAATAAGAAAACAAAATGAAATCATTATCATTCTTACTTTCTAACAAGATAGAAACGGGGCTAGAGGAGCAAAAATAAAATGTGTTTAAAATTGAAGTGAAGTAAGATGTATAAATCCATGGTATTTAATTACTCATTTAATGAATATAACTCATTGTAATGAACTTATAATTGTACTATATATTTCCATATTATATCGCACCATACAGATATTCAACAGTTTAACAAAATCATATCTCCTGGTGTCTAATCGCTTTATTGTCTTTCTCTGCTTTAAAACTCCATCATCAAACCATCAGTGTTTAAATGAACCTACGTTTAATAGTCTGAATCCCTCCGACGGCTGAGAGCTGCCGTCCTGCTGAGGAGGTCAAAGTGTCGCCGAGTCGTCAGATCACCGATCGGAGGCCGACGGGGTTTTAGGGTTTTAGGGTTTTAGGGTCGTCGCTGGACAACAGTTTAAGACAATTTGTCCAAACAGGTGAAATGATCCCGACTCGCAGGCTCAATGATTCTCATCACTCTTCAGGTTTGTTTGAAGTTGTCATCTGTTTTTCTTTCCTGGTGTAGATGTCGTCCGAGTTTCAGATGAAGCACTGAAATCATTGTCTTATATATATATATATATATATAGATATATTTATTTGAGTCATTAGGTTAAATGACAGATTTTGGTGAAATGTCAACTAAAATAACTTAACATAACCATTTTTTATTCTTTATCTAATGAGAGAGAATGTAACTGTCAACATTAGATGGTATTTCTATTGTCGTTTAATAAATATTTCAATACTTTTCTTGACGATTGTCAACAAAAACACACAACCAGTGTTTTCCTCATGGGATCTAACATTAACATGTTGTCCTGTTTTCGTTGGATATTAAAAGTTGGGTTTGAATTCTTCCCAATAGTGTTTGATTGTAGTTACACACGCGTTGCTGTCCAGGCGAGGTTTACTCGCTGGAGGGGCGGCGGCTTCAGACATGTCCTGTGCGTGTTGTCTTGTGAACGTGAGTCTTCACAGCTCCAGGTTATAAAGTGGTGGCCGGCTCAGCTCCGACCGCAGACTCCTCCCAGCTCCACGAAGGCACCGTGTTAAATTTAGCAGCTCATGAAATCCAAGACAAGTTCCTTTCTTATTTTGGCTGAGCCACCGCCCCCAACCCCCCCCCACAACCCCCCCCCCCCCATCAACTCTCACAACCCCCACCTCCGTTCTGCCGAGCTCATTCAAAAGAACCAATAGAACTTATAGAACACATATGAGGACATCATAGTTTTAGTTAGTTAAATCTCGTCCCACTGATTTTTTTTATTACTGAAAACTTTATCACTCGCAGCTTTACAACCGTGACCATCTACATTTCTGTGTTCTACTTCTTTTGTTGTTTCGTTGTTTTTGTTTTTTGCATCATAGACTTGTTTATAAAGATGGCCGACATGACAGCTCCCAAAACTGAAATCGCCAAATCGTCTGCATTGCCCCCTGGTGGCTGGCTGCAGTATAGGCCGTAGACCTTGCCCCCCCCCCCCCCCCCCCTCAATGTCTCATCGAAATGTTACCATTCTTGCATATTACTATTTTATGGTGTTTTAATTAGTCTTGTCTGTTCTATATAAATTCATTGTTTTATAAATGTAAGGAGCACTCACTTCATATGTGAGATTATCTTTAATAATTGCATTGTCCTGTATTGTTGTTATTTCCTATATTCAAAATAATCTTGTTTTGATTGTGTCAGCTCCTTTTTGTTTTAGTATATTAAGAACAATATTTACATCCATTTATTGATTCATGGCTCAGTGATGTTAGACATATACGCTGGTTTTTAATATAGCAGTCGTAATTTCACCACAGCAAATATTTAAATTGTTCAAACAACCATTTCATTGTATTCCAAATGCATTTTGAGGTCTGGATATCATTGCTTAAGAGAAACTGCATACAGTAGTTAAATGACAATAATAAGAAAATAAAGAAAATACAAAATACAAAAAATATATTATTATTATTTCTTTATTTCCTTTCCTTTCTTTTTCTTTTTCCACCAATCATTGATTTATTGAATTGATCGAAATTTTGGTAATTGCCCTTAATTGCTCAGTTCCTTATTTTTCTTTATTCCCCAATCAAACTGATCTGAATACATAATTTTATTACTCAATTCCGTGTAGATATGTGGCGTCTTTATATTCAGTTAGTGGGAGTTTGAGGATTCTTAAATTGAAGTATTTTTAAATAAATAAGTAATAATAATAATAATTCTCAAACATAGGCACAAAGTGAAGTTATAAGAAACCGCAGGGAGGAAAACAATCTGTAGCGAAGCTCCTTTAATACGGTTCTCACGTCAGTGGCGAAAAGAATAAACATGTACCTTTGTATCAGGAAATGAAAACAGAGTTACAGTTGTGTGGTGGGGCTGGAACCATCACAGTGATTCCCCAGCTGGTTGTGTGATCGTCTGTCCTCATCTCAGATTTTCTTTTCTTTTTGAGTTTGGCTGAAGCTTTTAATCTCGTTTCCGTCTCCTGCGTGACAGTGATCGGTTCCTGTTTCATGAGGATCCCTCCAGCGACTGAGGCCAGAGCGGTTTATAGGGTCAGGTACCAGGAGAGGATATTTTTAGTAGGCTGTTGAAGTCTGTGTGTGTGTCTGTGGGGGGGGCGTCCTCTGCTGTTGGAGTTGGTTTAGTATTTGTATGTGTATATTAAAACGGGTGGATTTCCCCATATTTCTCATCATTTTCTTGATGGATCCATTAATCGTTTATTTGATAAACTTCTGCTCATCGAGGTTCTCAGAGGTTCTTTCCTTCACAGGCATAAAATCTTAAACAAAAATATTCTCAAGGTGTGTTTTGTTACTAATAATTCAATGATTTGATGGATTTCTTTTTTTCCAGATCACTTTCTGTACGTTTCACCCAATTACCTGAATTTACTGCGGCTCATGTGTTGTTAGAGTCAGTCTGTTAACGGCTGCTGTTGTTTGTCCATCAAGTGAAAACAAACACACAGTAAATCTTTCAGTCGCGTCACCTGTCGTCAGCGTCGCCATCAAAGCTCAAACCAGGAAACCAGGAAACCTCGGTCTGATCTGACCTCACTGGGTGTGGACACGTCAGGACAAGCTGGGAAACATTTGAACACATTGGGACACGTTGGGACATATTAGGACAAGTTGGGAAACAGTGGTACATGTTGGAAAACACTGGGACACATTTGGACATGTTGGGACACTTCGGGAAACAGTGGGACACGCTGGGACACCTTTGGACACGGTGGGAAAAACTGGTACACATTGGGACACGTTAGGACACAATGGGACACGTTGGAAAACACTGGGACATGTTGTAAAACATTGGGACACGTTTGGACACATTTGGACATGTTGGGACACACTGGGACACATTGGGACATATTAGGATACACTGGGACACGTTGGGACACATTGGGAAACAGTGGTACATGTTGGAACACGGACACATTGGAATGTTGGGACACTTGGGAACATGGACACGTTGGGACACATTGGGAAACAGTGGTACATGTTGGAAAACACTGTGACACATTTGGACATGTTGGGACACTTTGGGAAACAGTGGGACACGCTGGGACACATTGGGACACCTTTGGACACGGTGGGAAAAACTGGGACACAATGGGACACATTTGGACATGTTGGGACACACTGGGACATGTTGGAACACATTTGGACACACTGGGACACGTTGGACACACTGGGACTCGTGGACCTTGGACACACTGGACTGGACACAGAGGGGCAGCCTGGACTGATGTGATTCCAGATGGGCCGGAGCTCAGAGGGAGTCTCACAACACAAACACACAAACACTAACAACAACAACTCTGTTTAACGAGTCTTTTCTTGTGTTGTTGACACGTCGGAGACACTTTCTTAAAGTACAGCATCACTTTAAGATTAGATTTGAAATGTTTTACTATTTAATATCTATATTTATTTTGTAAAATATTTTTGATTCATTTAAAAACAGCTTTGTGTCGTAGTTTCTTCAAATCCACTGTTTCACAGTTGTTATTGTATTTATTTATTTATAAATTCGAAAATCCTTTGGCCTGAAAATAAATACATTTATTTATATGTATTTAAATTAAGAATATAAAAAAACTAGGCTTAAGTAAAAAGTACAGAGGACATTTATGAATTTAAGATTTTTGAAAGCTGCAAACAAAGATGGACGACGTGACGGTTCCCTGCATCGCCCCCTGGTGCCCTGGCAATATTAAATATTACCACTATTACATATTATGGCATTTGATTAGTTTATATCTAACTTAATTAGATTTTTTTATTTAAATTTCCCCATATTTTCCTTGTTGCCACATTTAATATATTTAGTTATTATCTATCTACATTAGTTTCATTGTATTCATAACAATATTATACTTTGTTTCATTTTAATTTCTGTGCTTTTTTTCACTTGGAAATCACTTTAACTTGCTGGAAAATTACTACATATATAAGATTTATTATCATTATCGTTATTTGCAGCTAATTTTTGCAGCTTCATCACCAAAACAAAAACAGCTTTTTTACTCAGCTGGCAAAAGAAAACCCGATTCTGTCAAAACTCTGCGGATGCAGGACGTCAACTTTGTCGTTACAACCGACAACAAGTTGAGCATTTGAACTGAAAGATGTTTCAAATGAACTTTACAGCTGTTGTGTGTTGGAGCTCGACAGGTGCACGTCTTCTCTCGGCCGCTGTCGGACTCTGACTTACTACTTCCTGTTGCGTGGCGAGGTGGTTGACCTCTGGACTCTGTGATGGGCACGACTAACGGCTCTAATAGGATGCAAATATCCTGCTGGGACACACACACACACACGCACACACGCACACACACACAACACACCACACACACACACACACACACACACACACACACACACACACACACACAGCAGATTGGTTAAACATGCCGTGCCTCTGCCCTTCACTCTCTCGTCGTGTTTGCTTTGAAATGCATTTGTCATACAACAGTTTATATAAAGATATATATACGTGTATAGAGATTATATCCAGGGACTGACAGTCACGGAACCTCGGGACCAGGAAGTGAACTCCTGGTTCGATCATCAGAACAACGAGATCAAAGGGTGAAAATGTGGATCTCGGGTAGAAAATCAAATATTCCAGAGACAACACAAGCAAGAATCTCCACACAACAACAAATATTAATAAGAAGAAGAATTATAATAACAATATTAAACTTCATTGACACTTTCCAGAAAACTGATGATGCAATTTGCAACTTGACACCAATTTCCTCTCAGATTTTTGAAAAGTGCTCGATAAATAAAGTTATTATTATTATTACGAAGAAGGTTTGTAAGAATTTATTTTGCTTTTAGTGGAACTAAATTACAGAGTGTAGATGTGTAGTAACTATACACAGTCAGTACTGTAGGAGTGCAGCTGTGTAGTAACTATACACAGTCAGTACTGTAGGAGTGCAGCTGTGTAGTAACTATACACAGTCAGTACTGTAGGAGTGCAGCTGTGTAGTAACTATACACAGTCAGTACTGTAGGAGTGCAGCTGTGTAGTAACTATACACAGTCAGTACTGTAGGAGTGCAGCTGTGTAGTAACTATACACAGTCAGTACTGTAGGAGTGCAGCTGTGTAGTAACTATACACAGTCAGTACTGTAGGAGTGCAGCTGTGTAGTAACTATACACAGTCAGTACTGCACAGTGAGTAGTGTAGCTGTGTAGTAACTATACACAGTCAGTACTATAGGAGTGCAGCTGTGTAGTAACTATACACAGTCAGTACTGTAGGAGTGCAGCTGTGTAGTAACTATACACAGTCAGTACTGTAGGAGTGCAGCTGTGTAGTAACTATACACAGTCAGTACTGCACAGTGAGTAGTGTAGATGTGTAGTAACTATACACAGTCAGTACTGTAGGAGTGCAGCTGTGTAGTAACTATACACAGTCAGTACTGTAGGAGTGCAGCTGTGTAGTAACTATACACTCAGTACTAGTACTAGTAGGAGTGCAGCTGTGTAGTAACTATACACAGTCAGTACTGTAGGAGTGCAGCTGTGTAGTAACTATACACAGTCAGTACTATAGGAGTGCAGCTGTGTAGTAACTATACACAGTCAGTACTTAGGAGTGCAGCTGTGTAGTAACTATACACAGTCAGTACTGTAGGAGTGCAGCTGTGTAGTAACTATACACAGTCAGTACTGTAGGAGTGTAGCTGTGTAGTAACTATACACAGTCAGTACTGTAGGAGTGCAGCTGTGTAGTAACTATACACAGTCGGTACTGTAGGAGTGCAGCTGTGTAGTAACTATACACAGTCAGTACTGTAGGAGTGCAGCTGTGTAGTAACTATACACAGTCAGTACTGTAGGAGTGCAGCTGTGTAGTAACTATACACAGTCGGTACTGTAGGAGTGCAGCTGTGTAGTAACTATACACAGTCAGTACTGTAGGAGTGCAGCTGTGTAGTAACTATACACAGTCAGTACTGTAGGAGTGCAGCTGTGTAGTAACTATACACAGTCAGTACTGTAGGAGTGCAGCTGTGTAGTAACTATACACAGTCAGTACTGCACAGTGAGTAGTGCAGCTGTGTAGTAACTATACACAGTCAGTACTGCACAGTGAGTAGTGCAGCTGTGTAGTAACTATACACAGTCGGTACTGTAGGAGTGCAGCTGTGTAGTAACTATACACAGTCAGTACTGTAGGAGTGCAGCTGTGTAGTAACTATACACAGTCAGTACTGTAGGAGTGCAGCTGTGTAGTAACTATACACAGTCAGTACTGTAGGAGTGCAGCTGTGTAGTAACTATACACAGTCAGTACTGACGTGAGTAGTCAGCTGTGTAGTAACTATACACAGTCAGTACTGCAGGAGTAGTGCAGCTGTGTAGTAACTATACACAGTCGTACTGTAGGAGTGCAGCTGTGTAGTAACTATACACAGTCAGTACTGTAGGAGTGCAGCTGTGTAGTAACTATACACAGTCAGTACTGTAGGAGTGCAGCTGTGTAGTAACTATACACAGTCAGTACTGTAGGAGTGCAGCTGTGTAGTAATCAGCTGGTGTTGATCTGGACTCGTCTGTTCCTGAAAATGCTCCTGTTCTCTCCTCTGTTGTGAAACAGCACTGAAACTGTGATTTACCAGAAACGGGGAGAAACCACACAAATGTCGCATAATAATAATAACGATGAGAGTTAAATTCAGTCTGTCAATCAAACAGAAAAATCCCCGTTCATTCATCACAGAGAGTAAAGTCAGAATATCAGAGGCTGAACTATAAACTATAAACATGTTCTCCGTCTGTAACACTATCAGATTTAACTTTTCACAGCCAAGAGAATTCACCACAGCTACACGATCATGATGTGGTACAGAAAGTATGAGAGTTATGATAGTTTACTGTGTGTTTTATTTCATCTTTGGCAAATATCTAATGGTTAAGAAAATACAAAAAAAAACTACACAAAACTACAAGATACTGCTAAATTAAATTAAATACTGCAAAATAACTACTAGGATTGTGCAGATTGATGAAGGTCTCATTGATGATCAGTGCGATCATAGATGAAATTATTATTATTGTTGTTATAATATTTAATATATTAAAAGCATTAAATAAATCGCTTCAAGCACTGACACTTCTATTTAATGTTCCGCTTCATTTCAGTGAAGAATATTTTACATTTGATTACATTTCAAATAAGACCAGTGAATCAAATGTAAAGACAGAGGCACCTTATTCCCAGTGAGTCTGTTAAAGGGTTAATGACGTATCGTCTCTCTGCGTCCCCGCCGTCCTCCACTGGGATCCTGTCTTGAGAACAGATCTTCTCCTCTCAGGGGTCAAAGGTTAAATCAATTCAACCTGCTCTCTCTATCTGCCATCAGGTCACTTCCTGGAGAGGGGACAAATGTGCAGCTCTGCTTCTGTCCCTGGACGTCAGGTCTGTTTTTCCACTCCTCCTCCTCGGGGATGTAAATCAGAGCGAGACTTCTGTCCTGTTCAAAGAGTCGCTGACAAAAGGTTCCAGTGATTGAAGTGGTGACGGTGCTGATGTGTTTTATGAGCTTCTGACCTGAACAGGAAGGAAGAGATTCAGCAGCGCGTCACTGTCAAACCTCTTGGTCCAGAGTTTCGTCAGCAGCAAGAAAGACGTGAGAAGAGAAGACGAGAAGAAGACGAAGACGAAGAAGAAGACAAAGACGAGAAGAAGACGAGAAGAAGACGAGAAGAAGACGAGAAGAAGACGAAGAAGACGCGCTGTGGTGAACGGATGGAGTCCAGGGGAAGATCGGACTTTGTATTATGTTTCTTACAGAACAGAAGAAGGAGCATGTTCGTTAATTTATGTTCATTTATGTTACTGATTATTTATCCCGTTAGTTTTTTTTGTTTGTTTCTTCTAATACTTATGTTGCTGACTGTTAAAATATTTTAAAACAATTTGACTAAACATGATTGTGGTTACTTGTTGCCATGTTTAACAGGATATTGTTTTCTGTGATATAAGCACACGATGTTTGTTGTTGTTCACAGGTTTTTCTTTATTTACATTCTGGCATTTTTGGGATAAAATAATTGACAATGAAACATGATGAAATATGAATTGACGTCTCCAGAGAAACAGACTTTTACACAGTCACATTTAGTTTAGGTTTTACTCACTTAAGTTCAGTATTTTCTTATATATTACAGATTATTTTACTTTCACTTTACCTTTAATTATATCTATATATCTATTTATACGAGAACAGCAACGTTCACATTAAAGATCTTTGAGTGGTCATCAAGACTAGAAGGGAACTATATAGATGCAGAGCATTTACTGTTTACATGAGCAACAGTTAGTGAATCATTTATCAATACTTTATAGATCAGTAAATAAACGACTTGGAAAATTGTTCCTCTCTAATGTTGGACCATCTTCCTGACAAGGGGGGGGGGGGGGGGGGGGGGGGGGGGGGGGGGGGGGTGGTGGGGTGGGGGGGCAGCTGTTGTAGCAGGATTAGCAGAGCAAGTCGATCCCTTACAGCACCCCCCCCCCTACACACACACACACCACACACACACACACACACACACACACACACCTCAACACTGACCCTCTAAAAGCCTCCATGCAGAAATAGAAGTTTGAAATGTTGCGTTCATGAGCCCACAGCTCGTACTCCAGTGTTCTGCAGCGGATCTTCACACCACAAAGATTCTGGTTCTTCTCCAGCTTCCTCCTCAGTTCCAAACACGTGCAGATTGACTGGAGTCGTCGTTTGTCTCTGTACGTCGACACCCCCCCCCCCCCCCTCAGGGTATAAACAGCAAAGATAACGGATGGATGGATTTCCTGAGCTCTACGTTTTATGTGGTGGGTTAAAGTTCACAGTTTAACAGGAGATCAGATGAGCTTCTCAATGTGGCGTCATCGACAGATTATCATTGGACATTTAAACCACCACAGTACTCAACGTCTCTGGGAATGTTTTGCGTCCCTTTGTTGTAGTTTTGTGTTTAGTCAAACTCATTGTACATATAAACGTTGCTGTTTCTGTCCCTTTGTGTCCATGTGGACTTGTGTTTCGTCTCTTGTCTTCTCAGCTCTCGCACTGTTCTATGTGGAGGTTTTTCATTCTGTCAAACTCATTGTGCGTCTCCCTGTAACAGTTTTGCATTTCTTTAGGGATTTTTTTGCCTACACTTTTCTTTTGGATGTTTTTGTTCTACTGTGAGTCTCCATGTCTCCTTTTACTTGTTTAGCATTTTGAAAGTCATATTGTATTTCCTTGTGGTTGTTTGGCTGTTTTTAACCGAGCCTTGTCACTTGTTCATAAAGGGGCCCTGCATGGTTCAAGGCCCCACAGACGCCTCGGGCCCCTGGACCCCGGTATGGGCCTGTTGGGCAAAATATTCCCATGACTGGTGAGTTGTAGCGAACAAAACCAGACCATGACTTCATCTCGAAACTCTCGAACATGATATCACCTACCTTCCTGATGCTGAGGGAACGCAAGCATCAGTCCGGTTCCCGCACCACCGCTGATGCCAGTTTGGCGGCGTTCGGCCGGTCGTTACATGTTTGGTGACATCAGGGAGTATTTTGGTTTAACGTCAGCGGTCACAACAGCAGCTGTGTCACTGCGAGCTTCACATCATTGAGCCCGATCAGGTTCTAACAACAGTACGTGGCCTCACAGGAGACGAGGAGAAACCAGGTCCCCTCGTCCTGAGGCTTCAAACAAAGGAAACACACACACAAGGTTTGAGTCTCCGTCCACTGCTTTTACTGTGCGTGAATATTAGGATATTATAGATTTAAAGAGCATCAGGCTCCAGGACTTGGCAGCTTCCTGTGTCTCAGGGCAGAATCAGATATGAAGGCTGACCGCCCAGATTACACATCTGCTATAAACTGCTAGTCCCTGGATTTTGTGGCTTCGCGGCTCGGTATCGTTTTCCCGTCGGCCAGCGCCAACGTGCCGCAGCATGTAATCAGCTGTGTGCAGAGCAGATTTACTGGCCTCACTTCCTCTGCACATCCATCTGCACACATCTGGTTTAACAGTGGATTGATACTGGACACAGAGTCTATGAAATTAAAGAAGAAACAGCAGCTTGGTCTGAACGAGCCAAATGTCGCTTTCTCATATCTGCTCTGTCTGGAGTCTGGAAAATAAAGGTTTCACCTTGTTTCAGTGTCGAAGATGAACAAAGAGACAAGGACAATTAAAGTTCTATAAAAACAAACCTTTACGTGTATTAAGTAGTTAACGTGTTGAGAATGTTTCAAATCTGTCAAATCCCACAGAAAGGATCACTAGTGGTGGAAACTAGGATATAATGGTGAAAAGTGTTTAACAGTCATTTCAATTCAAGTTGAGTGGGATAAATATAAACATGAAAACCACCAGGGGGCGATACCTTGCAGATGCTGTTTATACCCAATCAGGCGATGATCTATTTATTATATGATAAAGCCCCCCCCCCCACACACACACACACATTCATTTGTATATTTTACTACACATCACTGTGTTTTTTCCCATGGATACAATATTCTGGTATCAACCAGATTAAGACAATAATCAGAATAAGACACTGACGTATAAACAGTATGTTCTGATAAACTTAACCTGAATAAGATCATAATCAGAATAATCAACAATCATTGATAAAACATTATAACGTCCTGTCGGAGTTTACACAACATCTTGACATCCGACAGTTACAAGTGATGACATCATGTCCTGGACGTAGTGAGGTCTGTGCGTGAAGTACGATCAGAGACTGTATATAAATGATTCTTCTGCAGTCGATCACGTTGTGGATTGAAAAATGTCACTTTAAGGGATATTCCCTCGTTTCCTTTTATTTCATGTACATTTGTGAATAAATGTCGATGAGTGTGATCTTATTGTCCGATGTTGTATAAACGCTGAACATGAAAGAAAGTCCACTTGTATTAAACTCATCTCTTTGTACATGAGCAGGAACATGCAGATCAGTTATGAACACGTGTGAAGAATCCAGAGAGAATGAAAATCATCAAAATGTGAGTTCACATGTTTGTCATGAAGTCATTGAACTGATGAGATCTGATGAGTCCAGACGTTTTCATCTTGTCAGTGAAGCAGAGCCGCCGGCTCCCGGCTCCAAACGAGTCCTCTCTGTTTCTAAACGTCTTTCAGCCACAGACTCACAGCACTTTACATCGGAGTCATGAGCTGAAGCAGCTTATTAAACTATGTACATGAAAACTTCTCTGTTTGACAAATAACATGATTAAATTAACTGAACAGAAAAACAACCTCAGCTTCTCATTGGGGAAAATATTTCTTTTTTTTTTTTTATCTGAAAAGGTTCTTCACCTCGTCATTTTCTTTTCTTCTTTATTTACATCGACTCTTAGAAATCACTGTTGACTTTATACTTCGATGTACTGAGCATCTTATTTACAGCCTGGTCTCATCAATCTGTGTTCAGATAACACGACTTTACACTTTCTGATTCCCTGCAGTGCTCATGGTTTTCACCTGATGTCTTTAGTCTTCAACACAACATGCTAACACGCTGCCGTCAGCAGGATCAGGGGGGAAACTGTTTTAAAATATAAGAAGCTTGTCTGAACTCAGCAGTTATTTATTAATAACAGCGACTGCTCACAGCTTCACGTCCCGACCAGTAAATATAATGTCACTTTCTATATCTGAAAGTAAAATTTGCATTAAATTTGCACATTTTTCTGCACATAACTTGGAAATATTTACGACTTTGACTTTTGTGTGTCAAAGGACAGAGCAGCAGCAGATCCAGTGATGATGCTGTGTCACATCCACAGGAACACACAGGGAGGATGGTGGACTGGACACTGGGTGACAGCTGATCTCAGAGCAGCTCACCTCCTCTGATTCCTCTGGAGCTCTGTCTCCACTCTGCCTCCCAGCAACAAGGCCCAGTCAGAGCCGCTCTACACACAAGCTGCTGCTGCTTCAGCCTCTGGATCCTCAGGACACAGCTCAGCCTCCGTCCACACACACTGTCCTCTTCACACTCAGCTCCACTAAGACCACCCCCATCTGTTGAGAGAAGAATACATCAGTGTTACAGAGACTCACTTCACCAGCTGTGAGTCAGTGATGCAGCACATCCAGTAGAAAGAGCAGCAGGGACTTCAGTCCTGTTCAGAGGTGGAGCAGCTTCCTCTCTGCTTCATGTTCACGTGTTGGAATGAACACGCTAAGAGCTAAGTGTGTTTCCTCTGCATGTCAAATAAAAGGGGCGGGGTTTACTGCGTATGACCAATCACAGACATGGACAGTTTGACTGACAGCAGAGCCTCATATTTCACAACCAGGATCAAACTGCTCTATAATAAAAATCAGAGGAGAACAAACACATGATCCAGAATAAAAGAAACTCAGTTACAGCTGCTAAATGCAGGAAGAACAGCTGGTAACACATCTGGGATTGTCTCAATGTGTAAGTTACAGCGCCCCCTGGTGGCATTTGGTAAAAACATATTACGTGACCACGATATAATAACGTGTGTGAACGAGATAAATAACTCGGGGCCACGAGATCTGAATCTGTTGTTTACTAACAAGACGAGTGGAAGAGAAGAAGCTTCTTGATGAGAAACGTTTGAATCCCAGGATGAGACACACACTGTCTCTGAGGACACACACTGTCTCACTGTCTCTGAGGACACACACTGTCTCACTGTCTCTGAGGACACACACTGTCTCACTGTCTCTGAGGACACACACTGTCTCACTGAGTCTGAGGACACACACTGTCTCTGAGGACACACACTGTCTCACTGACTGAGGACACACACTGTCTCACTGACTCTGAGGACACACACTGTCTCACTGACTGAGGACACACACTGTCTCACTGACTCTGAGGACACACACTGTCTCACTGACTGAGGACACACACTGTCTCACTGACTCTGAGGACACACACTGTCTCACTGACTGAGGACACACACTGTCTCACTGACTCTGAGGACACACACTGTCTCACTGACTCTGAGGACACACACTGTCTAATTGCCTCTGAGGACACACACTGACTCGCTGACTGACGACACACACTGAATCAGAGGACACACACTGTCTCTGAGGACACACACTGACTCGGAGGACACACACTGTCTCACTGTCTCTGAGGACACACACTGACTCACTGACCCTGAGGACACACACTGACTCACTGACTCTGAGGACACACACTGACTCTGAGGACACACAGTGTCTCACTGACTGAGGACACACACTGTCTTACTGTCTCTGAGGACACACACTGACTCACTGACCCTGAGGACACACACTGACACTGTCACATCACTACTCAATAAAAACACATGGACCTATCTTCAGGAAGCTGACTGAGTGCATCTGGTGATCTGGTGACAGGATGAGTCTGGAGAGATTGAGATGTTCTGGGTGAGTTAGAGATCAACTGAACCAACCAGACGTTGATTTAAACTTCCCTTATCCGTCCCTTTAAGGAGAGTGTGCACCACACAACAGTGTAGAGTCACTGTGGTCAGTGGGCGGAGCTTTGATACGGGTTGATCTCCAACTTAACCTGGAGCAGGTTAGCCGTTCATCAGAAGTTACCATGGTGATTTACCTCGTTAAGAAGTGGACGAGCTTCGTAGGACTGAAACAACTAAACCTGAAGTTAACCTGATAACCACAAATCCTGCTTGGTAGCACAGACCCTGGATCTGTGATACTGCCTGTGTTTAATAACATACTGATGAAAGCAGCTTGGACTGACTCCAACCATCTACTGACCTCAGAGTCTCCAGTCGACAGGTTGAACTCTGCTGCAGATCAAGCAGCTCCTTCACTCCTGAGTCCTGCAGGTCGTTTAGTCTCAGATCCAGTTCTCTCAGATAAGAGGGGTTTGACCTCAGAGCTGAAGCCAGAGAAGAACAGCTGATCTCTGACAGACTGCAGCTCTTCAACCTGAATAAAGGATAAAACTTAA
Organism: Reinhardtius hippoglossoides; assembly: GCA_006182925.3. Classification (NCBI taxonomy): domain Eukaryota; kingdom Metazoa; phylum Chordata; class Actinopteri; order Pleuronectiformes; family Pleuronectidae; genus Reinhardtius; species Reinhardtius hippoglossoides. The sequence continues at coordinate 2,138,948 of CM031670.1, forward strand.
CTGTAAATTAAACTGAGATCATGTGTGAAAATAACAGACACAAATTCATGTCACACAGACTCATAACATGGAAGATAAATATGAAATCAGATATGTTGGACTAAAAACGAGTCCTGATTCAGTACTAATATATTATTTGGACCCGGTCTCTGTCCTGAAGATCAGTTTAGGAAATCCAGAACTAAACTCAGTGTTTTAACAAGTAGCTGAATATTTAAAATGTCAGAGATTAATTAATGAATAGATTCAAGTTATGTAAGAAGAGGAATTATGTTAAATTATAATTAAATGAGATCAATTGGGTATAAATGCTGTATTATAGATATGAGATCTACAAAAGTCTGTCAGTGAACTGACCTCAGAGTCTCCAGTCGACAGGTTGGACTCTGTAGAAAACCACACAGCTCCTTCACTCCTGAGTCCTGCAGCTTGTTCTTAGTCAGATCCAGTTCTCTCAGATGAGAGGGGTTTGACCTCAGAGCTGAAGCCAGAGAAGAACAGCTGATCTCTGACAGACTGCAGCCCTCCAACCTGGATAAATAACAATAATAATAATAAACTTTATTGATATAGTACTTTTTAAAACCAGAGTTTACAAAGTGCTTTGACAGCAAAGCAAGAAAAGTAAATAAAAACTTGAACCCATAAAAGCAGTAAAATGACAATAGAGATAAATGAACAAGTAAATAAAAGGTGAAAATGATAAAAACAGTAAAAACACAACATCACATAAAAGCAAGTCTATAAAAATGGGTTTTAAGAAGTGATTTGAAAGAAGTCACTGACTCGGCCTTATCTGCTCAGGGGGCCGTTCCAAAGCCGAGGGGCCCTGATGGTAAAAGCACGGTTTAGTTTTCAACCTGGACTTTGGAACAGCAGGATCCACCTGAGGATCTAAGGCTGCGTGCAGGAACATACGGGCTCAATAATTCTGTGATGTAGTTTGGGGCCAGATGCTTTAAAAGTGATCAGTAAAATCTTAAAATCAATTCTAAAACGGACAGGGAGCCGATGGAGAGAAGCGAGGATCAGGGAGATGTGATGTTGCCGTTTAATACAAGTGAGAAGCTGCTGCGTTCTGAACTGGTTGGAGGCTGGAGAGTGACTTTTGGCTTCTTCCAGAGAGGAGGGAGTTACAGTCGTCCAGTCTAGAGAAGACTAGTATAAAGTATAAAGGATTAAACTTCACTGTAAATTAAACTGAGTCCATGTGTGAAAATAAAGGACTTTGACTAAACATCACTGTCTCTGTTTTCAGACCTGAAGTCTGAGTCAAGTTGTTCTGGACATTTTCTGGAACTTTTCCTTTCTGCCTCCTAATAAAGTTTCTGAGTGAGTCCATGTGAGAATAGAGCAGGTGAATGTCCAGAGGATTCACAGAGAGCGAGTGGACGTGTTGAGGACACAAACACGTGACAGACGTGAAACTGGAAGAACACAAATATCTCAGGATGAAGAAGAGGAGCCAAACACGTAGAAGACGAAGACGTCAACTTGGAAACACGAGGAGACTCCAGATCTTTTGGTGCTGAGGGCCGACGCCGGTGTGGATGAGCTGTAAACAACAACACTGATCTTTCCACAGCAGGATTTATACGTCATGTCCGGCCTCCTGCTGCTCCACCCGTTCTTCATATGTGGAAGTCAAACTCCAGAAAATGTCCAGACACTATTTTACAGAGTTCATGACTGAAACATCTTGAAAGTCCTCGTGTCCTCGGGGTTCAGTTGTTTGTAATATGTAACTTCACCACTAGATGTCTCTAAATATCTTGCTGGACATGTTCAGGAGTCGTACACGTGAACAAGTGGACTACGTTCACATGTACGACACCTGGAGACGTCACTAACTCCTTCACAGTGAATCTGTAACTTAACTTAACTTAACGTAACCATGGTTATCATGGAGATATGTGTTTTGGCTCCGCCCCTCGTCTGAATGTTCCCACATGTTCCTGTTGCTGTGAACGAGTCGGACCCGGACAATCTCCTGCTGCTGCTTCAGCTCCAGAAAATGTCCAACCCACTTTTCTGACCATGTTCCAGAGTTGATGTGTGAAGAGGGCGAGCAGTTCTATGATCATGTTTTCTTGAAGTGGCGATGATCTGAGCAGCAGTTGGACCAGTTGAAAGTGGTGCAGGGAGCCTGAGGAACACGTGTGTACAGGGCGGGACAGAGATCTAGTGGTGAAGAGATAAAGGCATGGACGACCCCGTGTAAGTCCTGAAACCAGAGGAAGGGTTTCATGTTGGAAATGAGCCCAGAACACGAACGCAGCACGCTGTCATGTGGTCAGTCCACAGGACCACCGGGACAAGTCCTGGTTAGCTTCCACAGAAACATTACATGTACACATTGTCCAGCATTGGATTGTTTCTCTGTCAGTAAAACTTTACAGGGGGTGGTGAGGTGAGGGGTATTCAGCTGAAACATGACAATTCACCACTAGATGTCCCTAGATTCTAAACACTGACCCTTAAAAAGGGCAGGTTGTTGTGACTCAGATCCAGTTTTCTCAGATGAGAGGGGTTTGACCTCAGAGCTGAAGCCAGAGAAGAACAGCTGATCTCTGACAGACTGCAGAGTCTCAACCTGGATAAATAATAACAATAATAAACTTTATTGATATAGTACTTTTTAAAACCAGAGTTTACAAGTGCTTTAACAGCAAATGTTTCTATACTTATCAACTGTCCAACGTGTTTCAATAAGAGTGTGTCTTATTTTGAAAACCACAAGCCTCCCACCGGTGACCGCCGCCGCCACCAGATCTCATTTATTTTTCATTTTCTCTCCATCCTTCTTTTCACGGTGACAGTTTTCACGTGCAACGTTTGGGGATAATGGGTCTTTTCAACAGAGAGTAATTTCCTCCCACTTAAAGCTGTTCATTTAGAGAGAGTTGTGTTCGTCCATTTAATTCGTCACTCAACTATTTGTGAACCATCAGGTGCAGCTACATAAAAATCAACCTGGTAAGACTGTGGGTAAACGTGCGCTCCGGTCCTGATGGAGTGTAACTCGGCCTTAAAGCTGCAGTGGAGAACATTTACACGAATAACTACATTGACGTGTTTACTTCAACTGTAACTGAAAACCTCCACTGAACTATAAGTTGACTCGTGAATGAAGTGTTCACATCGTGAGCAGTTGAAGTGTCTGTGTGTTTTTTAAAAGTGCAGAAAGCAGTGAAGGCTGAACGCTGAATATCATTTAAAGACTAATCCCTGGACGCAGTTGAAGGGTCACTCGGGTTGAGTGCAATGAATTGACGCGGGGTTCCAGTTTCTGGCAGTTTTACAAGCCTGAGAATGTTGCCAGGTGACCCCCCTTCTCTTAGGCCTAGGGGAGGCTTTCACATGTAAATAACAATGCTGTGAGCTGTTCAAATGCAAATCAGGAAAGTTTCCCTCAGTGGTGCAGAGGTAACACCTTTTTCTAAAAGGTACTAACTAAGGTACCAACTAAAATATCTGGCGTAAGTACACCAGGCTTAAAATAAATATAAAATCTGAAATTGTAGCTTATATAGATTTCCCTTATGTAAGTAAGTGTGCTATAATGAATTACATTGTATACCATGAGCAACGTGCAATTTATTTCAACATTTGCCTGTGAAGCTCATCCAAGATAATATGTGGGAATGGAGGGAGTGGCACCACTGTACAGTTTTCTAAGAGAAGTCTTTCTGCTGACACCAAAACACTGTGCTTCACATAAAGCACATCAGTTGTGTCATCGCGTGTCAAAGTCCCAAATATTTGTCCTCCCAAAATACTGGCAAACTCAGCACCATATTCACATGTCCATGGCAAACTAAGCTGTTGACTCTGCTGAAATTGCCTCATAATTTGAACTTCAATTGTCCTATTGTTGTTATTAAACTTTCTCAGTATTCCATTAAAACACTCAACACTTTTATCCAAAGCGACTTACAATAAGTGCATTCAGCTATGAGGTTATGAGGATGAGAAGTACAATTTAAAAACTGTTATAACCGCTGCTTCAAAAGTGAAAAGGTCTTTTGTGAAGTTTTACTCTGAAAACGTAACACTCGTGAATACGTCCTTTCCTGAAGATGCCACGTCACTCGTTAACGTCAACGCGGTAGAGGACGCCTCCTGTAATCGGGCACTAACTGCCAGGAATTAGGAGAGTTTGCAGGCTTTTCGTCTAGTGTGAATGGAGTTGGGTTGATGAGGTGGACGTGACTGACAGGCTGGGTGAGTGACAGATGACTGAGGGACAGTGAGCAGAGCAGAACTGAGACAATTTAAATAAATAATAACCGAATAAGAAAGAAAGTTGGAAAAGTGAAGAAGGATTTAAGGACCTCAGAGTCTCCAGTCGACAGTTTGGACTCTCCAGTCCAGAACACAGCAGCTTCACTCCTGAATCCTGCAGCTTGTTGTAGCTCAGATCCAGTTCTCTCAGATGAGAGGGGTCTGACTTCAGAGCTGAGGCCACGACTTCACAGTGAGTCTCTGAGAGTCGACAACCACAGAGTCTGTAATTAAAGAAAATATCTGTTAGAATAAAATCAGAAAACAACATTCATACAAAACGTGATCATGTGACCCTCACCCTGGTAAATCCCCTCTTTGCCTCATGAACATGTTAAAAACTCCTCAAGAGAATCCTTTCAGATTTGGTCCAAGCGTTCATTCAGACTGACAGAGGAACTCATTAGATTCAGGGGGTCAAAGGTCAAAGGTCAAGGTCACACAACATGTTCATTCAGACTGACAGAGGAACTCATTAGATTCAGGTGGTCAAAGGTCAAAGGTCAAGGTCACACAGCATGTTTCTGGCCTCTTGAACATGAAGTCTCAAGTCTGTCTTTAGGGGATTTCTTCACATTTTGACCAGTTGGACTCAAAGATAAACTGATTAGATTTCAGTGGTCAAAGGTCAAAGGTCACAGTGACCTCATGTTATTGTGAATGCAACATGTCAGGAACCTGGAGGGACGGACGCTGCACTGGTTGGTGGTGGCGTACAAACGCAGGGTGGGAATTCTAATTTGACCAGAAAGAAGAATAAACGATATTTCCAGTTCTGCTTCTTCAGTTTAAAGGAACAGTCAGTGATTCTCATCCTAAACACAGAGAAGCTGTGATTTATCTGATTCATCACCGTTTCTAAATGCCTGAAAAATCCCCTTTATCTCTGGATATTGTTGTGGGAACAGAAAGATAAATGACAGAAGGTGGATTTATACATTTAACATTAGTTTTTGAATTGATGACAAGTCCAAATGATAGTTAGTAAGATTGAAAATACTAATATTGATCATGTCTGGACTCACCGAGCCTTCCTGCAGTTCCTCACAGCTGGGATCAGTCTCCGTAGACCCTGGTCTGATGTGTTGAAGTTCTTCAGGTCCAACTCATCCAGAACCTCCTCTGACATCTGCAGCATGTAGGCCAGAGCTGAGCAGTGGATCTCAGAGAGTTCCTCATTCGATCTGCACCCTGACGTCAGGAACTGTTGCATCTGCTGATGAACTGAGTGGTCGTTCATCTCAGTCAGACAGTGGAAGATGTTGATGCTTCTGTCAGGAGAAATGTCATCACTCTGCATCTCCTTCAGGTTGTTGATTTTCTGGATGATCTTTGGATTGTTCTTTGTCTGACCCAGCAGGCCTCCTAAGACTCTCCGGTTGGACTCCAGACTGAGGCCGTGAAGGAAGCGAACAAACAGGTCTAGATGACCATTTGTACTGGAGAGGGATTTCTCCATGGTTCTCTTCAGGAGGTCATCCAGGGAGAAGGTACTGTCTGTGTCCCCATATGTTCCCAAGAAGTTGTTGAGTTCTCCTGTGTTCCTCTTGGTGTAACAGTGGAACATGTAGACTGCAGCCAGAAACTCCTGAACGCTCAGATGAACAAAGCAGTAGACTGATTTCTGGAAGATCACACACTCTCTTCTGAAGATCTCAGTACAAACTCCTGAGTACACCGAGGCCTCTGTGACATTAAGACCACACCGCTCCAGGTCTTCTTGGTAGAACATGATGTTTCCTTCCTCCAGATGTTTAAGTGCCAG